>VZQC01015508.1:811039-1118424 GCA_009823505.1 Rhizomys pruinosus
CAGAGAAAGAGCGTTCTTCGTGCAG
This sequence comes from Rhizomys pruinosus, assembly GCA_009823505.1. NCBI lineage: Eukaryota > Metazoa > Chordata > Mammalia > Rodentia > Spalacidae > Rhizomys > Rhizomys pruinosus. Next base: position 811,065 of record VZQC01015508.1, read on the forward strand.
GCTCTTGCCGCTATTGAACTGGGCAGTTCATGTCAAGTTTGGCTTGGCATGCTAGAGAAGTAGTCAAAGACGGGTAAGACCCGCTGCATGTATTACCAACCTAAGACAGGGAACAAACCTATGCTGTTTGTTTAACCCCATGACAGGTAAGGAATACCTCTGCAGGGGGTATTCTAAGACAGGCATTCTCTCCGCCATATTATAAAAGAAAGGGGGAGATATGGAGAGCGGGCGTTGGCCAAAATGGTGCTTTGGACCCTGGCCAGGTCTTATGACTATCGCCTGATTGTTGCCTGACTGCCCAGCTCATTCCCCAGCCAATAAGAGAACGCCAAACCTGAGCCCTCATTAGCATATCCGCTGACCTCCGTATATTGTGCATACCGCTTACAGACCAATGAGAGACTGCCACGGCACTCGCACGCTAGCAGGAGGCAGGGTTGAGAGAAGGGTATATTAGTAGGGGACACTGGAAGGGGAGAGAGTTGTTGTATGAGTTGCCTGAATAAACTGCGTCTGGAAGAACAAGACTCTCCTTTTTCCTGCCGGCCGGGAACAGAGAGCAATAAGGAGAGCGACATGCTCTTCCAGGGGCCCAGGTTTGGTTCCCATTACCCATATGGCAGCTAACAACCATCCATAACATTAGTTCCAGGGAATCTGATGTCATCTCTGGCCACTACAAACATTGCACAAGAAGGATGCACTTAAATTCATTCATACATACATATAACATAATAAATAGAAAGAGGAAATAAAAAAAATAAGCTTTGGAAAAAATGTAGTATTTGAATTGTTGATGTATGTATGTATCTATCTTTCTATGTAATGCTTTGTATTGGTATATTCTTGTTATTTTCAAAATATGTTTTCATTTATACCTACCCAGTATTCAATGTATATAATAATTGTTAAAACTATCATTTGTCAGTCTTGCTTTAGCTAAGAATAACCTAAATGGTAACTTCCTTATTGCCATGGATGGGAAAATTTTTAACATAAACTTGGGAAGCTGAGAAATATTTTTTCAAATTTCTCCCTTTCATTATTTTCCTAACTTCCATTATTAAATATTCCCAGTACATTTAGAATAAAGGTAACCTTTAATCTAGTTTGTCTGAAGTTTATGTCTTAAGTAGAGAATTCAAATAGATGAAATGTATATGTTACATTCCTAATAATTCGTTGAGGAAATTAAGATGTATTTGACAAAGCATTACAACATTCTCTAATTTATGTCAAGAATCAAACAATTAAAATCTACATATCTAAAGGTTCAAAGTTCACGTTCACTTATGAAGGAAAGATGCAATATTTCTCTTTCTGGGTCTAGGGTACCTCACTCAGGATAATTGCTCTTAGTTCCATACATTTACATTTGTATTACATAATTTTATTTTTCTTAACAGCTGAATAATATTCCATTGTGCAAATGTGCCATATGTTCATTATCAATACATCAGTTGATGGACATCTAAGGTGTTTTCATCTCCTGGCATTGTGAATAGAACATCAATGAGCATGGATGATGAGCAGGTGTCTCTGTAGTAGGCTATAGAGTCCTTTGGGGATGGGCCCAAAAGTGGTATAGCTGTATCATGTGGTCGAATAATTTCTAATGTATGAGGATTTTCCACCCTGATTTTCATAGTTGCTGAACTATCTGAGAAACTATTGGCAACTCATAACTGCTGGGACAGGTAAAGTCAGTGTTCATTAAGAGAGAAGCCTGGTAGATTGACTGGGTTCCAGGGGATGGATTCACAATAAAGAGCATTTGGGGAATACAAATTAGACTCCATATTCCCTATAAAAATAATGATTTAGGACATGAGGTTGGGCAGGAGTAGTGGGCAGGAGGAAACACAGGGGAGAGGGTCTGATTATTATCAAAATACATGGCATGCCTTTAATCCTAGCACTTGGTAGGCAGAGGCAGGCGGATCTTTGTGAGTTCAAGTCCAGCCTGGTCTACAGAGTGAGTTCAAAAAAAAAAAAAAAGATGTTTTAAAAGAAACAAACATTGAACTTGAATGATTAGCTCTGAGTAGTTATATTTTTCATGAAATCGTGTATTGTTATATAATACCATTTTCTATATGTGATACACAATTATGTTACATATTTCTTAGGGTATAAAGTTCTTAGATTTCTAACCTCATTTTGGCAAAAGAATTTTGATAGCTATTTAAAACAACACTATTTTTTCTGTCTAAGTATTAATCATGCTATGAGGATTCAAAAATTTATCAATTCATTTTCCATACTTTGGATTATGCCTCTAGGATTAAGTAAAAAATCATTTATCACCAAGAACGTATTTCTTCAAAGCTCATAAATATAATAGAGTTCTATACCTTCAATCGTTTTCTCTGTCTTGCAACGACGATTATTATCATTCAATCTAATGGTCAGAAGGACAGGCAGCTTGAAGAATATTTTTCCAGTCCTTGCTCAGGTGATTCAGGGACAACTCTCAATTTTCCATCTTGGTAATGTGCCCTGAAATGTTATCTGCCACAATGATTAAGTATCATTATAAGTATAAAATTTTATACAAAGCCTAAACCACAGTAGATCATTTTACTAAATTATGATTTAAGTGATACAGTCAGTGGTTTTGTTTATTGTAGACAATAGAGCAGGTGCTCCATCCTAGACGATCTCATCCCATTTATACCTGAGACATGTAACTGAAATCATCCTTCTGCCCCTCTTTGTTGGAGCTTTATTCATTCTGTAGTGCTTTGCAGGAGAATAAAAATAAGTGTATCACGTAACACAACACCAACCTCTTTCAGTACACCCTTGAATTGTCTATGCACCTTCGTGTATTTGAAATGCATTCCCTAGACAACATTTCCTCCTGAGTCTAATTAGATTCATTTCTGTGCATTTACAAACAGGAAGCTGCAAAGCTGTGACCTCAGAATCTTCCTGCAGATCCTCAATTAGCGTGAGGTGTTGGTATTATTTGGAAAAGGACATTATGATCTCTGAGTTCTCGATGTTACAGAGCTAAAGATATTTTCTTTATCTTAAAGATGGCAATCGTTATACTAGCTTCATATTTTTACTTGACAAATAGAGAGGTTTTCAAAAGTAGTACTGGTCTTTGCAGTCACTTGATAAGAATAATAGTTCAAAGATTACCTATCTTTAAGAAACTTGAAGGATAAACTTATTGGTAACAAATGGCATGGAAAAGTCCTGTTAGAGATTAAATAGGGTGCAGAAAAAAAGCAAAGCATAATAAAATATTCACAACTCAGTCTTTAGGAAGATGTGTTCACCTGCAAACTGATATCATCTTCCAAAGCTTTGGGAAAAAATTATTATGTGTCCCCAGATGTCCTTTGCTATGCATTGATCCTCTGAATCCTGGTTAACCTACTTAGCAGGGCACCCTTAAAGAAAACCAACTCTTTCTTCTCTCCCACAGTTCCTGAGGCAAGGAGGGGCTTCTTACCCACCTCCACGTTCTATGCTGGGATTCTGTCTGTCTGTCTTGAGGTAGTGTGGGTCACCATTGCTATGAGTTCATATGTGTAACTTCCCTGATGCTTGGAAAACTCCATTTCCTGTGGTTATCGCTGTCTCTGGTCCTTACAATCTTTCTGCCACCTCTTTCACAGTGGTCCCTGAGACTTTGATGCCAGAGGCTTCATACAGCAGGATATTTGGGGACACAAACTGGATCTGACAGAGTATTTGAGGTGTGGTGGGGAGGGCTATAAGGGGACTGGAGTCAGGAGAGATACATAGCATCTAAATATGATCAAAATACATTGTATGAAATTTGCAAACATTTTAAATCCTTAAAAAATACTTGTATGTACAAACCAATCCATGAAAAACTGGTAGAAAATAAGAACAAAATTCCTGCTGTTGAGGGTAAACCAATGCCATTTTAATATCTCTGTATGATAAAAACTATTTTTATTGAAATAGATAAATCTGATTTAATTAGAAGAAATTCTATGACCACTTTCTTTTTTATTTTGTTTTGCATTTGTTTATTTTGCATGTCCATTTGCTTTTTAAATACATATATTTATTTACTATGTTTATTATTATTTTATGGGTATGTGAGAATTGCCTCCACACATGTAAGTGCATGCATGTCCTGTAATGCCCGCAGAGGTCAGAAAAAGATATTGAATTCCCATGGAACTAGAGTTATGGATGGTTGTTAGCTGCCATGTGGGTTCTAATAATGGAACCCAAGTCCTCTGTGAGAACAGGCAGTGCTATTAACCCCTGAGCCATCTTTCCAGCCTGCATTTCTGAAATTGACCTTAGGTTACTGGGCTTGGCAGCAAGCATATTTTCCCTCTGAACCGTCTCATTGAACAGGATGCTATTCTTTTAAAGCTATTTTTAGTTTCATTTATTTATTGAGGGTATTTGTATGCTACAACATGAGTACGGAGGTCCAAGGACCACCTTTCATACTTCTCTCCTTCTACCATGTGTGTCCAGGGAATTAGCCTTAAGTCCTCAGGCTTGCCAGCAACTGCCTTTATCCAGTGAATCATTTCACTATCCTTATCACTAATTCCTTTTCAATTTTCTTTATGTGAGCACATATATTGATATTGTTAGAGATTTTTTCTATCGGTATTAAGAATACATGTTATGTAAACTTAAAGAGGTTAAACCCAATTTTTAGAGATGTCATTAAAATAAAAGAATCATCCAGATATTAGTAATATGTCTTGTGCTATGTTTATGATTGTGTTTCTGATACAGCACTATCATCCTCAGAACTGGCCCATTTTTCTTTCTGTTCCTCTTTAAGTGGAACAAATGATGGCATGCCTTTTTCCAGCCCTGAAATAGTATTTTAGCAATGGCTACTTTACCTATCCCTATAATAACTCAAATATAAATCTAGATAGGATTTGGTAACTGTAGGCTCTGATGGATATTCAGTGTGGTTCATCAATTTAATCCTGAGAAGTAGCAAACATAACACATTCTTTAAATATCAGCCTGTTCTTCATCTACTGGTATTCATTAAAAGGCTGTAATTCTTGGAAACACAGTGTCAAGAATCTCTTGCTAGGGAATAAATTTAATATTCAAACATAATCTCAATGTTTCCTGCTCTGCCTTTTAATGGCTTATATTATATACGAGAAGAAAAGGAATACTGAATTATCAATTTATCTTCCACTTTTGCAAGTAAGCTTCTGCTATGGTAAATACATGGAAAACATTGGAATTTATACATTGCAACTAGTTAGTACAGGAAGATATTTAATATATTTTCAGTTAGAAATTCCAGTGAAGAGAAACTAACCATGTGCAAACATTTCCTGTAATTTAAATATGGCTATTTATGATAGCTAATATTCTTGTCAACTTGAATGGATTTGGTGGAAGCACACTCCTGGGTATGTCTATGAGGGTGTTTCAGAATTGTTACTGCATCAAGGAAGACCCGCTCTAAATTTGGGCAGTGCCACGGGTGCAGCCACTTATTAAATAAAGAGGAGGAAGGCAGCTGAGCATTGCAACCTATCCCCCTCCTTCCAGACTGCACATGCCATGTGATCAGGTGCTTTGTATGCCTGGACCATGCCTTCCCAGCCATGGTGGACCTCACCCTTAACTAGGCGCCCAAATAAACTCTTCCAACCATAAGTTGCTTATGTCAAGTATTCTGTCAGAGTGAGGAAAAAGTAACTGACATACCATTAGTAGTAAGAGTAATCAATGTATTATATACTAGAAACTGTGCTAATATATCATGAGGATATATTGTTTCTGTCTCACCAGTAGTCTAAAGGATAGCCCTTTTATTTTTTATATTTATTTATTTATTTATTTATTTATTTATTTATTTATTTATTGGTCTTTTTGCGACAGAGTCTCCTGAAACCCCAGCTATCCAGGAACTCTCTATGTGGACCAGGCGGGTCTTGAACTCACAGACATCCACCTGCCTCTGCCTCCCAAGTGCTGGGATTAAAGGCATGCGCCACCACGCCCAGATGGATAGCTCTTTTATAATTACCCTTGTGTTATCTAGGAAAAAGTAAAAGTCTAGAAATACTACTACTACTACTACTATTGATAATAATAATAATAATAATAATAATAATAATAATAATAAGTTCATGACTACAAAGCTGGAAATTGGCAAATAAAACTTAAACCCAAAGAAAATAAATGCTACTCTCATTTTCCCAAAATTAAAAGGCTGTACTGTCTTCTACTTTAGTTAATTCTTTTTCAAATCCAGTTGCTTCTCTGAACATTGCTTTACATGCTAGGAAGCTGAACACATTTTTTTCAACAATGCAGGCAACATAAAAAAGAAGGAAGCAATAGGATTGCGACTGTAGATAATATTTTCAAAAAGAATCTGGACCTTCTGAAGTCAAATTGGAGAAGTTGGTGTAAAGAATTGAAAATCAAAGGAAGAAAAGCAGATGCTTAGAAGTTTCCCAGGGCTTCAGATAATTAGTCATTGATATAGGGATGAACCAATATTTAATGGCAAGAAAGTAAAAAAAGGACCTTAAATAAGGAGTGATTGTGCAGAATCCAGTGAAATTAGACAGGACGTTTAAGGGCAGTGAGGGCTTTTTTTTTTTTTTTTTTTTTCTGGAGTCACAGGTAAAGGGGAAGTAACAGCTACACCATTGCTACTTTTGTAGAAATGGCCTTTCCTCCATGTTTTCCCAAATCAGAGAACGATGGGCAGATTCTTACCTTTTAATCTGCCTGTCAGTGGATCTGGTCCTCCCAGTTCCCAGGAGCACTGACCCAAATGATGTAGAGCTTGAAAGCCAGTCATTTGAGCTTAAACTTCGATAGTTTAGATTTTGTCCGATTTGGAAGATCCATGTATTTGAAGCTCCACGAGGGTTGCATTTTTGAGTTCAGAATCTATAAAGCAAGAATTGGTATTCCAAAGGCTTATTGCAATCCCTACTCAGCCTGTGCTGGGAAACTTAAATTACAAGTGACATCAAAGGGTGTTTCAGAATCCAGAGAGCTGAGTCAAATAAATCATTTATTGATAGAATCTTAAGTTTATTTTTAGGCTGACTGGACTCCAGTGGATGAACTTGCACCATGGACACCTGGGTAGAAACACTTGACTGGAGCAGACTTAACATACATGACAGAATACCTGAGATCTGACAGGGAGCAGAGAGGGCAGAGGGGACACTAAATTTGATTAAGATGTGTTATATGCAATGCACAAAACACAATAAAATATTTAAAAATTTAAAATGTAATTTTTATCTTTTTAATTTTTATGCTGTATTAATACTAAAGCAATTAAATTCAATCTAGACGGTTTTAGTGAGATGCTCAGGGTAGATTTTTATGCTGCATTAATATTAAAGCAACTAAATTCAATCTAAATGGTTTTAATGGCATGCTCAAGGTAGTTTTTGAAATGTAGTTAGATTTGATTATTTTCGGGGGGAGGGCAGAGTCTTACTTTATAGCCCAGGCTAGATTTTAATCTTCTTACTTCAGTCTCCAGCAGCCCTGGATCACAGGCATGAACCAACCATATTTGTCCCCACTTCTGAAAGTTATTCTGTAAAATCTCCTTTCTCATTCATCTACAAAGCGTATCTTGTGAAGGCATTTACTTTTAGCCACAAAAGCATCCACAGTGAGCATTACAAAAGTAGAATAAAGACAGAAACGTGTTTTTGATAATACTTGTTCTTTGTAGCACTGGTGGAGTGGCAAGGGCCATCTGTAAGAATGCAGAGGGTAACATAGTCCCTCTGTTACCCTGCCTTTACCTCTAAAATTTTAATGCTGTAAATATTTAATAGTCTAAGTGAATGAGATTTCCAGACTTATGTAATAGTATATGAACTCAAGCTTTCAAGGCAGTCTCTAGATAAAATTTTGGGAAATCAACATCATCTGTGATAGCAAAGAGAGGTTTCCTTTTCCACCCAATTTCTCATGTTATCCCAAGGTAACGCAAGAAGGTACATTAAGGACAGGAGAAGAGATACACGTGCAAGGAGTTCTTATAGATGCCTGAGGGGCAGGAAGGTGTCAAGGAAATAACTCATAAATTCAATGGAGAAGCCAATCATATGAGTTTTCTTTGTATAAAAAAAAATCAAAGCCAGTGACTGAAGAGAGTTATAGACAATGTTTTAAAGAGGAAACCAGAAAAAAAAATCTAAGAAAAGAGGAAATGTGGTAACAGGACTTGTGGAAGGATTTATGGACACCAAGTTGAGATAGTATTGGGAAGTTCTAGCCTTACTGACTCCTGTAGCCTTCCCTCTGGTTAGGAAAAAAAAAATCATTTCAAAATATCTAATCCCTAAGGTTAACACTGTGATGAATAGGAATTACAAAAAAATAAAAATAAAAACAAAACACTTTTCCCAGGCTTATTTTGAATGAATTATAACAGTTGATGGAAGAGAAAAACAAAAACTGAGAAGAGTAAATTGTGAGTATGGACGGTACTTCCATTTGGAAATTCTTGTATAGACCTGAAAATCTTAAATAACTGAGAAGAGTAAATTGTGAGTATGGATGGTACTTCCATTTGGAAATTCTTGTATAGACCTGAAAATCTTAAATAGCATTTACCACAGTAGTGCTCTGCAGCCTGGGTAGCTGACTCCTCTTACTCAGTCTTCGCTCCTGAAAAAAAAAAGTAGTGAACCAAATAAAAAATGTTCTCTAATGTCAGTAAGAAGACTAAAAGTGTAAAAGTACTTGCAGTCAAGTCTGACCATCTCAGTTCAAGTCCTAGGGGCTTACATGTCTGAGAGAAACACTTCCCACAACTTGTCCTCTGTGCTCCATAAATAAGTCGTGGCATGAGTGTGCAAACACACACACAAACACACATATGTATAAATAAAATCAATGTAAAATATGTTTTCTAATTTTCTGGTCTTTTATTAGTTCTTTTAAAAAATATTTCATTTATGTTTTTATGTGTGTGAATGTATTGTTTGCATATATGTAAGAACACCCATTTCATGCAATGTTTGAGGAGGTCAAAAGTGGGTAACAGAGTAACTGGGACTGGAGTTATGGATGGTTGCTAGTCCTCATGCAGGTGCTGGGAACCAAACCCAGGTCATCTGAGAAACCAGCTCTTGTTCTTAATCACTGAGCCATCTCTCCAGCCTTTTTATTAGTTCTTATTTAAAGGTAGTGTTGACATTTAAATTGAAAGGTAAGTTTTCCTAAACTGGTCTTAAGAACTTGCTTCTAAAGTGTGGTGAATACTTCTAGACAGGCATCTATGTAAATGGCAGTGGTTAGTCACTGAGAAAGCTGTCTTGTAGCTGAGGAACTAAGATTGGAGCCTGCATGGCAGATCTTTTGTTGAGTACTGTGGGTCCTCTCAGAAAACTGAACTCTGAAATGCAGGTTGGGATCTCATGTGGATTCCTTTCGGTCATCTTTTCTTTGGCAAGGCCCTCATCATCTGGAACCTCATCTTCCACATCTGTAGTATGCAGATGCTCTACAATCACCTGGAACCTCACCTTCCACATCTGTAATACACAGATGCTCTACAATCATCTGGAACCTCATCTTCCACATCTGTAGTACGCAGATGCTCTACAATCATCTGGAACCTCATCTTCCACACCTGTAATACACAGATGCTCTACAATCATCTGGAACCTCATTTTCCACATTTGTAGTACGCAGATGCTCTACAATCATTTGGAACCTCATCTTCCACATCTGTAGTATGCAGATGCTCTACAATCATCTGGAACCTCATCTTCCACATCTGCAATACACAGATGCTCTACAATCATCTGGAACCTCATCTTCCACATCTGTAGTATGCAGATGCTCTACAATCATTCCTCAGTGTTATGAGGGATGTTGAAATGATAACTCACTGACCTCATAGAACACTAATTTCCCAACAGCTTGAATTCATTATTGCTTCAGGTGACAGGACACCATGGTTAAATTCAATCATTTGGATATGTTTACAGTCCAGTCAAATAAAATCATAAGCCACAAGGGAATTAAGGCTTTTTTTAACTGTAAATTGTTTTTAACTTTATGATTTCCGTAAAGTATGTTTATAAGTGGAAAAGAAGGAGGGAGAGCCTTGCTGAGGGCTAAGCATAATGTGTGGTTGTTTTAACATTATTATTTGAGTCATCACTCTATAAAAGGAATATTGTCTTTGTGTAGTCAACTTTCAGAGAAAATAATAACCTTGCTAGAATTTTCCACACCCAGATAGTAAGAGACTTCCCTTTCTACACCCCCTTAATTTCCCCCATCTTTCTAGCACCCCTCAGTTCTCAATAAGTCTGAAAAAAATGCCAGAGGTAAATAGATATGATGGAACAATTAAAAATAGAAATAGGGACACAAGAGAAATGAAGAATAGAGGGAAATGGGGTTGGAAAAGAGGAGGGGGAAGAAGGAGGATGGAAGAAGGGAAGGGAAGGGGAGGGGAAGGGAAGGGAGGGAAGGGAAGGAAATAGAGGAAAATGGGGTTGGAAAAGAGGAGGGGGGAGGGGGATGGAAGAAGGGAAGGGGAGGGGAGGGGAGGGAAGGGAAAGGAAAGGAAGGAGAGGGGAGGGGAGGGGGAAAATAGAGGAAAATTGGATTGGAAAATAGGAGGGGGATGGAGGGGGACAGAAGTAGGGAAGGGAAGGGAAGGGAAGGGAAGGGGAAGGGAGGGGAGGGGAGGGGAGGAGGGGAAAGAATGGAAAGGAAGAGCCTCATGGGAGGATAATCTTTCTTAGTGATTACTAGAACATTAAATTTATTAAGGTTACGATTAGAGTATCATATTGCCAACCCCCACCACCCTGGTCCTCACAAAAATGTAAGCGTCTTAGTTATCCTTCTCATTACTCTAACCACGTACCTGCCCAAAGCAACTCCGGAGAGGAAGGGTTTATTTGAGCTCGTGATTTGCAAATATTGTCTTGGGAAGAAGCTGCAGTAGCAGGAGAGCTTGAGGCTGTGACTGCACGGGTGTGAGGTGCCTGTTCACCTCTCAGTAGAACAGACAGCAGAGAAAGCGACTGCACGGGTGTGAGGTGCCTGCTCACCTCTCAGCAGAACAGACAGCAGAGAAAGCAGAGTGCCAACACTTGCCTTGCTTCCCCCCTTTCTCAGTCTTGGACTGAACATTATGGGATATAATAATATAATATATAATAATATAATGGGATAGTGCCACCCACAATCAGAACAGGTATTTCCCCTTTAATTAATCTTCTCTGAAAACGTCCACAGACACAGGAGTACCTGAGCTTCACTAATGCCCTAGGCATTTCAATATCCAGTTGAGTTGACACTGACAACCAAAACTAAACATCGTGTTGGGGCTGGAAAGTTGGCTCATGGGTTAAAAACACTGGCTGCTCTTGCAGAGGACCCAGGTTTAGTTCCCAACATCTACATGGCAGTGAACAAGTATCTAAAACTCCAGTTCTAGTAAATGCAGCCCTCACTTCTGACTTCCTGGGGCTTTTGAACAACATGGGTGATCTTACATATATGCAGGTAATACACTCATACACATAGCTAAAATGGCATAAAATAAAATGACATAAAATAACTGTTATGGTAAGGAAAAAATAAAGTGTTGGAGGAGCAAAGGGATGTAAGCTGTCTAAGAAAATACTGCTGCTGTGGCTTTTTTAGCCCTGAGCTCTACCCCAAAAGGAGAAACTATTTCTGGAGAACGGTTAATATCTTACACTGTCATTCTTTCTTTAAGATAAATTTAACAAAACAAGTGCTTAAATATATACAGACAATTTTTATGGAAGCATTCATTTATCATTAATATTTTTATTTCCACTTTTCATCTTTAGAAATCATTAATATATTTTAAATAGTCACATCAAAATTGGTAACAAACTAAATATTCACTGGATATCAAATACTGGTTGAATAAATGATGATGGCTACCTGTGTTTCATCTGCTACAGATACACTTATTTTTTTATACTAAAACTACTAATTTTAGGTAAAGAAGGCTATATACTTAATATTTTATACATATAACATAAAGCGTAAACTCATTTCCCATGATATTTTGTGCTCATTAACCATGCTAAACGGCTTATTAGAGAGTATAATTTTGTGACATTGTTGATACTACGTTTCACTTTAATATTTGTCTGGTGAAAAACAATAATCCTTACTAGATAATAAGAATATTGGACAGACAGAGTAGCCAAAGAAACATTTAATTTTGGTTCTGCAGAGGCTGGGCATTATCTGTACAAAAGGTCAAATTTTCATGCCTGGATTTGGTCAAAACAGTGATTGTTTTACGTGCCTAATCACATTAATATGACCCTCTGAATTACTTATCAGCTAAGCTCTTCAGCAAAGTGAATCCTTTCCTGCTTGTCTAGCATAGTCCTCACCTCAAATTCCCTGTCCTGGGCTAAAGAACTTCTCCCCTTTTCTGATACTTTGGCTTTGTCAGGGAGCCAATTTTAGCTTTTCAACTCAAAGATAAACTTAAAAGTGCCCAGGCAAACATGGACCTTAATTATCTGTTACTCTATTTCAGAACCAAGGTCTTGGCAGAGATCTTGGATACGGCAGGTTATTTTATTCCAGGTTAATTTCTGAAAAATATATTTGACTTACTTCTTTGGAATGATTGTCTGATACCAGTTGTGGGGATTTTTTGTTCGTTTGCTTGTTTATTTGTTTTGTTTTTTAACCTCTCTACACAGGAGCTATGAGATCATGGAAAAAGACATTTGCCAGGAAATCATTACTCCATACCTTGAAAGCTCTGCTGTTGCCTTCCCAGGAGAGTCATATACACTATCCACACCTGAGTCTAAATATGTGATGTGTCACTTTAGTTTTCCATAGATTTTTAGTGGAGTAAGGCATTAAAGTTCAACATCAGGAAGTAAAGGAACTTTTCCAAAATGAAAAGTGGGACTAAAACTAACGATGAATTATCATTCAAGAAAATCATTTTATCATATCAAAAATGGACTTGGAGAAAGGAAATATAGATGGGTAATCTGGATTTAATTACAAAGCTGTTCTCTGAACTTGGTGTAGAGAACTGTTTCCTAAGAGGGATTGATCAGCAATAAATGGCCATCATAGTTATGTTATAGATAAGTTGACTTCATTAGGCAGAGTGTAGAAATGACTCTGAAATGTGCCTATGGAAAGATAAAACACCCTGTAGTGTTGAGGGCTTAGTAATTGGCAGATTTTCCATAATTTTAATAAATTTCTTAAATTTTTAGAAAGTTTCATGTAGCTAACCCATTATATTAACCACATATTTCTGTTAATTCCATTATTACAACTGAATTTTATCTCCAGGTACTATGGACAAGAAGAGAAACCATGAAAGCTATCAAGCTGTCTTACAGGCAATCCACAGCTATACCTGAATATTGTTATGATGGGAAACTATTCTATTCATGGATTCTAAATTTCCATATCCCACTTTACATTTTCCGGGGCTTTTCGCGTTCTCCCTGCTGTCCACACCACTCCTTCTCTGACCCTTTTCTTTCATGAACTCTCTCCTAATTTTACTTCTGCCTTTAGGCATCTGATTCCTGCTAGTGTGTGTTGTCCTGTCAGCAAAACTCAGAAGAGTAGCTTCTATTACTCACTTTCACATTCTCACCAATAAATACTTTTGTCATCTGAACTTTCTGCTCACACTGCAAGGCAGTAGAGTGAACAGAGTGCAGAGATGTGGACAGTATCAGAGAATACTAATTGGTGATGCTCAAAATAGTCAATAAATGTTGTTACTTGGGAGACTGTTGACATGTGTGTAAAATGGCTGGATCGAAAAAGAAATAGTGGTGAAGCTTTACATTTTAGAAAACTGCTGGGAGGAGAAATGGGTATCACAGGGGAAGGCTAAGGTGGAGCAAGCAGGGACAAGCACACAACATGTGGGTCTTGTTTATTTAGTTCCCCCATTCCTCTAAAGCCTAGTGTAACACTCACATATTATTTAACGTTTCTCTACAGTGTCTCTGTCTCTCCAAGGACATACTCCCTATGCTGTCATCGAAGGTGACAGTGTGAGGCAGTTCCATTTGCAACTTTGACCTCCAGATCCATGAATCCATCGACTTTCAGAGCTGCTTGTCCTGGATACTTTTTTCAGAAAAATATACTTTACCTTAAAGCTCAAATCTCTCAACCCTACAGGGTGTTTTATTTCAAATGGCACCATTTCTAGACTTTTCAGAGACATGCCAACTTATCTATAAGGTATATTAAATAGTCTACCTAGGGCCTCAATGAGGAAGCACTTTTAAAATGTTTTATTCTTTATTTCAAGCAGTTGATTACCCCCTTAACATTATGCCACTGCTTCACACATGGACCTTGGTTGTGACCCTGGTCATTATTGAAGATCACAGTGTTCACAGCTGGGTAAGTGTGACTTTTTCCCACAGTACCCTGTGTAAACACCTTTCAGTACTTAAAAGCTATCCAGTAGGGAAGAAGCTTCCTGGTCAGTAAAAACTTGATTTCTCCATGGCCCATGGCCAATGTTTGTAGTTTCTTTAGCAAAAGTGTCTTTTTTATTTTAGCTTCTGTTTCTGTTTTTTTTTTTTTTTTTAATCAATCAGGATCTCACTTCGTAGCCCTGGATAACCTGGAACTTGATATGTAGATCAGGCTAGCCTCAAACTCACAGAGATCCACCTGGCTCTGCCTCTCAAAAGCTGAGATTAAAGGCATGTGCCAGTGAACCTTGCTCAGGGATGTCTTCTTCAAAAACACATTTTTATTGATTCTTTGTGGAGTTCATACAATGCATTTTGATCATATTATGACCCTCTCCCCCTCAGAATTTGTCTCCCAACTCCTCTCAGACCCACCGCGGCCTCCCTCTCCCCCTCAATTCATGTCCTCTATTCTTCTAAGGCCTCTTGAATCTAATATGTGTTCCTCAAATCATAGTGGATGTGGATCCATAACCTGAAGCTTGGTAAGATACATTAAAATCAGAAGAGACAATTATAAAAATATCAATGCACAGAATAATTAAATGTAGTCTAGGCTATAGTCATGTTCATATTAACAAAATCTCCAAATGTAATTATACACTATGAAAGTTTCCTAACTTAGGACAGAGTGTCTGGGATATAGTGAATCAACTCCCTGTGCTTCCATGGTTAGCTACTAGGCCGCTTGTGGGAACTTCCACCTGACTTTGTATACAAGCAGCTCATGTATCCTGGCCCAGAAATAAACCCTCACACAAAAAGTCACAGGTGTTTACGATAAATAGCCTTTGATGAATAATGGTGGCTTCTGAAAGTATATGAAAGAACCAACAATATTTATGACAGGAAGTAACACGGTCAGTTTTCATGTACTTTCTATTGTATATTTGCAAATCATTTTCATTCAGTTCCAACAAACCCAAAATTAGGCCCTTGGGAACCTGAGAAAAGGGAAATCTACCTAAAACAAAAAGAACAATGTGTGGAACAATGCAGAGTCTCTCATGTGAGAAAATAAGGACCACACAAAACAAAGAGCATGGGGAGCAAGCTAAGAAGCTTTACATTCACACAGAAACTATCACCAAAGAAGTTCTTAAAGAGTGAAAATCAGGCTCTCAATGGCAAAGGAAAAAAAAAAAAACTTGAACAAAATTCCCAGGAAAGGGGCTAGAATTGGGATGAGAACATGTCTCTCCCAAACATATGGACCAATGCCAGTCAGAAACAAAAATTAAAATGTCAAGGAGCTGGGGTGTATTTCTGTGGTAAAACATTTGCCTTGGTATGTATGAGGCCTTGGGTGGGATCTCCAGTACTGAAGAAAAATAATAAAATATTACTAAAGTCCTCTGGTGTTTATTGGGGGTTTTAACACTTTTTCAGGAAGCATTAAAGGATGGAAAGTTGGACTCCTTTAGGTAGAGTACCTTTTAATAAATGCTGAATAACGGATTTCTTAGAAGAAAGGGGCCGATTTTAAATCCAAGCTATTAACAATGTTATTACAGAATGATTAAAATTTTGCAAAAAAAAGTTTCCCAAATGTTGACATGAAAAATTTAAAGACAGGACAAAACTCCAATTTTTTTATATTTTAATTTTTATTTATTTCTGTATGTGTATGAATGTACTGTCTGCATGTAAGTTTGTGCGCCCGTGTTGTGCAATGCCGCGGAGGTTAGAAGAGGGTATTGGGATTCCCCTGGAACTGGAGTTCTCCTGGAATTGGAGTTTCAGACGGTTCTCGGCCGCCACGTGGGTGCTGGGGATCGAACCCGGGTCCTCTGTAAGAGCGGTCGGCGCTCTTAACCGCTAGGACATCTCTCCAGCCCCAAAACTCCAATTTTTAAAAAGGTGGTAAACTCCTAAGACATGTCATGGTTGTTGGTGTGGGAATATTGTATGTATCAGAGTGGGGGCATGTATTGGAAATCTCTGAGAGATGATAGCCAATATTCCAATATTGTGGTAAATAGGACAAAGCAAGGCTATCATGTTCTTCCAACATGAAATGTTTTATGTAATTCTAGCATTTTTTAATAATTTAAGGGACATTTCTTTTAGTCTTACATTTGACGATGTTCCAGTCTCCCCATTTCTTAGTTATCTGCAAGTTGGTTCTATCTTATTCTTCCAACTCTGCCATGTTTTCTAATACCTTTGTCTAATTGCAAGTTAAACTGGTTGAATTGGACCTCTAACTGACTTAGACCTGTTTAAAAACTTGGCTCATCTTTTGGTCAATATCATTGCCTATATTAGTTCCATAATTATCCCTACTTCAATTTCTATTATAATGAATGACTCAGTCGTAATCAAGATTAAGCGGAGGTGAACACAACTGCCTGCTAAAAGCTTCCTGAATGAGAGATGCCTCACTAATGCCAGACACCTTGACATCAAGTCTAAGGTAGAAGATGAAGAGATAAACATTTACTTTTTGGCAGAAACAATGAATGAGCAAAGACATAGATATAAAAGTATTAGTCAATTGGGACAATTCCAGATAACCTGTAACATTAGTAAGTTGTCTAAAAGCAGTGGAGGAGGCTTAGGGATATAGTTCAGTTGGCAGAGTGTGTCCAAGCATGCAGGACCCCTGGGTACAATTCCCATTACTGCATAAACCAGCAATAGAGGTTCATGTTTTTTATCTCAGCACTAAGGAGACAGAAGCAAGAGCATCGAAAATTCAAGATCATCCTTGGCTACCTAGCTACATATTGAGTTCAAGGCCAGCTGGAGCTGCAAGAACTCGCCTCATATTAAAATAAAGAAAAAAAAAAAAAAGAAAAAGAAAGAGTAAAATAAACATGACGAGAATGATAGTTTATAGCTCAATATTTCAATAATGTTCAATTATGTAAAAACTTTCATCAGTTATAACAGAAATAAGACCAAAAATTAAAATTAATATGAGTTCCATCATCCAAAACTCGATTGACTCTACATTGAGGTCCTCAAACCAAACAGAGATGCTGGCTTATTTTTATACATGCCACTCCAGCCTAATGCCTATTCAGTAATTAGACTTTTATTGTTAACCATGGATGTCTTTCATGTCATAGGCTGTCAAAGTTCAAAGGTTTTTTTTAAGGGTACTAAAAACATGAATTTGTAAGATAACATATTGGCCAACATTTTCTTTATTTTTAAATTTATTTATTATTATTTTTTATGTGTACGAGTATACTGTCTGCATGTAGGTTGGTGCACCCATGTGGTGCAATGCCATGGAGGTCAGAAGAGGGTGTTGGCTTCCCCTGGAACTGGAGTTAAAGATGGTTCTCAGCCACCATGTGGGTGCTGGGAACCGAACCCGGGTCCTCTGCAAGAGCAGTTGGTGCTCTTAACCGCTGAGCCATCTCTCCAGCCCCTAACCAACATTTTTTTTAAACATTAGGGCTCCTGAACCTTTCTAAGACAGAAGGTTGCATTTCATTTTGCTCATTTGTCGGTAACGACATCTTCAGAACAAAATAAAGATTACAATTCATTTTGAGACTTAATTTAAAAATATCATTTATGCATATCAAATATGACATCCATAAGATTTTAATTGTCCCTGATATGATATGCCTTAGTCAAAACACGGTAACAAGTACAGGAATTCACCACTTTCTTAGCTATTCCTCACTGTGAAATTGTAATTATCCTGTGGAGTTCACTTGAATACAAATTTAAGCTGCTAGAGCAAGGGAAGAAATTATATAAACCTGATGCATTCAGGGTAGAATTAGAAAATAGGTAAAACAACTTTAAAGAGCGGTATCTCTACAGAAACATCCTAGTGTTCATGGAAACTTTCTAAGGTATAAAAATAAAACAAGCCAATAGCATTATAGAAAACGTGATATCCAAATAGAATTGTTTATAAATAGAATGTTTTTCAAAGTTTCCATGAGGCATCAGCTGTTCTTTAACCCCCTGCATGCTGACATTTTCCAGCTCACTAGCTAAATTAAGGCATAGGAAAAAATTACCTATCCATTGTCTTTCGAGGTGGTAGTTGATCTATTTTTATGTGTGGTAGATATATGTCATCAGTCACTTTAAACATATCAGATGATTGCCCAACCCCAGACACACGCAGACATAAAACACACAGTGGCATACTAAGGAGGAGGAATCTTCTTTTACTTTTAAGTTCTAGAAAGCAGTAAACCCAAGGAACAGAAGGGGCAACATACTTGGTTTTCAAGGTCAGCTTCAGATAAAGCTGTCCTCTTCTAGCAAAGTAGAGCAACACTCTGATTGTGCTCAAATGTGTTTCACTACCTGATTAATTTTTTTCATCACCCTAAGCGTGAGACAATGTATTTGTGAGTTATTTCAGCTGTCAGGGACTGCTCCAAAATAAGCTGTCTAGCAGAGGCAATTTCATAAAAGTCGAATTCTAAAACTTAGTTTTTCCTGAAAAAGTATCATTATTTAAAATTAGCTCTGTAATCATCTAATTCTTCATATCTTTGAGACACACACACACCCCTCACACAGAGCTGGGTTATGGTTTGCTACAAAACAATAATTATAAATTTAATCATCTAAGCTAAAGGATCAACAAAACTTCATTCTCCATATGAAAATCCCCAGCTATGTCCCCATGTTCATTCTCCGAACACCTTTTTTATGCCCTCTTTACAACAAGGATTCAAACAGTGAGCCAATAACAGAAAGTCTACAGAAATACACATTCTGTCTCTGGATGTCCAAGTAAATATTGAATAGAGCCAATCTTGATACATGACTATAATTAAACATTTGGCAGGCTGAAGAAGAAAGGTTGCAGTGAGTTCAAGTTTAGCCTGGACCACAGAGTCAGACTCTATGTCACAAAAAGGTAAAATGTAACAAAAAGAAAAACAAGATAGAAAAAGAAACTAAACTTCGATTTATCAAAGCATATTAATAGCATATTTTGTTCTTAAAGTAACTGTGCATTCTTGTAGATCTAATACTTTCACATGTACCATAAACAGAATAGATATTTCCAATTATCCCAATGATGCAGTTTGTTGACAAAACACTCACCTAGCTCTGGTTTGGTTTTGCCCTTTGTACTTATCCTTTCAGCCTTAAGAAACAAAATATGCTAGACGACCAACTTTGAAATCAGAGGAATAAATTAAATGCTTTCTCAGAAAAGAATAAACTAATATTAAGAGTGTTCATAAAAAGACATGATTCCAATATCAAGAAAGGTGTTTCATATGTTCAGAGAAATCCTTTTGCATGTGTGTTGATTTTGTCAATATAACTCCTTGGACTTTAAATGTTCTCAATTGGACCAAGAAGTACTGAAAGATTCAAATTAGATATGATGTATAATATATAATATAATATAATATAATATAAATAAAAAATGCTTTGAAAGTACACATCAAATAAGAATGTTATGGGTGTGGTGACAAACACCTTTAATCCCAGCACTCTGTAGGCAGAGGCCATGGAATTCTGGGAAGTCCCAGGCCAGCTGAGGCTACCTTATGAAACCCTATCTAAAAAACAAACCAGGCCTGGAGAGATGATGGCTCAGCAGTTAAGAGCACTAGCTATTCGTGCAGAGGACCTGGGTTTGATTCTCAGCACTCACATGGTGGCTAACAATAGTCTGTAACTCCAATTCCAGGGGATCCAACACACTCTTCTGATCTTCTCAGGTACATGAACATGCATATAGACAATACACACATACATATAGACATAAAATAAAATAAGAATAATTAAAATATTTTTAAAACAAACTCAGCATTTTCTAAGATGCATGCTATACGTCAAGAAAATAGATATTTGGTTTAATCAGTTGAGTTCCCATCCCATAACTCCAGACTTAGGCCGTGTCCCCATTCTGAGATGGCTAATTCTGATTGTCAATGACACATTTGGGAAGAAGGAAGCTCAGCTGTGGAAATCTCCATCACTGGCCTGTGGGCATGCCTGGGGGAACTTTCTTTTCTTGATTACTAATTGATATAAGAAGACCCAACTCACTTTACCCTCCCTGGACAGATGGGCCTGGAGCGTATTAAAAAAAAAAAAAAAAAAAGACTCCCCAGGAGCAGGAAGGAGCAAGTTGGTAAACAGCATTCCTCTCTAATTTCTGCTCCAAACTCTTCAGTTCCTGCTTTGAATTCTCCCTGTGATGATCTGTAACCTGTAGGCTCAGATACACTGTTTCCTCCCCAAGTTGCTAGTACTCCTGTTTACCAGAACATCAGAAAGCAAACTAAAACTCTTTGCAATTAGTGTGAATTTCCTTCCCTGTCATTTGTAAGATGGTTTGAATGAGCTATTTCTATAAGGTCTCAGTACTGTGCTGACATGCTTTCCATATATGGCAATTATTCTTTGTAGAATATTATTTGGGGAGACAAACTCCCATTCTGTTACGACAAGCCTCTTGTCTTTAGTTGTTAGAAATGTTCATAATGAAAAGAGTAACTAGAATTTCTTATTCTTTCCACAATATTTTTGGTCCTTTGTGTAAGCTAGATAGATCAAGAGATCAGTCTTCACTTATTTTCCATTGCGTTTGTGTTTGTGAGGTGTGTGTGTGTGTGTGTGTGTGTGTGTGTGTGTGTGTGATGTTGTAGTGGCTGATGTGGGCTGTGTGTGCTTGTTGTATGCATGTGACTGTGCTGGTTTGTGAACCCATGTTCCTGCATGGGGAACATCACAGAAGAACTTTGGATGGTGTCTTCCTCTATAACTCTCTGTCTTGTTTCTTTGAGACAGGATCACTCATTAAAATGGAAGCTGATCATTTTGGCTAGGCTGGCTGGCCAGGGAGCTCTCTGGAAACATCTATTTCTTTCTACTAATATTAGGGTTATAGAGACCCATACCCCTTCCTGACTTTTAATTTGGGTTCTGACCCCATGCTCCTTTGGGAAGCAGTCTTACACACTGAGCCTTCTCCACAGCCTCAGTCCTTACATTCCTCTTAATTCCCAGTACAGATCATTTTGAACTGCCTTTCCTCCATCTATGTACCTTCTAGGTAAACTGATAATCCCTTAAAATGATTTCTGTTTTCTCAGACATCTGTTTTTCCTATAATCATTATAATTATCTCTGCTGGGCATATTTAGATGTGACCTTGGCTTTGGGAAAACAATTTCAAAATGTTCATAGAGAAAAAATAAGTCTGATCCCATGGCAGAGAAATTCTATAAAAAAATAAGATTTTGATTTTTGAATCACAAATAGTCCAATGAGAATGAATTAGTGACAGAAGGATTAGTCATCATGGCTTCTAGATAATCCCAAAACAGTCTTGGATAAACAGTGCCAAGCACAGACTGATCCTATATAGGAAAAAGCAAACAAACAAACAAACAAACAAAAAAACCCAAACAAACAAAATCAATGGATAAATTGGAAAGGCCTGAGGTAGGATCTAGTTAAACTTGTGAAAGAAGCAAGAAGTTTCTTTTTTTATTTTTATTATTTTTAATTTTATTTTTATATGTATGAATGTACTGTCTGCATGTAGGTCTGTGAGCAGAGGTCAGAAGAGGGTGTCGGACTCCCCTGGAACTGGAGCCAAAGACGGTTCTCAGCCGCCATGTGGGTGCTGGGGATCGAACTCGGGTCCTCTTCAAAAGCAGTTGGAGCTCTTAACTGCTAGGCCATCTCTCCAGCCCCTCAAGAAGTTCTTTAAGGGGAGTTTAAAGACCAGGGCTAGAAATGAGTGTCCAGCTGATGTGGAACATGAAGGCAGAGCTACTAAACATGGATCGATGTTCCACTTTTTAACTTTTTTCTACGTGTATGAGGAGACCAGTGAGGACACTGGGCATCCTGCCTTAGTCTCGGACCGACTCCCTTGGTATCAAGTCTCTCAGTGTACCCAATCCTTAAACTTTCAGCTTCTCTTCCTGATCCTCTGGTCTCTGTCCTCAGTGGTACTGAGGTTACAGGTTTTAGCACAATCACCTTTGGCTTTTACATGTGTCCTGGGGAGTGGACCTCAGGTCCTCATGCTGACTTACTGAGCTACCTCCTCCACTCCTGGAACATGGATTTTATTGCCAGTAGTTTTAGCAAAAAGCAGCACGTAAAATGGAGAGTGCATAGAAGAATTTGAAAGCCCTCAAGGGTGGGATTGTTGATCAGTTTGATTCAAATGATGTCCCAGCCACCCTTAAATGCCAGAAGAGTTATATCTATGCTTGCCCAGCATTGTTGTCAGGCTTGTACATGATTCAATCCTCATTCAATCCTCAGTCCCCAAAGGAAGGTCTAATCTGTCATTATTCTTACTTTATAAGTGCAGAAATATTAAGCACCTACAGCTTATCCAGGACTCTCAAAGGCGAACATAGAGTTCTCCGTCTTATATTATTCCTAAATGTGTTGAAAAGTTTCATGGAAGCATTTTTTTTTTTCTCCAGACTTCTCCAGATCTGGGCCTTCTTAAATAAGACCACAGTGGTTGGCTTGTTAAACAGCATATTCCTCTCAGCTGAGATCCAGAAGAGCACAACAAACACAGAAGTATGTGCCCTTGGAAAGAAGGTACAAAGAAACAACAAAGATATATATTAAAAAAAAAATGATGTTACTGGGTGTGCCACACACCTGTAACTCAAACACTTAGGAGGTGTGGACAGGAGTATCAGGGCCATCCTTGACTACAACCGTGAGTTCCAGGCCAGATGAGGATTCATGAGAACCTGCCTAAAAATATTTAAATATGCAAAAACAAAGAGTCAAAATAGCCACAGCAACAGGCTCAGGAAAGATCTGATGATTAGAGTACAATGTGACTTTAGAAAACCCAAGCTTCGGTGTTCAATGTATAAAATGTATTAAAACAAAACAAAACAAAAACCATAAAGTGGCTAATATAATTAACCATTTTTGGATGTGAATTAGTGTGATAAGCCTATAGGGTGTCTCTGCTCCTCTGCCCTTCCTGACACAGCTGAGTTCTCTCCTGCAGTGCCAGCCTTGCCCCCCAAGGCATGATGGTGAGGCTCAGAGTGAACAGGTTTGGCTGAACTAGGTGCCTTGACCGGAGGCTGACTTCAACTCTGGCAAAGTAGATACTGATGTCATTACCGTTCATGGATCTCAACTACATGATCTACATGGCCCAGTATGATCCACGCATGGCAAGTTGCAGAGCACAGTCAAGGTTGAGGACCAGAAACTTGTAATCACTGAGAAGGCCATCCCCAACTTCCAGCAGCGAGATCTGACCAATATCAAATGTGGCCGGTGATGGGTGATGATGATGATGAGGATGCTGTGGAATCTACTGGAGTTTTCACTGCCATGCAAAAGACTGGGGCCCACTCGAAGGTTGGAAAGGAAAGGGGGAAAGGGTCGTCCCCTCCACTTCTTCTGCTGGTGTCCTCATGATGGTGAAGGGAATGAACCAGAAGTATGTCAACTCACTCAAAATTGTGAGTGAGGCTGTCGAACCACCAACTCTGAGCACCCCGCCCCGTCATCCAGGACATAGTTATTGAGAGACTCATGACCACAATTCATGCTATTCCTGAGATGCAGAAGAATATGCACAGCCCCTCTGGAAAACTGTGATGGCCACCCTTGCATCCACGGGGCACTGGCAAGGCTGAGGACAAGGTCAACCCGGAGCTGAACAGGAAGTTTACAGGCATGACCTTCCAAGTCCCTACCCCCAGTGTGACCACCCGGACCTGACCTGCTGCCTAGATAAAGTTGCCAAATATGATGACTTCAAGAAGGCAGTGAAACAGGATGCCCCCAAAGGACATCCCAGAAGGCTCTACTGAGGGCCTGCTTTTCTACCTGGCTGGGCTTGCATTGCCCTCAGTGACCACTTGGTCTAGTTCCTTTCCTGGTATGACAGCAAATGTGGCTATAGCAACAGTACAGTGTGTCTTATGATCCATGTGGGCTCCAAGGGGTAAAAAAGGCCTGAAACCACTGACTGCAGGAAGAGCAGCAGCAGAAGTGTGAGGCCCTCAGCTGCTGGGTACCCCCCCAATTCTGGGTACCCCCCCATTCATCCCCTAGCACACTAACCTCCCCTCACTTTCCATTCCAGACCACAAAAAGAAGAGAAAGGGCTTAGGGAACCTTATGCTCTCAAATCCCATCAATAAAGTTCACTGTGGGAGCCGGAGAGATAGCCTTGCAGAGGACCCGGGTTCGATTCCCAGCACCCACATGGTGGCTGAGAACTGTCTTTAACTCCAGTTCCAGGGGAATCTGGCACCCTCTTCTGACCTCCGTGGCATTGCATGCACCAACCTACATGCATCCCCAGCATCCACATGGCGGCCGAGAACCATCTGAAACTCCAATTCCAGGAGAACTCCAGTTCCAGGGGAATGTGACACCCTCTTCTGACCTCCGCGGCATTGCATGACACAGGTGCACAAACCTGCATGCAGACAGTACATTCATACACATAAAAAAATAAATAAAATAAAAAATAAATAAATAAATAAATAAAATAAAGTTCATTGTGACCAGAAAGAAATAGATATTGTACAATTGTCATTATGTCAAAAACAATGAAATGAAACAATAAAGATAAACTTCACTTATTTTAAAATAACTCAGAGTTCATTGTATCTGTCTATCTATCTATTAGCTAAGAACTTTATAGTCAAAATGAATTTGCTATATGGTCTTGGGAAATTTTCTTTGTTATTTTTATTTTCCTTTTTTTTTTTTTTTTGGGAGATGGGAGGCCCATGTACCAAGGCGCCAATATGGAGGTCAGAGGACCAATTGCCAGAGTCAGTTTTCTCTTCTGCCATATGAATGCCAGGGCTTGAACTCAGGTTGTCAGGTTTTGTGTCAAGTTCTTTGCCCACTGTGCCAGCCCAAAGACCAATGGGCAGATTTCTTAATCTCTCTGATCTCCAGATTTCTCACAGTAACTGATAATTTTGACTCTAGTCTTTAAAGTACTGACAGCTTCTTGGAATATCAGCCATAGAGTGTGTGAGGAGGGATGAGATTTATCCCTGGGTGTTTCAAAAGCCATACTCCAACTGGGATATTGAGAATAGTAATGATGATAATAAAAAATATAATAAAAATACAACTGTGGGAAAGAAGATTTCATTTCAATATTAGAAAGGGTTTTTAAAAACTTGGAATGATCCAATGACAAATTGGTTTGAGTAAAGAAGTAGTAATCACTTTGTCATCAAGAGTTTCTAAGCTAATAATGTGGGCTTATGACTCATCAGCATTATGTAGGCAATTCCTGCATCAGAGCAGAAGATAAACACAGTGCCCTGTCTCTTGTTTGCAGCATGAAGATGGAAATTTAGGGAAATTGTATGCATGGGCCTCTAGCAGATTTGTTTTTCCATGTGGACTGAAAGACATATAAATTCTTCATCATTTAAGTGAGTCAATGGGGATTGTTCAGGGGTAGGATGCCTTGAAAACACAAGGGACTGGATTCTGTCCCTGGCATAAATGAAAAAATAAGTCACAATCACAAAAAAAGAGGTGAGCCAATAGGAAAATGGTATGTAAAACACAGCAGTCTGCAAAGCAAATATGGATCTCCTTGAGTCAAGCAAGACTCCTCCGTCAGCACCAGCTACACCTCACCTGCCTGGAAATACTGTGCAGCAGAGGCAGACATATGCCTGTATATCCCAGATCTAATTGGCTATTGGCTCTCTCCTTGGAGGAATAACCCAAGGCTGATGCCACAAGCTTACAACCTCTAATGGTTAGGATATGTTATAAGCCTCAGTAAGACCCTGCCATATTTAACAGAAAAAAATGTAATTCATGGATTAACATACCATCCAAACATCTATGTCTATACCAAAGTAAACTACAATAACAATTAGTACTGTTTAAATATCTATATAGCTAATTGCTTGTGATTCATTAGTAGGATCGAAAGGTTATTCCTGGACAAACTGTCAGCCCATGAAAGGAAACACCCAGAGTTGACCACAGTCCAAGACAACAGCTCCAGAGAAAGTAGACTGTTTTGCTTCTCGTCCACCTGTGCCCCTTTTCTAAGCCTAGGGAACAATCTGCGGAAGAGGGGGCATGGTAGAATGTAAGGGCTGCGATTGGGGTGAATGGTGAAACTACAGCAATGTAGTCTGGACACTCATTTGATCAACTTGATTGAACATACAAGTCCCCCCTGCTGGATGGTGGGACCCATGAGCTGTGTGGGTTTGGGCACAACTGCTTGCAAATTGGTTTTACATGAAGGATGCTTGTACTCATAAATTTTCACTTATTGCTAAAAAATAAAAAAAGACTGAGAGAAAGATGCAGGACAGTTATGGCAGAATGCATGATCTGGGATAGGGTGGGGTGGGGTGGGGGGAAGGGAAAGGGAACTATGCCTGAACTGAATTGGAAAATGATGTATGAAATACACAAAGCATCAATAAAAAAAAATCTCAGCTGAGAAAAGCTCAGCATGTATATTAGAAACACAAGTTTGAACAGTGGGCAGCTTCAAAGGAGAGTGCAGCACAGCCAGAAGTAAGCCCCAGAAGCCAGCTGCTCCTAGAAAAAAACGCTCTGCACTTCCTAGCTTGGCATGGAAGCCTGGTGCTTGCTCTCCAGGGAGGGGAAAGAGAATGGGCTTTAGAAGGCCATAAATAACTAAGGGCTCGGGCATCCTGAAACTGACCAGTGTCTTCATCGTGATTCAGCACCCAAGCTGGAATTTGCCACCCTCCAGATCAAAGGTGAAAGAGCTCTACTCACTCTTAGACAATCTCCTGAAAGTAACTTAAAACCTTCTAATCCAGTCAAGTCCTAAGCAAAAATGTTCACACTAAATCTTGAGTTGAGGATGTTATATTTGAAGGCTGTGGAAGGAGATTATTTGCTCACTATCTGTGGGGAATGTCTATCAGGAAATAGATGATATGTCTGATACAACTTCATCTACAGAATTTGATATGGGACTCGTGCTCCTCTAAGAACAATGCCACACACATGTGGAATCTGTTTAGAAAACTTAGCATTTGCACATGCAGCCAGTAAAATTCTCCCATGCTAAAAACTCAACTTACCTTCCACAAGGAATTATTTTTCCCTATCTTAACTCATTAAATAGTTTTTAATAGACCTACTGGATTCAAGTTTTTCTTTCTTCTTTTGTTATGTTCTTTGTGTGTGTGTGTGTGTGTGTGTGTGCAGTGTGCAATGTGCAGTGTTTGTGTGTGTGCGTGTGTGTGCAGCATGTGTAAGGTATGCAGTGTGCAGTGTTTGTGTGTGTGCATGTGTGTGTGTGCAGTATGTGTACAATATGCAGTGTGCAGTGTTTGTGTGTGTGTATGTGTATACAAGCAGTAGTCAATCTCCTCAGGTGCCAATCACATTATTATTTCTTTTGACAGGGTCACTCCCTCACACTCCTGGAACTCCAAAAGTATCTAGACTAACTGGCAAGCAAGTCCAAGAACAAGGGACTCTTCTGGCTCTATCTCTCCATCTCTGGTATCACAAGTGCTTTCACCACACCATTTATATATGGGTTCTGGGGACCAACTTGCTGCCTCCTGCTTTCAAACCAAGTCCATTCCCAATGAAACCCTCTCCCAAGCTCCCAGATGCTTATCTAAGTCATTAGTATTCAGAAATAAATGAGTTTTCCCCATCCTTTAGAGATCCAAACAGGATTACTTAATCTCAAGTTTGTTAAAGCTCTATGATCACATGCTTAGTATTTGATAAATACATTTGATAAATACCTCCCAAGAAGCTTGTTAAAGTTAACACAATCTCCCCATATATTTGAAGATAATTCACATATTTGGCTTTAGTTTCTCAGGGAAGATTGTGCCATATATTTCAAAGAAACTTTCTGTTTCCATTCTGTGCTCATTTTTAAATACATTTTTATTTTCTTTGAGAATTTCATACAAGGTATTGTGATCATATTCATCCATAGCCCCTCCCCTTAATTCTTCCCAGATCCTTTCTGAATACCTTACCATCCCCTCCAGTCCCTGTCCTCTTTTTATTTAATGTAATAACACATCAAGTGCATTTTGTGCTGCCAGATATTGTTGGGTGTGAGGTTATCCACCGGAGCATGGTCAACTTACTTGGGGCTACACCCAGAAGCCATCAACAGTCCATCGCTCCTCAGCGAGGGGCTGGAAGCTCCTCTTCCCTCTCCATCCTAGAAAACGGACTGACCTGATCTTGCAGGGTCTTGTAGAGTCAGCCACATATGCTATGAACTGATGAATCCTGTCATGTCTAGAAGACACTTTTTGGGTCTTGTTGCCCGCTCCCCCCACAACCTCTGGCTCTTTGCTGTGCTCATTTTATAACCGTAGACATTGATGAAATAACAAATTCTGCTGTTAAAGGTCTGGTCTGTTTCATTCATTCCAAAGTGAATTCTCATTCATTCATTCCAAAGTGAATTCTCATATAAATAAGAGGATTTAAGATAAAAAAAAAAAAAAAAAAAAAAACTCAAGTCATGTCCTGCAACTTTTATATTTTAACCCATCCATATTTGTTTAAAATCATTTGCAAAAACACATGGAAATGGCAAAGAAGGATGAATTGAGAGTATCTCTTTCAGATTTTTTTAAGGTAGTGGTTTTTAACATGGTATATCATCAAATTCTACTCTAACGTATTAGAGAATGGCACGTGTTGAATGAGTCCTGAGATTCAGAAATTCTGCATCGTTGTCTAGGACAACAGTATCTGGACTCTTCATATTTACCCTGTGACTCTATCTCTCTAGGTAATTCTGATAATCATTTATTCAGGCATAGCAGCTATTTCTGAAGTTGGAGGGGGTGTTAAACCAAGGCTAAAAATTCAGACCTCATAGGGCACTATTACAATTTTTGATTTTTAGAGACAGGGAGATAGCTCCTTCAGTAAACTGCTTGCCATGCAGTCTTGAGGATCTGAGTTCAAACCTCAGAACCCTGTACAAAAGCCAGGTGTGGTGGTGCCCACTTGTAATCTCAGGGTTGGGCAATCAGAAACCGGAAGTTCCCCGAGGCTGCACAGCCAGCCTGCATAACCTAGAGAGTGAACCTCAGACCAGAGAAAGGTTCTGACTCTAAAAACAAGAGGGAGCAAAGGAGTAATCAATCCCACCCACATTCACCAACTTCTGGCTTACACACAGAAAGACACAGAAACATTCACACACGCACACACACACGCACACACACACATGCACACGTACACTCACGCACTTGGGCACACATAGACAACTAGGCAAACACACACTTATAGATCCACAAATAAAAACTGTGATATTTGGGCTACAACTAATAGCTGTTTGTGTATTGAACACAGCTAGATCTCTGCTCTTTCTATAGAAACAAGGGCTTGAGACACTGACTTTGTATTGTTAATCAGAATTTATTTCAAATTTCAAAATATTTGAGATTAGATTTTAAAGATTCTTGCCACAAAACAGAGGGGCAACTGAGGTGATTTGTATGATAATAATTACTTTATTTAATCTTTCTATAATGTATTCCTATATTTAAGCATTTCATTGTACTCATATATAGCTATATATGTATATATGATCTCGTATTACAAATTAATTGAAAAATATGTACAGTTCTGTTAGTTCTGACATTTTGGAATAATCTTTTGGCTGCCTGTTAAATTCAGAGGTAACAGAAGCTGCTGGTTGCTTTTAGGAATGCTGGAGTTATTTGGATACATTGGTTGAATATTTAGGTGAAGAATGTACTTTTGAGTCCATACTGAAATTGGAAGCCTTTCCTACAATGATGGGGGAAGGGAGAGTCACAATAGCAAATTACCCAAAGTCCTTGTTTTTTAGTTAAATTTAAAGTAATAGCTATTTAGAAAACAAAACCAAGACAGTACTACCTAGGGAGAAAAGTTAATTAGCTCAAAGAGGACATAATGTCAAAGACTCATGAATTAATTTGCTTCTGGTTCTATAACAAGTTCCCACACACACACACACACAAAATAAATGACTAAAAACAACAAAATTTATATAAGCTTATAGTTCTGTAGTTCAAGATATCATTAGGTTAAAATGAAGGTGTCTTTAAAAAAATAAATAAATAAAATGAAGGTGTCAATAGAGCCTGTTCCCACCTAGCATATTCTTTTTTTTATTATTTTTTTATGTGTATGAGTGTACTGTCTGCATGTAGTTGATGTACCCCTGTCGAGCAATGCTGTGGAGATAAGAAGAGGGCGTCAGATTCTCCTGGAACTGGAGTTAAAGAGGGTTCTTAGCCGCCAAGTGGGTGCTGGGAATCTGGGAATCAAACCCAAGTTCTCTGCAAGAGCAGTCGGTGCTCTTAACTGCTGAGCCATCTCTCCAGCCCCCTAGAATATTCTTTGACTCTTCCTCTACCTTCAAACACAGCCAGTCCAGCCCTTCTCCACACTCATCACCCTTTGGCCCTTCCCCTCTGCAGGTCCTGTGACTTCATTTAGTTGTCTCAGAGAATCCTGGGTAATCTGTGCTAACTTGCCATTCTCACCCTGTTGCAGGCTTGCTTTCTCTTTGGAGTGGAACTCACCATCAACAACACACACACACAGGACTCAGAGGTTATTGTGGAGGCATCGTTTCTGAACATGGCCCTGTCTGCTGTACCCCAACAGTTCTGTCTGCAAGGAGCTCTGAGGAAAGCCACAGGTAGGAAAACCATCTTCCTATAATCAAGGTGTTTTACATTGACTCCAGTTCCAGAGGATCCAGCACCCTCTTCTGCCCTCTGTAAACATTACACTCTCATGGTGCCCTTACACACATACAGGCAAAACACACATACATATAAAATTTAAAAAATAAATAAAGTTAGACCCCAACTCCCATCACTCTCATCATTTAACTCATACCTGTGTTTGTGAGCTGTAGCATAGTCGGTTTAGATGCGCTCATCCTGTAACTTGAGTCTTGGTATAATACTTCATTTGTACCAGGGAGTTAAACATTATACACAATCTCAGTGGAAATAACAACAAGGGAAATGGTAATAGAAGGAGTCCAATGTGATGAGCTCCAGCATTAGTATTGACATTAGTAGAGACTTGAGACCAACAAAAGCCACTATTGGAACTATATAGTCCTGTACCTGCTTCTTTGTACCTCAGTTAGTTAATGCTTGTTTCCTGGTGGACATCCATTAACAACCATTTTGGCACCTGCTTGTCTAGGCTTTGACTTTCTTGTATCATCATAATCTGGTTCTTTTTCTGACTTTAGCCAACATAACGTAGCTTGTCACCAAGAATTTTTACTAATGGGCTAATTTGAGTAAGATCCTTCATTCAAAATTTCATTTCACAGAGATTTCTATAGGCAAGGGAGCCCCAAGTATGAGTAAGGCTAACCTGAAAAGAGCATTGAAAATCCTTAGTTCTGGAATCAAGGGGGCACGGGAATGTAATATTGGATCTAAGTTCCTTAAAAAGAGTTATCCATGCCCTAGACAGGCAGACAACAGCGTGGTGGTGCTCTGAGAAGAGTTTGGACAGCAGAGCAAAAGTCAGAGAGCATGGTGGGGCCTCAGAAGATGAATCAGGGCCTCAGTGGCAGAATCAAAGTCACCTTTTGATCCATCTCTGAGAAACAGGCTGTGTTCTCAGCATGTGTCTGCAGCCAGGCTCTGGCTCCCTAGGAAACAGGAAGGAATGGGGTGGGTTTGCATGAAAGACTTCTTGGAAGACATCTCACACCCAAGCCTACTAACTTCGGAATGGAACCCACTACAAACTAAACAATATCAACAAATCCGACTTGGTGAACCAATGAGATTTTATCGGTGTTACCAACAGGAATGTGGTTGAGCAGTTAATTTACAGGAGCAGAGATGACTCACAAAAAGCCAACCCCAACACAATCCCAGCTCCTGAAATCTTCATCTCCACAACTCATAGAATGGTTTATAGGCCACACCTCTATACATCCAAGAGGTCTCCTCTGGGCAGCTCTACTGGTCAGGGCATACCACAGAGGAGTTCTTCAATGCTTCTAGAGAGCTGGTGAGAGACTTTAGAGAATCTTACAAGTTTCCATTTTCCTGACATGTGATGTTCTGTTTACCTGAGTCTTTCCTCCCTCCTGGAGAGAATGTTTCAATTTGAAGGAAACTGCCATAAATTGTGCTCCTCAATATCCCTTTAATATAAACTGGCTCTCCCATGTGAGAAATCCTGGCAACTGCAAGTCTCTTAAAGAATCACAAACAGTTCTCTCAGTAGGGTGCCTGCCTGCATCTGTGAGAAAAGAAAGGACTGCTTCAGGTACTGTGGCCTGAGCAGCAGCCCGCTATGGAGCCTATCATTACAGGAAGGTATTATGAGTGCAAGGCCACAAATCACTCAGTCAAGCATGGCCTGAAAGAACTGACAATCTGGTAGAATAATCATCAAAATTGCCCCATAAGAGAAGGAGAGGAGAGTGGACAGAGATTTTCAAGTCTAACTCTGAGTTGGGTAAGGCTTGTTAATGAAGGAAATACAGTTAGGACTTCAGATATAACCACATAAACTTGGGGCACTATGTCCATGTACCTGGCAGACACAATTTCAGGGATGAAAGGTTTTCCTTAGTTCATGGATCCAGAGGGATTACACCATCATAGTGGGGTTGGCCTGATGGGGCTTGTGGTGGGAGGAACTCGTAAAGGGTGCTTCTGTATCATGAAGAAACAAGAACAAGGGGAAAGTCTAGGACACCCCTAATGATCTACTATCCTCAGTCATGGCCCACCTAAAGGCCACATGGTCCTACATTAGCATCATGAGCCAGGGGTATTCAAAGATTTAACTAACCTCTGTGGGATATTTCAAACTAAAAGTGTATATTGTGGCACTTTTCTTAAGGAAGCATAAAGAAATGCCTAGCCAGGCGTGGTGGCGCACGCCTTTAATCCTAGCACTTGGGAGGCAGAGGCAGGTGGATCTTTGTGAGTTCAAGGCCAGCCTGGTCTACAGAGTGAGTTCCAGGACAGCTGGGGCTACAGGGAGATCCTGTCTCAAAAAGACAAAAAAAAAAGAAATGCCTATTAATTCCAGATAGGCCACCCACAGGAGACTAAATAAATAAATAAATAACTCCTCCAAATTCAATGTAGTAGTGAATCAATGAATTTCTTGGCTTTATTGACAGAAGCGTGGTTGACTCCAAACAGCTACATCATGAAAATTTGTAATCAAGTAGGAGTGTTGCCTTCCAGAAGCTGAATAGATGGGATCCCCCAAATATATTTCCATTTCCTACAATATCTACCATGTCCTGAGACCAAGCCCAGCTGGAGCAGGATTATATGCAACTTGAATAGGAGTGAGGGTTGGGAGGAAGGGAGACAGAAAAATTGACCTTCTGCAGAGCAAACAAATTCATTAGAGAATAAGCCTGAGAAGACACTGCCCCCTCCACAGCCCAGGGGCTAGAGGAGCTGGGTACCCCCTATTAGCCTATCCAGAGGAGAGAACACCTTCCATTACAGTCTCAGGGTTTTTGTGTTTTCCTCCCTTCTGGGAGGGGAAAGGGGTTTGGGGCTGAGGTTGTGTCAACTCAGGCAAGTATAGGATCGGTTTCACCATTATGAGGAGGGTCAGTACTGCAGGACTCAGGTCCAGGAGGTACACTATGATTTGGATGGAATCATATCAGGGGTCCCTGTGGGGTAGATGTGTGAGACTCACTCAGCCTTTCAGAGACGCTACCAGGGAGTGATGAAATGCAAGTGGTATTCATTCGGGATCTATACTGTGTCCTTCAGAGGTTAGTGCACAAGAGTGAAGGATTGGCTGCGATTAATCTCAGGCGAGGTTCAGAATACCTTGACTCCTTGTGAAAGTCTCCTGTAGGTAATCACAACTGCTTTGATTTTAAAACAGCAATAGCCATGTCATGATTGAAAGGACAGTTTCCCAAGATGATGTAGGAGTATCATTACTTTGCACTTCATAATCAAGTAATTCATGAGAAATGCAGCATCTGTCTGCACAATGATCAGAAGCCAGCTACTTAGAGATGCTGGTAACCTGGCTTCAGGCTATGACGTCACTATGTCAGCTGAGACATAGTTCAGAAGTTCAGATGACAACATGGTTCTGATAGCTTTTCTAACAGGTTTGGAATGAAATTTGCAAGATGGAGCTCACACAATCAAATAGACATTTGCATAGACAGACACTAGCCATCTTATTTCAATAAACAGAATAAATGATTTCATTTGGTTAGAAAATCAAAGGTTTTGTTGTAATTTTTTATATTCCTGTGTAATTAAGCAAAGCTGAATCTCGAGTGGGGTTTCATTGCATCAGGTTTGATGTGAGAATTGCTCATAAGGATTTTGCTTATTCTATAAGCTGGAAGCACTCTCACAGGGAAGAGAATAGAAGCTGGACTGAATGTTCTCAGTAGAGTATAACAAATTCTCTATAACAATATCTATACCTCTCCATCATTTTCTGGGAGCACCCATACCATATTATCTAGGTCCTTGAATGCATTTGGGCTCACGTAAGTCAAAAGATATTTTGAAAATATTCCGAAATTTCCCAGAGAGTGCCATCAGCTATACAAAAAAAAAAAAAAAAAAAAAAAAAAAAAAAAAAAAAAAAAAAAAAAAAAAAAAAAAAAAAAAAAAAAAAAAAAAAAAAAAAAAAAAAAACCAACAAAGTACACTATACTGGTATTACGAAGGCTAGTTGAGAAGAAAGCTTAGCTAACTATGTAACAGAGAAAGCACTGAACTAGCTACAGTTTAAATTCGCTGATATGTGATCATACTCCTGACATCTGTAGTCTCAAGTCTGGAATAGCCTCATGGAAGAGCATGATAAGAGTGGAGGACCGGTGGATCATCCAGGAAAAAAAAATAGTGAGATTCTGTACCCCAGACCTGTGAAATTCTCTTTTCTTCATCATGTTGTGTCGCTCAAGCTCAGTGTTATTTTTTTACCCCACGGGATTCGCTTCCTTCTTTGGCAAGAGTGTTTCCCTGGCTATGTTTTCAGGATACACTGAAGGACACAAACAATTATAAAAGAAAGGACACAGTCTTCATTCAAGTTCCCGTTGGGTTAAGTGCACCTCACTTAACCCTGCTCTCCTGTTGTTTGTTATTGCCCTTCCTGTATTTGTTCCCAGACACCTTAAAAACATGAGTCAGGGTCATTTTTTAGGTGATGGGAAGGTGGGTAAACGGAAAGGGAGTCAGTAATAGGGCACTAAGTATTTGGTCTTTTCCTGTGCTAAATTTATTGAACTTGAAATTGATCCAAGACTTTAAGCTGTACAGCTGCTGTTTCTGTCATCATTTGCATGTTTAATTTCTCAATAAATATGCAGACTCTCTTGCCGGTAATCAGGCAACACTGCTTCCTTTGTGCTGGCACATTTTCTTGGTCAAAGTTCATCTTTCTATATGACCCATGCCTCTCTCTCTCTCTCTCTCTCTCTCTCTCTCTCTCTCTCTCTCTCTCTCTCCCTGGTTTGATGGTTCCTTGAAAGTGAGTCTGTTAGTCACACAGTGAGGAAATAGACCATGTGATTCTTATTTACTAGGATTCTCTGGCTTTTCCTCTAGTGTGTTACATATGTGCGTGCACATCTTTTTGTAATGTACTATCTCTTTTATAATATATAAGGCAGCTATAGACCCGATGATACAGAATTTTATCTGGGAGGATATTTATTTAATCTTGAATTTTACCATCATTTGAACCAGTAGCAGAAAAATTTTTTTCCTGTAAAGGTCAGACAATAAATATATGCAGCTCTACAAACCATATGTAATGTATTCTGTTGGAATACAGTATTATAATGTGGAAGAAGGCAGAGACAGTACACAAAGGAATGGGTGTATCTATATTTCAATAAAACAGATCTTTTATTTGTTCATTTTCATGATACAGATCTCTCTGCAACCCCAGCTAGCCTGGAACACTATGAAGACTTCAACTCATAGAGATCCACGTTCCTCTGGCCCCAGAGTGCTGGGATTAATGTGTGCTCCCGTGCTCAGCAACAGATGTGTTTTTATTTGAACAGGTACTTGGTTAATTTCAAATCACTGATTATCATTTCTCTGTGCTGAAGTTTGACTCTTTTACTCAAGTAAGACCTAAATATCTAAAATATAAATATAGATAAAATAAAGATATACATAGATGCCATATACACATACACATGTATACAGGTATATGGAAGCTTAGCAATTTCATTTAAACTTGGGCTTTAAGAAAATCCAGACAAATAACAAATTGTTTGAAATGTACTAGAACCATCCTTTAAAGTATAAATGGCACATATTTATTGAAAGCAAATGACAAGTTCCATAGGGCTATCTTCGGCATTATTCTCCTTCAACAGATAGGCCAGCCTATAAACTCTGTGGGGAAAGGGCTGGGTGTGACCCACAAGCTCTGCGAAAGAATTTCTGGCATCAAGTAAATTTCAGTGATCATGGATGATTCTAGAGAGGTGAGCATCACAAGGTCATGGAGTTTTGGGCTACAATGAGATCGATCCATGTTGATCTGTGTTCTGGAGGTGAACTGGAGTAATGTGGTATTTGTATTTGGAAACTTTTTCTTGTTACTTTAAACAGAATCAAATACTGAAATCTTGTTATAGGGAAGCAGTGCATACTATTTATGAAATTATCAAACACACTCTGACAGCCACTTCCTCAGATGCAAACGAGAACATGGGAAAAAGTTCCTTACATCCAACATGCATTGTGAATGCTTAATCAAAGTCTTCATCAAATCCAAGAAAGGAAGAGAGAGGATACAGGACACAGAAGCAGGAAGATCATGAGTTTGAGAGCAGCCTGGACTACATAGACCCCGTATGTAAGACAGCAATAATGAAAAGATGGAGAGATGAGGCTGCATAGTGGTACAGTGCTGCGAGGGTGAGCCTCTGGGCTTGATTCCCAGAGTTAAGAGAAAGGGAAAGAAGATAGAAAAGGAGAAGAGAAGGAGAAGGAAAGAGAGAGGAATGAAGGGAAGGGGAGGCAAAGCTAGGCAAGTCAGGGAAGGGGAAGACAAGGAAGAGGAAGAGAGAGAAGAGAGAAAGGAGAGGAAGAGGCAGGGGAAGAGAGGAAAAGAGAGAGTAGAGGGAAAGGAAGAGGAGCCAGGGGTGGAGAAAGGATAAGACATAGAGAAAAGGAGAGGGGGATAAAGGAAAGCTGGTTAGGAAGGGAAGGGAAGAGAGAAAGGAGAAGAGAGGAGAAGAAAGGAAGGTCATAGAGGGGAAGAGAAAGGACTCAAGGGAGAGGGCCAGTTAGGCCTATTTCACTACTGAAAGTGTAATGGGCAAATAGCATTAGCACCATCAGGGGTAGTGTTAATAAGATCTGTCACAGAGCTAACTAGCTAAATGAAATTTGCATTTCAGCAAGATTCCATAGGCCATCCACATACTTAATAAAGTCTAAGAAGCTCTTGCTTAAATAATCTACTTTTCTAGCTCTCTAAAATCCCTTTCAGACATATGTGGTATCAATAATAAATGAATAAACAAGAGAACAAGTGAATGATTAAATAGATGAATGCCTCACTGTATATAAATTCAATGGGTTAATGAGGAAATGTCTCGAAATATAAGGTTTATGTAGTGTAAAGATACTTCTAAGAAGATAAATAAGTCATAAAATTCATCACTAGACACTTACACCTATGCAGATGACAATAGTAGATATCATCTTATGATACATTAATAATGCAGGAATATGGTCATGATTTCATAAACAGCTGCTCCTATATATGTACTCATTTATTTTGTATGCAGCATAAAATTCTTTGTCTCTTTTGGAGACGCATGGGAAAGTATTCTCTTAAGGACACTGGTTGGCAAATACACACATTATTGTATACAAGAACACTTCCAACTATTGTTCTTTACATATGAATTGAATTGTTTTTTAGTGAGCATCCTCTTTTTCTCTTACACACACACACGCACACACACACACACACACACACATACACACACACAAACACTCACATACCATGTATGCACACCTTCCAGAAAATTCACACAACTTTCAATCTCTCCTCCATCCTGATGTGCACAGCTCAGTATCTTCAACTTGGAATATGTCAGAGAATTTCCAGCTGAAAGGTGCTGTTGATTGAAAAATCTGTTTGAAGTGATGACATTTTCAGTCCATTGGGATGAAAAGTACATATTGTTCAGTATAGAAATACCATGATCTTAAAAAACAGATTGTTCCTCCTGATATAAATGTTCTTTGGGGCTGGTTTTAGGTAATGATTTATGCTGATCTGAAGATCAAATTCCACTAATGCTATTTTAAA
The DNA here is from genome assembly GCA_009823505.1 of Rhizomys pruinosus. Classification (NCBI taxonomy): domain Eukaryota; kingdom Metazoa; phylum Chordata; class Mammalia; order Rodentia; family Spalacidae; genus Rhizomys; species Rhizomys pruinosus. The sequence continues at coordinate 849,830 of VZQC01015508.1, forward strand.
GTTATAAAGTCATAGAGAAATATGCACTATGAGACAGAAAGGGTGGGAATTAAAGACGATGATTTGACCTTTAGTGAAGAAGGCCTTCCAGAATTTTCCTTCTATATGTTAGTCTCATCTTTAGTTTTCATTATCATATTTGTAATTTTAATTTTTTATTTATTTTGAATTTTTCCCTTTTTATTGAGGTTTTGTGTATTTTATATATTTCTTAATCAAATATAAACCCACTCCCCCCTTTCTGCCCCCCACCCCACCAGAGCTCATTATTCCGTCGTATATGACTCATCTTGTTCTGAGTCTTTTTTTAATTTTGGGGTGCAAAAGTTTACTGTTTGGGGCGGAAGTTTACTGTTTCAGTCAGTTCCTTAACCCAGTCTTTTTGTTGTTGTTGTTGTTGTTGTTGTTGTTGTTGTCGTTGTTCTTGCTGCTGCTGCTGTAGCTATTATTGATGTTCCTTCCAAATTATATCACTCCAAAATATGCCTACATACATGGCACACATATATTAAAATTATGACATCTGGAAATAAACTATAGGTCAATTCCAAAACATGTTCTGGGATTCACGTTTTGACAGTAGAGTTGTATTAAAGTAAGGAAATAAATATTATTTTACATTTCTACATTACATAGCCAGTTGATGTGTAACATAGTTATATTTACTAAAAAGCAAAGGAAGAAAAACAAAGGAATTATTCAGCTTGCCTTATAAAGAGAGATTGTGCTGGGATCCACAAATGAGGAATACCATACATCGTTTGTTTTCTGGGACTGTATTCCTTCACTTAGCATAATGGCTTTAGATCCATTCATTAACCTGGAAAGTTCATGATGTCATCTTTCTTTACTGCTGCATAGAATTCCGTTGTGTAGATGTACCACATTTTCTTTCGGTTGAGGGACAATTGGGTTGCTTCCAGCTCTTGGCTATTGTGAAGAGAGCTGCAATAAACACAGTTGTTGTGCATGTATCTTTGCGGTAGGATGAGTCTTGTGGGTATATACCCAGGAGTGGTATGACTGGGTCAGGTGGTAGGCTCATTTTCAGTCTTTTAGGAGTTCTCCACACTGCTTTCCATAGTGGTTGTATGAGTTTGCATTCCCACCAGTGGTGGATGAGCCTTCCCTTTTCCCCACAGTCTCTCCAGCATTTGGTATCCTTTGTTTTCTTTTTTTTTTTTTAATTTATTTTTATTGATGCTTTGTGTATTTCATACATCATTTTCCAATTCAGTTCAGGCATATATCCCCTTCCCTTCCCCCCCACCCCACCCCTACCCATCGCAGATCGTGCATTCTGCCATAAGTTTTCTGCATCTTTCTCTGCTTTTTTGTTTTGTTTTGTTTTCATTTTTTTTTAAATTAGTTTTTATTGATGCTTTGTGCATTTCATACATCATTTTCCAATTCAGTTCAGCTTATTTCCTCGTTCCCTCCCCCCCACCCCACCCACATCCCAGATCATTGCATTCTGCCATAACTGTCCTTGCATGCTTTCTCTCAGTTTTTTTTTTTTCATTTTTAGCTATAAGTGGATTATCGATGAGTACAAGCTTCCTTCATGCAAAACCTATCTGCAGGCTGTTGTGCCCAAACACCTACAGCCCCACCATCCAGTGGGGGTGACAGGTGTGTTTTGTCAAATCAAGTTGATCAAATGAGATGTGTCCAGACTACATTGCTGTAGTTTCACCTTCACCCCATCGCATGCCTTACATTCTTACCCACGCCCCCTCTTTTTCCCGGCCAGGTGTAGTTTTTTTCCCCCCCCCTAGGCTTTGAAAAGGGCACAGGTGATGAGAGAGGTTAAAAAACAGTCTCCACTCTCTCTGAGCTTGTTGACTTGACTCTGGTCAATTCTGGCTGTTTCCTTCATGGGCTGACAGATTTTGGTCCAGGAATAACCTTTCGATCCCACTAATAAGAAGAACAAGCAATTAGATAATATATAGGTATTTAAGCAGCACTAATAGTGATGGTAGGTTTCTTTAGCATAGACACATGTTTGGATATGTTAAATCATGAACTTACAATTTTCCCCCCTGGTTAAAATATGACAGGGGTCTTATGTGGCTTATGAACATGCTCTAACCTGTAGAGGATGTAAGCCTTGTGCAAATCAGCCATGGGTATTATTTCTCCAAGGGAGAGAGCCAATAGCCCAATTAGATTTGGGTATTACATGCACATGGCCTGCCTCTGCTGCACAGTATTTCCAGGAGTGTTAGGTGTAGCTGGGTGCTGACGGTGGAGTCTTCTTGACTCAGGGACACCATATTTGCTTTATTGGTTTAGTGGCCTGAGTAACAACTCTCTGGCATTCCAGAGGCATCTGTACACTTGCATGTGTGGTCTCAATACATCGCCTCCCATGTTAACGTCAGGTCTTCGGCAGCAGGGTTTTATTGCCTCTCCTCCTGTTAGGTTACACAGAGGCAAGGAGCCCTTTTAGGTGATAATTGTGAGTACAAGCATCTTCATGTAAAACCAATTTGCAAGCAGTGTTGCCCAGACCCACACAGCTTCATGGGTCCCACCATTCCAGCAGGGGGCTTGTATGGTTCCAATCAAGGTTGAATCAAAATGAGCTGTCCAGTCTATATTGTTGTAGTTCACCATTAACCCACAATCGAAAGCCCTTACATTCTATCACGCCCTCTCTTCACAGATTGTTCCCTAGGCTTAGAAAAGGGGCACAGGTGGATGAGAAGCAAAACACTCTACTTTCTCTGGAGCTGATGTCTTGGTCTCTAGTCAGTTCTGGCTGTTTTCTTTCATGGGCTGCCAGCTTGTCCAGGCTTAACCTTTCGATCCTACTAATGAAGCACATGCAATTAGATATTTAGGTATTTAAACAGTATAATATATAGCCTTTCAATCCTACTAATGAAGCACACACAATTAGATATATGGGTATTTAAACAGTACTAATTGTTATGGTAGGTTACTTTGGTATAGACACAGATGTTTGGATGGTATGTCAATTCTTGATCCTAGCCACTCTTACTGGAGTAAGATGAAAATCTTTAAGCGGTTTTAATTTGCATTTCCTTAATTATTAGTGATGTTGGACAGTATTTAATGTGTTTCTCAGCCATCTTTACTTCTTCATTTGTGGTCTCTGTTCAGCTCTTTACTCCATCTTTTAAGTGAGTCATTTGTTTTCTTCTTCTTTTGTTTGTTGAGTAGTTTGTATACTCTGTATATTAATGCTCTATCAGATGCGTCACTTGTATAGGTTTCCTTCCACTCTGCAGGATTTCTCTTCACTTCTTTGATTGTTTCTTTTGCTGTACAGAAGTTGTTGAGTTTAATAAGGTCCCACTTATCAAATGTTGACCTTATTTCTGGTGCAGCCTCTGTCTGATTTAGAAAGTCTTTTCTTACGCTTATGTGGTTTAGGTTACTGCCAATGTTTTCTTCTATCATTTTCAGAGTTTAGAGTTTCACACTGAGGTCTTTTATCCATTTGGAGTAGATTTTTGTACAGAGTTGGAGGTAGAGGTTTAATGATTTTTTTTTCTTCTACAAGTGTTGATCCAGTTTGTAACACCATTTGATGAAGATGCTGTCTTTCCTCCATTGAGTCTTCTTGGCCCCTTTGTCAAATATGAGATGGCTGAAATTGCATATGCTCAGGTTTGGATCTTCAGTTTTGTTCCATTGATCTATGGGTCTCTTTTTGTGCTAATACTAGGCTGTTTTATGGCAATAGCCCCATAATATAGTTCAGCTCTGGTATAGTGATCCCCCATGCATTGCCCTGTTTGCTCAGGGTTGCCTTGGCTATCCAGGGTCTTTTGCTTTTCCATATCAACTTTAGGATGTTTTTTTCTAGGTCTATGAATAAGATCATGGGGATTTTAATTGGGATTGTGTTGAATCCTTATATTGCTTTGGGCAGGATAGTCATTTTTACTATACTGATTCTTATAATCCCTGAGCATGGGAGGTCCTTCCATCTTCTGGTATTTTCTTCAATCTCCTTCATTAGGGATTTAAAATTTTTTATTGTAGAGATTTTTAGTGTCTTTGGTCAGGTTTGTCCCTAGATATTTTATTATTTGGAGGCTATCTTGAATAGGAATGTCTCCTTGTATCCCTTCTCCAATTGCTTGTTATTGGTATAAAGAAAGGCTACTGATTTTTCTAGGTTGCTTTTATATCCTGCCACTTTACTGAAACTGGAAATCATTTCTAGAAGTTTTCTGGTGGAGTTTCTGGCATCCCTTAGGTAAATTATCTTGCCATCTGCAAAAAGGGATAGTTTGACCTCCTCTTTTCCAGTTAGTGCTCTTTTAATTTCCTTTTCTTATTTTATTGCTCTTGTGAGTATTTCAAGCACTATATTGTAAAGGAGTGGGGATAGGGGCAGCCTTGTTGGGTTCCTGACTTTAAGGGGAACATTTCTAATTTTTCTCCATTTAAGATAACGTTAGCTATTGGTTTGTTGTATATGGCTTTAATTATGTTGAGGAATGTTCCCTCCAGTCCAATTTCCATTAGGAATTTTGTCAAAGGCCTTTTCTGCATCAATTGACATGACCATGTGGCTTTTGCCTTTCAGTCAGTTTATGTGCTTTATGACATTTATTGATTTATGTATGTTGAACCATCTCTGTGTCTCTGGTATGAATCTGACTTGGTCATGATGATCCTTCCGATGTGTGCTTATATGTAGTTTGCAAGTATTTTGTTGAGAATTTTTGCATCTATGTTCATTAATGAAATGGATCTATAATTTTCTTTTTTGGTTTTATCTTTGCCTAGTTTTGGTATTAGAGTGATGCTGGCTTCATAGAAGGAATTTGGTAGATTTCTCTCTCTTTTTATCCCCTGAATCATTTGAATAGTAATGGCTGTAGGTCTTCTTTAAATGTCTTATAGAATTCTGCTGTGAATCCATCTGTGGCTGAGCTTTTTTTAGTTGGGAGGGTCTTTTTTTTTTTTTTTTTGGCAGGGTTTCAATTACCTTGTTTATTATGGGTCTGTTTAAGCTGTCAGTCTCTTCCTGGTTAAGTTTTGGTGAATTCCATGATTTCAGATATTCATCCATTTCTCTTAGGTTTTCAAAATTAGTAGAGTATAGGTTTTTGAAGTATACCTGTATGATGTCTGGATCTTTTTTGCTATCTGTTGTGATGTTTCCCTTTTCATCTCTGATTTTGTTGATTTGCAGTTTCTATTTCCTTCTTTTGGTTAACTGGGCTAAAGGTCTATCTGTCTTGTTTATCCTTTCAAGGAACTGGCTTGTGGATTTGTTGATTTTTTTTTGTATTGTTTTCTTTGTTTCTATTTTATTGATTTCCTCTCTGATTTTTTGTTATTTCTTCCTGTCTGTCAAGTTTAGGGTTCATTTGTTGTTGACTCTAGAGTGTTTTTTAGTTGCAGTGTTAGGTCATTTTTGTGTGTGTGTTCTTTTTGTTTTCTTAATGTGGGTACTTAGGGCTATAAATTTCCATCTTAGTACTGCTTTTAAAGTGTCCCATAGGTAATTTTGTGCTGTATAATTCCTTTCACTTAGTGACAGGAATGCTTTTATTTCTTTCTTTATTTCTCGTTTGACCCATTCTTTATTCGGTAGTGTGTTGTTTAATCTCCATGTGTTCTTGTAACTAGTAGGGATTTTTCTGGTGTTGTTATTAAGCTTTATTGCACTGTGGTCTGACAGGATGCATGGAATTATTTCAAATTTTTTTGTATTTGTTGAGGTTTGCTCTATGTCACAGTATATGGTCAATTTTGGAAAATGTTCCGTGGAGTGCAAAATAGAAAGTATACTCTTTGGTGTTTGGGTAGAATATTCAGTGGATGTCTATTAGGTCCATTGGTGTATCATATTGTTCAGTTCAGATGTCTCTCTGTTTATTCTTTGTCCAGTTGACCTTTCCAATGGGCTCAGTTGGGTATTGAAGTCTCCCACTATTAGTATGCTGGGATTAATCTGTGCCTTGAAGTCCTGCAGGATTGTGCTTATGAAATTTGGTGCACAAGTGTTTGGTGCATATATATCTATGATTGTGAAAACTTCATGGTTGATTGATCCTTTGATAAGAATGCAGTGACCCTCTTCATCTCTTCTGATTAGTTGTACTTTGAAGTCGACTTTGTCTGTTAGTAAAATAGCAACCCCTGCTTGTTTTTTTTTGTTTTTTTTTTTTTTTTTTTTTTTTTTTACTTTTTTCTATCCTTTCACCTTAAGATGGTGCCTGTCTTTGAAGGTGAGATGTGTTTCTTATAGACAACAAAAAGATGGACTCAGTTTCTTAATCCATTCTATCAGTCTTTGTCTTTTGATTGGGGAGTTCAGGCCATTAATATTTAAGGTTAATATTGAGATATGTATATTACCTCCCTTCAGTTTATTTCCTGTTTGAATTTTTGGTCTAGGTTTGTATTTCTGTGGTTATACCTTCATTCATTACTCTCTCTTGCCACTTGGAGATAGCTGCTCCTTTCCTTCTGTCCTCTGAATTGATTCAAGTATTTTCTGGAGGGTCGGTTTTCTAGACATGTGTTTTTCATCTTGTTTATGTCATGGAAGATTTTCCTTCTCCTTCAAAAATTATTAACATTTTTTTCTGGGTAGAGTAGCCTGGCATCTATAGTCATTTAGTACTGGGGATACTTTGGTCCAAGCTCCTCTGGCTTTCATTGTTGGCATTGAAAATCAACTGTAATTCTGATAGCTTTCCCTTTATATGTGACTTGTTGTTTTTCTCTTGTGCCTTTCAGTATTCTGTCCTTGTTTTGATCATCTAGCATTTTGATTATGATATGGCATGGGGAAATTTCTTTTCTGATCTTGTCTGTTTGGTGTTCTATGTGCTTCTTGTATTTGTAGGGTATTTCTTTTTTCAGTTTTGGGAAATTTTCTTCTATAATTCTGTTGAAGATCAAATCTATGCCCTTATCTTGGGATTCTTCTCCTTCCTCTATACCTATGATGTAGAGGTTTGGTCTCTTCATGGTGTCCCACATTTCCAGATTATTCCACTCTTGAATGTTTTTTATAAAATTTTCATAGTCTTTTCTTGAGCTCTGCAGTTCTTCTATGTTATCTTCTGCTCTTGATATTCTATTTTCTGCTTCAGACATTCTGTTACTGAGGGTTTCTCCCATCCTTTCCTGTTGAGTGGATGAGTGTTCAATTTCCTTTTTCATTTCATCCTGAAATTTCTTTAGTATTTCCACTTCCTTCTGGAGTTTTTTTTTTTTTCCTTTCCTTCTAGATCTTTGATTCACTCGTCTGTGTGCTAGGTTTCCTTTTACCTTTCAGCATGGGATCTCTTCAGCATTTCCACTTACTTCAGAAGTTTGGTATCATGTCTCCCTTTTAGTTCTTTGATTTCTTCTTTACATTCCTTGATTTCTTTGAGTATGTCTATGGCTGATTCTCTTAAGATCTGTGTCTTGGGTTACCTCCAGGGAGATTTCATTGTTGGAGTCTTCTATAGGCCTGATATAGATTGGTGGGGATTTATTATTTGCTTTTCCCATATTGTTTTTTTTTTCTTTGTGATTTTAGCATGTGGATTTGATTTGTTGTTTGTAATCTGATGGAAAGATCAAGTGTTTCTTTGCTGCATTGAAGGCTTACTTTCCTTGTTTCCTTCAGATGCCTTCCTTTCTTTTTGGATATTAAGGACTGGCTGGTCTGGGTTTCAGGTTTTCTCTTTGGGTTATGTATTGGAAGGTGCAGCTGACACCACTTCTCTTTCTGTACTGAAGCTTCTCCAGAAATCTGCACAGGTATCAACCAGGTTGACTTGTTGCTGAGCACGCCCATTCACTTGCTCCAGTAGTTTCGCATTGGCCTTTTCCTTTAGGTTGGCTGCGGGGTGGCAGGTTTGCTGTCTCTTCTTTTACCTTGCTAGGGGGTGGGGTGGCTGACTTGGCTAACTCAGGTACAGCCTTCGTATCACTAATCCATGTCTGTGACAAGTCACGGGGCTCACCTGGTCCCCACTGGAAGCTGAGGTGGAGCCAGGAGCCATGGTGTGTAATTTTTATTTTAAGTGTGAGTTATGCCTGATAATGAAATGAAGTGCAGATAGCCCAAAGAGGACAGAAGAGGGGATTGGATGCCCCGGAACTGGAGTTAAGGAAGGGTTTTAGCTGCCATGTGGCTGTGTATTCTTAGTGCTGCTTACTACTGAGCCATCGTCCTCATCTTCTTGATTTAAGTTTTATACAAATATGTATATATATATATATATATTATTATTATATAATATAATATTGACTGTTCACACCTTGTGGTAGTTTAAATTAATAACAGAACCAAAAAGAATGTGAACAGTTGATCTTCAATACATTAACAGTTGGCAGAAGAATCCCATATTAAGACTATGTGGAAAAATTCCTATGAACAAGCTCTGCAGTTATTTATAACCACAAGAGAATGCAGAAGTAGTTGAAAAGGGGTAAATCAAAAAAACGGGCTGAACATTTGCAGTTGATAAGGGTCAAGAAAGAATCCAAAGGGTGTATTTTAGGTAGAAACTAAAATTACATATTTAAACTATGAGTAAAAACCACGTATCAAAGACCATGTGAAATGGATAATTGTTGTTATAAAGCTGAAGGTTTTCTGAGTTTTTGTACAGGGGTATTTGGTATTCTTAACTAATTTTCTGGCTTTTTGAATGTGCTATAAAATGTGTGAAAACTAGACAGAACTAGTAAACGATTCAACTAAAACAAGTAACAGTGTGTATGTGAGGAATAAAGCCAGATAGAAAATGATTCAAGGGTATAGAAAAATGCTATTTGCCTCTATCAACTTAAGCAAATTTTAAACTGATTGCATATTATTAACTAGGATTTCAATACGCTGGCAATGTTCCAGGAATTGCTACAAATATTTAAGCAATATATAGGAACTGTGTTTCATAATGTTAACTCAGTTTTAGGAATTCATCATGAAAGTGAGCATTCGAGGATGAGTAAAGCAGACATATATAGAGTAGTCACAAGCACTAGTAATGAGAACAGGAACATGAGATACTATCTCGATAAACAAGGTGGACGGCATCTTGAAGAGCTACACCTGAGACTGTGTTCTCCACATACACACACAGTACATACAGCAACACGTATGCATATATATTTAAGAGCACACAAACACTCCCCCCATGTTAAAGAAGAGAGAAGGGGAGAGAGAGAGAGAGAGAGAGAGAGAGAGAGAGAGAGAGAGAGAGACCAAATAAGCAAAAGCAAACAAAAGAAATGGGGAAATCCCTTACATTATAAGCACAAATCCAGAAAAGTCATGTGAAACTATTTAACTGATTGTTGCGTGCACCCTGTAACCATGGGGGAAGCAACTCTATAAGATAAATATAAGAAATATAAGAAAATGAACAATATTAGAAAATTAAATCACCTCTGTGGAGACCATGATGAATATAATAAAAAAGTATAAACCAGCTCAGATCTCAGGAGGCAAAAGGACATGGGTCTCTGTGAGTTTGAGTCTCCCCTGGTGTATGTAGAGAATTCCAGGCTAGCTAGGGCTACATAGTTAGCCTATGTCTCAAAAAAATGTATCAGCCTACATATAGGAAAATTTAAATTCTGCTGAAAGACAGGTGCAGTCTCAAAATAATGTAAAACATCCCCTGCTCTTCATACAAAAAAAAATTAAAAGCATGACAGAACTAAAGTAAACATGTATATTGTATAAATTTAACAAGCCATTTATGAAATTAGATCAGCTGATATATATATATATATATATATGTGTGTGTGTGTGTGTGTGTGTGTGTGTGTGCATTGGTTTTCTTTTTTCTTTTTTCTTTTTCTTTTTGTATTTTTGAGGCAACGTCTCCTTTTAGTTCCAGCTGGCTGGAGCTTACTCTTAGTCCAGGTTAGCCTTGAACTCACAGAGATCCGCCTGACTCTGCCTCCCAAGTTCTGGGATTAAAAGCATGCATTACCATGCCCGGCATCATTTTCTTTAACTATATAAACTGGGTTGGTTGACCAGACTCCAGTAGATGGACCCCACATAAAGGAAATATGGGACAGAAATTTCACTATATCTATATATTTTTTCAGAGATAAAATGTGAAATCAGGTGGGTACCTTAAGGGGAGTGCAATTAGGGGAGGGGATCAAAATATAATCAAAATATATTCTTATAATTGTAAATTTCTCTCCAAACGAAAAGTGGTGATTTTGGAGGAAACATTTTGACACAAACATATGAAAAAATATAAGCAACTCTTAAAAAGCAAATAATGGCCATTTAACTTTTGAGGAAACATGATTTGCTCACAGAGAAATAAAAATTAAGAATCTGAAGTGCTGCCTTATGTCTGTTATAAAATATTAGCTAGTGTTAAATTATATTATACATTCACATAGTTCTCAGCAAGTGTGACCCTTGGGATTTAGTCAGAAGAATTTAAAATAGGGGCTGTGGAATGTGAAGGTAGCTCAGTGGACAAAGTACTCATTGTACAAGTACAGGTACTGAGTTCAGATCCCCAACACCCATGTAAAAGCCAAGCACCTACCTCTGTACGTGTGTGTGTGTGTGTGTATGTATGTGTGTGTGTGTATGTGTGTGTGTGTATGTGTGTGTGTGTGTATGTGTGTGTGTGTGTGTGTCTGTCTGTCTGTCCTGGCAAGGGAGTGAAAGATACTTGAGGCTCACTGGCCAGCCAGAGTAGCCAAAAAAGTAGTTTTATTTTTCACAGAAGTGTAGGTTAGACTTTATGTAAGAACTTTAAGTGCACATCATGTTCAGCAGACATTATTACAGATATATGTATATACATATATCTGTATATTGACACATGCATCCATATAAATGTAAATATGTATGGCGTATAGCCTCAAACTTGTATTATCAAGGGATAAATGTGGGATATGGGACACTTTAAATAGGGATGACGAGGAGGGAGAGTTATCAGGGAAAGAGAGAGGAGAGATAAATAGTGCCTAGCTAGAGTAAAAATAACAGAGAGAATCATATTAGTCTAACAACTTAATGACAAATTACACTCACTGTATCTCTACATGAGTCCATGTGCATAACTGAAGACTACATAACAAGAAACAGTGCCAGACAGGAGAATCCTTCCTCTGAGCTATTGGCCTGGGTAGTCTCAGAGACTCCTAAAATTACACAAACTATTGCCATAGCTCTTGATTGCCTCCAAAGCTTGAAGTTAAAATCCTCTTGCTGAAGACAAAACATACTTTAAAGACCGGATTTGAAGCAATGGAGCTGAAACTGACCTGGAAGCCACGTCCCCTGAAGGCTAGCTTTCATAACTTTAGAGGGCACTATGCAAGCTGCTAAGTGAGAACATTAATTGATGGTCCAACGACAGCTTCAAAATCAAATATCCACATCAATGTCTGGCACAGCATAGGACATCAGTGCAGTAGAGGTGATTTTATCTTGGGGGCAATCAATGGCTACCTAATTGGACTTAAAGCTCACTCAGTGGGAAGAAATTTGTGTGTGGTACTGTAAGCATAGCCAAATACACATGGCTGGAGAGATCATAGGTCTCTAAGGCTGTCACATCCTTAGGCTGATGTAACTTCTTGCTAAGTGCAAAAATACATGTCTTTATATTTACAGTCAAGTATCCCAGTCACCACTCATCAAAGAAGCTTCTTTTGCTCCAGAAGGAGACCAGAACTGGTCACTCACAGACGTGTGAATTGCCTAAGCCTAAGCAGCACATCTATAATGCCACCTCTACACCTAAGGCTCGTACAGCATAGAACAAGGGGCCAAAAGGACACCAATTAATTTCTTAACTCTCATTAATGAATCTCCCTCATACAACAGAGGGTTAGGAACACAAAATTTCACAAATAGCCAAAGCTTGGAGACTAGAGGTCTTCAGAGTGTGGTTCCTTGAACAGGAGTCCTAGATTAAAATTCACTCACTCAGGGCTCAGGGACCATAATCATCAATCCTGCCCCCATGCTCCACACTGGGGTCCCTTCCCCCCACCCCTATGACCCAAATGAGGTCCAGCAAGCATGCATCTTGTCTTGATCTTCCTGTACTGGCCTCCATGACACAGCCTGGGTAGTCCAACAATGGCAGTCTACACTCTGAAGAGGCTGAAATCCCAGTAGCCACCGATCTTCTTAAAGCAAGAAACTCCAGATAGGCTGACTAGACCTCAGTGGATGAATTTGCAAGGAGGAATGTTCAGGAACACTAACTTGCAACAGTAAGGCCTTAACTCAAATGAAAAAGTACATGAACCCCAGTGATGGGGGCTGTGACAGGGTGCCAGTGGGGAAAAGGGTATAAAGATGATTAATTTCATCCTTCTACAAATGATGATCGAGCTTTGCCAACACCAGGTGCTGAAGACGCTATCTTTACTCCATTGAGTGTTCTTGGCCCTTTTGTCAAATATGAGGTGGCTGAAATCGCATGTGCTCAAGCTTGTCCCATTGTTCTAGAGGTCTGTTTTTGTGCCAGTACCAGGCTGTTTTTATGACTATAGCCCTGTAATGTAGTTCGAAGTCTGGTATAGTAATCCCCCCCTGCATTGCTCTTTTTGCTGAAGGTTGCTTTGGCTATCCAAGGTCTTTTGTTTTTCCATATGAACTTTAGGATATTTTTTTCTAGGTCTATGAAGAAGCTCATGGAAATTTTAATTGGGATTGCATTGAATGTGTAAATTACTTTGGGCAGGATGGTCATTTTTATACTATATTTATTTTTCCAATACATGAGCATAGGAGGTCCTTCCATTTTCTGGTGTCTTTGTCAATATCCTTTTTCAGGGATTAAAATTTTTTCTCATAGAGATCTTTGGTGTCTTTGGCCATATTTGTTCCTAGTATTTGATTATATTTGAGGCTATTGTTAGTGAGAAGGTATCTAGATGTTTATTGTTGGTGTAAAGAAAGGCTACCAATTTCTCTAGGTTAATTTTGTATCCTGCCACTTTACTGAAACTGTTAATTGTTTCTAGGAATTTTCTGGTGCAGTTTTTGGCATCCCTTAAGTAAATATCATGTCATCTGTAAAAAGGGATAGTTTGATCTCCTCTTTTCTAATTAGTACTCCTTTAAACTCCTTTTCTTGTCTTATTGTTCTTGCAAGCATTTCAAGCACTATATTGAAAAGGAGTCAGGATGGGGGGCAGCCTTGCTGGGTTCCTGACCTTACAGGGGATGCTTCTAGTTTTTCCCCATTTAGAATGATGCTGGCTGTGAGTTTGTTGTATATGGCTTTAATTATGTTGAGGTATGTTCCCTCCAGTTCAATTCCTTGTAGGACATTAAACATGAAGGCATGTTGAATTTTGTTGAAATTTCCTCATCAATTGAGATGACCATGTATTTTTTTTGTCTTTTAGTTCCTTTATGTGCTTTATGCCAGTTACTGATATGTTGAACCATCCCTGCATCTCTGGTATGAATCCGACTTGGTCTTGATGGATGATCTTTTTGATGTGTGCTTGTATGCAGTTTGCAAGTATTTTGATGAGAATTTTTGCATTTATGTTCATTAACGAAATGGATCTATAGTTTTCTTTTTTGGTTGTATCTTTGCCTAGTTTTGGTATTAGAGCAATATTAGCTTCATAAAAAGAATTTGGGAGATTTCTCTATGTTTCTATCCTTTTGAATAATTTGAGTAATAATGGCTGTAAGTCCTCTTTAAATGCCTTATAGAATTCTGCTATGAATCCATCTGTGCCTGGGCTTTTTTTTAGTTGGGAGGTTTTTTTATTACATTTTCAATTTCTTCATATATTATGGGTCTATTTAAACTATTGAACTCTTCTTGGTTAATCTTTGGTGATTTCCATGATTTCACTTGTAGAAAAGTAAAATTAAACTCCTACCTCTCACCCTGTTCAAAAATCACCTGCAAGTGGATCCAAGACCTCACTGTGAAACCCAAAACTCTGAAAATGATAGAAGAAAATGTTGGCAGTAACCTACCAGACATAGGAATAGGAAAAGACTTTCTAAATCAGACAGCAGCTATGCAGGAATTGGATCAACAATGGACAGGTGGGAACTTATTAAACTAAAAAGCTTCTGTATAGTGAAAGAACCAATCAAAAGAAGTGAAGAGAAAACCCACAGTTTGAGAGGAAACCTTCACCAGTAATACATCTGACAGAGCGTTAATATACAGAGTATATAAACTACTCAAAAAGCAAAGGAGCATAAAAAAAAAAAAAAAACAAATGGCCCACTCAAAAGATGACTAAAGAGCTGAACAAAGACTTCACAAATGAAGAAGAAGACTGAGAAACATCTTAAAAAGTGTTCATCATCTCTAGTAATTAAGGAAATGGAAATGAAAACCATTTGAAGATTTCATCTTACTCCCATAAGACTGGCTATGATCAAGAAAACAAAGGATACCAAATGCAGGAGACTGCTGGTGGGAATGCAAACTCATGCAACCCCTATGGAAAGCAGTATGGAATATATACCCACTCTTGGGTATATACCCACAAGTCACATCTAAAGAAAGATGACATCATGAACTTTGTAGGTACATGGATAGAACTAGAAGCCAGTATGCTAAGTGAAGAAACAGTCAGAGAAAAACAAATGACATATGATGTCCCTCATTTGTGGAACCTAGCACCAAATCTCTATTTGTAAGACAAGCCTAATAATTCTTTTTCTTTCTTTTTTAGGAAATATAATAGCGATATTATTTATCAGCTTGCTACATAATGTAGGAATTTAAAGTAATATCTTTCTTTACCTGCATACAACTCTATTGTCAAAATGTGAGTCCCTAAACATGTTTTGGAATTAACATGCAGTTTATTTTCAGATGTCATAAATTTGGTGTATGTGTGGCATGCATATATGCATGCTTTGGATCGATACAAACTGGAAGAAATAACAACAAAAAGACTGGGTAAAAGAACTGACTGAAACAATAAAGTTCTTCCCAAAAAGAAAACTTCTGCATTGAAAAATTAAAAAAAAAAAAAAAGACTGAGAAAAAGATGAAAGACATGGTTGACAGAATGTAAGAGTTCTGGCAGGGTGGGTACAAGGAGGGGGGACATGGGTCCAAATTTGATTAAGAAATGTATGAAATGCACAAAAATTCAATAAAAGTCATAAAACAATGATTAAGCTTGATTGAGATGTGAAATATACAAAAATTCAGTAAAAAACAAGAAAAGTATTCATTTTCACAATTTTATATGACTTGCTGTATTTTATATATCCCACACACTACACATCCACTCTCCTATCACAATGCGTGCATGATGCATGTGTGGATTTGATTATAGCATCACCTGAAGTCCTGTCATACATCTTACTGTTGTTTCAGGTACTTCTTCAGTGAGGTACAAGAACATCGAACATTGTGGAAACATAGTGAGGATCTTAGAAAGGCAGTTATGAAGTTGTCAGTAACTTTAGAAAAGCTTCAATGGCTGTAATACTATTGTGCATGAATACATAAGCAGTATCTTTTTTCTCTGGATAGCTCCTCATCCCCTACCTGCTGCCCCCACTTTTATCATTTAATCATCCCCTGGCAGTATACTTACATTTCAGAGGTGTATTTCCTTCATTCTTTATCTAACAGCCCCTGTAAGATGTTTCTCCCTCCTCTTCCAACTTCTCCAGGTCCTGATCTTAGCCATCACACTACTTCTGTTAGTGAGCTCACCACTGAGCTCACTACCAGAAGACCCTAAAATAGATCTTAAGGATCAGTCTCTATTGCGTGTCTTTCCCAGGGTTCTCCAGTTGTAGCCTCAGGCAGCCCACAGATAATGGAGGGATGGACAACCCCACAAAATCCAGTTAATGTAGACTTTCAAAGATGAGGGATAATTATTTCATATTATTTCCAAGTGCATGCCTATGTAAAATTTAAGAGAACTCGTTGCTCTCTGTTCATTGGAAATCAATTTTGCTTTCAGCAGAGAGAATAGCTATCTGAAATCATCTTCAGAAAAGTGAATCCTGAACACTAAAGTTCACAGTTTATAAAAATAAAAGTCATTCCCAAGAAAGAAAAACCCAAAGTCAATTTAAAAAAAAAAACACAGTTATCTTGAAAGTAGAGAACTGGGCCCACCAGATGGTATAGTGGGTAAAGGTTCTTGCTGTTCTTGTCTAAAGACTTGAGTTTGATTCTCTGAACCCATGTGAAACTTGAAGGTGTCCTCTGACCCCCACACATGCAGCATGGCACCTATAGGACCACCTTAATAAATGAAGAAATAAAGTTTTTTTTTAATAGCCACCACCAACTTTCCTGGTTACAAGAGTGACATCTGCTCAGGTGAGTGCATACAGAGATCTCAGTTTTTCATCCACACTCCATCCAACCTGCAAGACTGAAGTACACATGTGAGTTGATTAGCTTATATATAGGCAGTTTTATGTACTTTCTGGAAAATGTTGCTGATTTCGGGCCACCTTGCTTTTGTGAAAATTATTTGACTATATAGAAGAAAAGTTTAAAAGCTCCTGGCTCTGTTGTTAAAGATTTATATCGTTGACCACTGCTGCTCTGTTGGTTGGTAGACCACATGCCCGCCCCCCATCACGTGGCTAGGAATCCTTCTATGGGTCCAACATCTCAACCTCCCGACTTCCTTTACATTCATTTACATTTCTGTGCTATAATAGAGTGTCTTCGTGCTTCAGGTTTTATGTGTTTGCTGTGTCTTTCATCAGGCTCAGCTGTGAGTCCAGCCATGTGCAGTGTTACAGCTCTATGATCCCAGAGATCAGGGGGTTGAGGGAGGATGATCATGAATTTGACACCAGTCTGTCTTGAAAAACACTACCAAACAAAGGATTTTACAAATTTTTCTTTGGCTGGTTGCTTTTGAGTTTTTTTTTTAAATTTCCAAACCCAAGCTTGCTAGATGTCATTTAATCACTGTGAGATAATCTCGGGTCCCAATAGAGAAGTTATATCTTTTCCAGCATGTTCAAAACATCTTTTTATACATATACAAGAAACTTATCAATACCTAGCTTTCCTCCCTCTGGGGGAAATGTTTAAAATATGGTGCTATACTTTATAGCAAATTTTTTGCTATGCAGATAGGAATTTAGATGCTTGATAAGGAATTTAGATAGACCCTCTTCTATCATGTCTGTTGTTCTTAAATTGATAATGATTTTATACAACTTTTTACAGTAGAGAAGATCAGTTACAGTAAAAAAAAATGAGTTTCTAAGATCCTTAGTGAATTGCAAATGTGGTCACAATGTTGTCATCTTTAACAGTATTTACTATTTCTTAAGCCATTTATGGACTAACTTAAGGTGCTATTCCTAATGTAAAATATTTGGAATATTCACCCATCAAAAAAAAAATACAAACCCAACTCATTTCAAATTCCTCTTTCATTCCAAAGTCTTTATATAGCAGCTGATGAGCTACGTCGTCTGGCACAGGAATTCTAGGTGTGTGCTGCCATGCCTGGTATATGAGGTGTTAATGAACAAACTCGGGGTTTTGCACTTGCTAGCAAGTATTCTACTGACCGAGTCACATCCCCAGCCACATACATCATCATTTTATATTAAAGGTATAGCCTAGCTTTACTTTTCTAGAGGAAATAGTCAAAATATGTTTATGTGCATTAAAGAATCCCTAATGACTGAGATATTTATGCATATTTATATATAGGACAGCCAGTTCTTAGAAAAAAAAACAGTTACACATGCTGTTCTGAGCCAAATTTTGTAGTGCTCCTGAATAATTGCTACTCAAAGTTGACATAAACTTTGATTCCCAGGCTGAGAAATCTGAAATGATTGGCATTTTTTTCCAGCTTTTGAAACTGTTATTTTCTGAGAGGGGGATCTGTGGATGACCTAATTCTCTCATGCTGGAAAGAAAATCTTATGAAGTATGTATTTATCTACAGCGTATAAAATAACTCCTTTCAAAATGTTGCCATACCATTCTACCACTAACCCAAGAACAGCACAGAAAGACCAAGGAATATAGCATTTTACTTAAGAGAGTAGTAGAGTGTCTTTTTACTTTGGACTTAAATGAAGTAGGCTAGACTTTTCACATCCTAACTTCCTGCTGCATGAACTCCGGGAAAAACAAATAAAGCAATAATAAAACCCCT
The DNA here is from genome assembly GCA_009823505.1 of Rhizomys pruinosus. Lineage (NCBI taxonomy): Eukaryota > Metazoa > Chordata > Mammalia > Rodentia > Spalacidae > Rhizomys > Rhizomys pruinosus. Next base: position 867,932 of record VZQC01015508.1, read on the forward strand.
TCAACTCTCTGTTTGTGTTTTGTGAAATAGTCATCACTGATTTGGTTTGAACAGTAGATGCTCCAGTTATAGGAGGTACCATGCACTGCTCTTATTTGTGTCAATTTACATTAAAAAGTAGAATTGGTTATTTCTGTAGAAGAGTGAACAGCTTAGATTATTGGTATTCTAAAACACACAATGGGAAAAAGTGGTTTGTGAGTCAACTGACATCTCTTTGGTTTGATGCCTAAGAATGTAGTCCCCCATTTTTGCTTTTACAAACCTAATGTTGATTTAAGTTTGCAAATGTACTTTTGGTCATTTGTTTAGGCTGTATTCCCAATGTCTTTCTTTAGATAACCATTATATATGTATGCATTTCACAATATTTCCTAAGTGTTAAAAGGAAGAAGGAATGAAATAAAGAGGATAAAATGCACATTGGTTTTCGTGGGATACATTCCAAACCAACTTATCCCAGCCAACTAATTTTTCATTTCACTTGTGTGTGCTGCCTTAGTTAGAGTGTTCTCACCAGTTCTCTGAATTAACTCATTCAGCTATAATGTAAAATCCATCACAGCTTTAGGCACTCTTAAGTCCATTTTCAAGAATCTTGGTAGATGTTTTGCGTACCCAAATACATTGTGAATGTGAGAATACTGTAAAAATAAACTGACATGTGTCTATTAAATCTGAATTTTAAGAAACACAAGGTGTATTTTCTCCTTCCTACATATTAAGAAGGACTAGCAGATGTTAAATCCCACCATGGTTTTGGAGAAATCAGAAACAAGACATGAACTTTCCTATCCCTTACCAACTGCATGATCTTAAGAGAATTGAATTCTCTGAATTAGAGGTCCACTTATTATTATTCTATTTTATTTTTGTAATAATTAGAGGTCCACTTATTATTTATTTTATTTTATTTTTGTATGTGTCTGCATGTAAGTTTGTGTACCTGTGTCATGCAATGCCGTGGAGGTCAGAAGAGGGTGTCGGATTCTCCTGGAACTGGAATTAAAGATGGTTCTTAGCCTCCCTGTGAGTGCTGGGGATTGAACCCGGGTCCTCTGCAAGAGCAGTTGGCGCTCTTAACTGCTAGGCTATCTCTCCATCCCTCCAGCCCAAGAGGTCCATTTTTTTTTTTTTTTTTTTGTCTTTTCGAGACAGGGTAAGAGGTCCATTTTTAATAGGGCAGTGCTTTAACTTTAATCCCTATGTTCCCTCTTGGTTTGGGTTTTTTTTTTTTTTCCTCAATGTTGGACGGAAGCAACTCAACATAATGCTGATTTACTGCTATTTGCTGCTTCTGGGGATTTCCACCCATCATGGTGGGGAAAGCAAGGTCAAGGGCAGCTCAGCCCATGACTATGGCAGGGTGGGCAACGGGCCAAGTAAAGAGTTCTTTGATCTTACTGAACCCAAAACCAGGAATGGGTCTTGAAATCTTGCCCCAAATCCCGACCCCTGCAGAATAGACCCCACATTTCAAAGGCTCCATAACCTTTCAAACACCACCGCAATCTGGGGACCAAGTGTTTAAGCACTGGGGCTTGCAGTCAATGTATCATACTCAAGGTGTAGTAACACTGCTTTGACAGGGTGATTGAACTGCCCTATCCAGAAGTTCGCCAATGCCTTCTTGAAATACTTTTCAAAACCTAATTCTGTTATGTATTATTTGCTTAATAACAGTGAGGAGTGGCTGACATACTGCTTCTCTGGGGAGTTGATAGTGCTTTTATAGTCACAGTTTTAAATTCTAGGAAACTGAATTTATCTGTATTTAGACGAGAGCCTCACAGGTATATAGTCTCATCAAGAAGCATTGCAGGTCAGTAAATGCAAAATTCCCAGGTGTATGTTTTTTTCTGTCTTAAAATCCTGGGCTGGAGAGATGGCCTAGAGGTTAAGAGCGCCGACCGCTCTTACAGAGGACCCGGGTTCGATCCCCAGCACCCATATGGTGGCCAAGAACCATCTGAAACTCCAATTCCAGGGGAACTCCAGTTCCAGGGGAATCCGACACTCTCTTCTGATCTCACTTGCATGCAGACAGTACATTCATACACATACAGAAATAAATAAAAATAAAATAAAATAAAAAATAAAATAAAATCCTATAGTAACTTCAAATCTCCTTCATTTACAAATATGCTACCTAAAAATGTTAAAAATACTTTGAATGCTTTCCATTTGCATCTAATGAGCAGGATGAGTATGAGTAAAAGAGTGAATAGTTCATATTTTTTACTGGAATGTTCTCTTCTTCTGACTCACTTCTGAATCCAGCTAAGAGTTATTTACTTGAGACTTGAAGGGAGGGGTGGATGGATGGCTTTCCAAATGTAGCCTCTCAGGTCTGCTAAGTCATTTCAGAAGCTCTTACTTGAGTTTAATCAGCAGAATGTTCCTTCACAATTGCAGTTCCTGATCTGGATATTTACAGACTATTTTCATTCTTCCTTCCTATGTTTCTATTCTTTAATTCCCATTGTATATGGAAACCAGATTGTTCTGAGAATTATAGACCCTTCACTTCATAATGGAAAGCAAAGAGTATTTACTAAATACTCAGTAATCCTTCTGAAAATATTTTCTTTAGTCAATAGTCTCGGGTCTATGTCTTCTGAGATGTAGAATTTTAAATTATGTTCTGGAACAATTTTCCTTATGCTCTTTTTGGATAAGTCATGACATATCAGAATAAATGTTTTGAGGATAGAAACTCCACGTTCATATTAAAGTTAGAAGGAGGGCTGGGGAGATGGCCTAGCAGTTAAGAGTGCTGACTGCTCTTGCAGAGGACCAGGGTTCAATCTCCAGCACCCATATGGTGGCTGAGAACCGTCTGTAACTCCAATTCCAGGAGAACTCCAGTTCCAGGGGAATCCGACACTCTCTTCTGACCTCCGCAGCATTGCATGACACAGGTGCACAGACCTACATGCAGACAGTACAATCATACACATAAAAAAATAAATAAAATTTAAAAAAACTTTAAAGTTAGAAGGAAATTATGTTACATGTTGATAATAACTTCTTAATTGGTAATATGCTAATAATATCACACCATACACACACACACAAACACACACACACACACACACACACACACATATATATATATATATATATATGTGTGTGTGTGTATATATATCAGTATGCCCATATACATCCTCTGCAAACATTTAATATATACACATGCATACAGATAACTGCAAAATAGAGAAGCTAAATATTTCTGATATAATTTGTTAATAGCTGGACACCTGGGACTCACTCACAATCTTCTGGGCTCCAAAAGGTTTCTGCAGCTCCCCGTCTCCTACTCTTCCATCCGTGGCACACACAGCTCATCTTGAAGGCCCAGGCTGACTCCATTCCACACCTGCTGCTGCTCTTGGTGGTCGTCCCACAGACCCAGCATCTCCAAAATGCTGGGGTCGCCACTGAAACTGAGGCAGCACCTTCACCAATGTTCTCTTCTGACCTCTCCTGGTGCAAAGCCTCAGCTTCTCTCCATGACCCCTGCAATCCTGGGGTCTTCACTGCAACCGAGGTGCACTTCCACCAGTGGTCTTTCCTGACCTCTCACAGTGCCAAGCCTCGGCTGCTCTCTGTGACCCCCTCAAATTTCAACACTGGAACCATCAGTCCCAGGTGTCCAGCCTTGAGCTACTTTGCTGAACTTAGGTTTGGTTTGAGTGTGCCTGATTCTTCCCTTTGAAATAAGACAATACTTGTTTTGGATTTTACAGCAGCCCACAGTTAAGAGACTTTTAACAGACTGTGAACTTTTAAGTATTTGGACATTTTAAGGACTGTGGGGATTTTAAGGCTGTACTTTCTTAGGTTGTGATTAATGTTAACATCATACTTTGGGGATAAGAACTGGAAAGGTGATGGTTTAATAGTGATGTGTTTTGTGTCAAGTTGACAAGGGGTCAATTGTGCTGGATAGCTTTAGTGTCAACTTGACACACCTGGGTTGAGGGAGCCTCAATTGGGGAATTGGCTCCATTGGACTGGCCTGTGGCCTCCTCTGTGGAGTATTGTCTTGATTGTTGAGCAATGTGGGAGGGCCCAGCCCACTATGGGTGGTGCCACCCTGGGCAGGTTTTTGTGTACTGTATAAGAGGTCAGGCTGGACATGGGCCAGGGGAGCAAGCCAGTGAACAGCATTCCTCCATGGCCTGTGCTTCAGCTCCTGCCTCCAGGTTCCTGCCCTGAGTTCCTGCCTTCAGCTCCCTGAGTGAGAACTGTGACCCAGGAGATGAATAAACCCTTTCCCCCCCACAAAAATTTTTTTGTTAATAGCTATAATATTAATTATTTATACTTTGAACAATAAGCAGTATCAAGACATATTTAAATACAATCTCAAGTATTTTTTCACTGATAAAGTGGGTTATAGAATGATATATCACTTTTCCATTGCTGTGAAAAAAAATGATATGACCAAGGGAACCTACAGAAAGAAGAGCTTGTCTTCCAATTCTAAAGGGATAGGAGTCCATCATGTTGGGGAGGCATAGCTTCCAGAAGCGGGAAGCGGAGATCTCCAGGAAGGCTGCACTTTCTAAACCTCTGCAAAAAGCTTTGCCAGTAAGGAACCAAGTGTTCAAGTATGTGAACATATGAGAGGCCTTTTCATTCAAAACACCACAGCTGAACATATACTAATAAGAACATTAAACTAAAATGAACTCTACCATCCACTGTCGGATACTGATTTCTCCTGTATAAAGCATGAGTCCTTTTCTAATCCTTCTGTATTGCATTTGTGCTGTGTGGTGCTGTTTTTCTTAGATCAGAATGGCTTCTTTTCCTTCTCCCTACCGTCCATTCGAACCTGTCACCTCCAAACAAGCTAGAATGCTGCTGAATGCCAGTCTGTGCAAATAAATATTCAGAAAGGATTCCAAACCTGTCTTCTGGCTCCTATCTCCATTTCTTGCTTCCCATGTGAAAACGTTCCAGTCATCAACTCCTAGAGACAGTATTGTGTGTGAATATATATATATATATATATATATATTTTTTTTTTTATTTGTATTTGTGTGTGTCACACACTTGTATACAAGTGCCCTTGGGGGTCAGAACAGAACACTGGGTCTCTCACAGCTGCTGCTATAGATGGTAGTAAATTGCCCAATGTGGGTGCTTGTAACTGAACTCTGGACCTCTGCAAGAACACCTAGTACACTTAACTGCTGAGCCATCTTTCTGAACCTCCCCCCACACACACACAGCCAGCCGTTGCTAAAGACTTTATTTATCTTCTTATCTTTTCATTAAAGTTGATTAAAGTCGATCTGGACACTCAAAGTCCAAAATTCTTGGCAACTGCATGTAATTGTGGAAAATAATTAACTTTCTTAAGTGAGTTAAATCTATTTACTAATGAAATTGCAATGCATTGATGTGGTAGTATTTTTTGAGAAGCTAAACTTCTGTAATATATAGGATTTTTATCAATAACTTTTACACATAACTAGTTACTATTCATTAACTCCCAAATCATATTAACCCACTGTTCTAGTTTGTCTTCCATTGCTGTGACAAAATGCTCTGACCAATTCCAACTTGGGGAGGAAAGGGTTTATTCAGCTCACATCTCCTGGGTCACAGTTCATCACTCAGGGAGCCCAACATAGGAACTCAGGGCAGAAACCTGGAGGCAGGAGCTGAAGCATAGGCCATGGAAGAATGCTTCTGACTGGCTTGTTTCTCTGGCCCATGCCCAGCCTGCTTCCTTATACTGTACCTAACAACCTGCCCAGGGTGGTACCACCCATAGTGGGCTAGGCCCTCCCACATTGCTCAACAATCAAGACAATACTCCACAGAGGTGGCCACAGGCCAGTCCAATGGAGCCAATGGCTCCCTCAACCCAGGGTCAAGTTGACACTAAAGCTATCCAGCACACCCACTTTAAACAAACAACTTAAAAGACCATACAAGCGTAGGATATCTTTACAGTGTTATTGGCAACCTGGCTAGCCAAACCACAAAACAGTTCAGAAAACATGTTAAAATTAATTTGGTGACCACTCTCAAAAGAAGCTACCCAAATGCCTAAAACTCAACAAAAGAAAGACTCAGGTGGTGCTCCACCAAATACTAATACCCCTATTCAAGTACCCTCTAATGAAGAACCCTTGGATATAACCCAGGATACAGATCTTAAAGAACAATTATGAATATGGTTAGAGAAATTAAGGAGTTGAGGGAATAAGGAGCTCATAAACAGTAAGTCTGGGATCTAAAAGAAGACAGGGATAAATTGAAAGGACAACGATAAATTGTTGGAATGAAATTACAAAAGACATAGAAACATTGAATGAAATCCAAGTTGAAATGAAAAAAAGAAATGCAACATTCCACAAACAACTTGGAAAGGATGGGAGAAACTTTTTTTTTTATATTGTATGATTGTACTGTCTGCATGTAGGTTTGTGCACCCGTGTCGTGCAATGCCGCGGAAGTCAGAAGAGGGCGTTGGATTCCCCTGGAACTGGAGTTAAAGACAGTTCTCAGCCGCCATGTGGGTGCTGGGGATCGAACCCGGGTCCTCTGCAAGAGCAGTCGGTGCTCTTAACCGCTAGGCCATCCCACCAGGCCCGAAACTCTTAATAATAGAATGGATGCTGTAGAAAATAGAATATCAAGATTGGAAGACAATATGGAAGAATTGGATAAATCAAGCAAAGATTATGAAAAATTAAAAAAAAAAGAATGGAATAACCAGGAACTGTGGGATACTATGGAAAGACCAAACCTATAATTATAGGGATAGAAGAGGAAGAAAACTCACAGGATAACAATATTGCCCAGATCTTCAACAAAATTTTAGAGGAAAACTTTCCCAAATTAAAGCAAGAGATACCTATACAAGTATTAGAAGCATATAGACCACCAAGCGGACAGAATCAGAAAAGAAATTCTCCATGCCCTATCATAGTAAAAACAGTAGATGTTCAAAGCAAAGAAAGGATACTGAGGGCTTCAAAAGAAAAAGAATTTACCTACAGAGGAAAACCTATCAGAATTGCAGCTGATTTCTCAACAGATGATGAAAGCCAGAAGAGCCTGGTCTAAAATATTCCAGGTTCTAAAAGACTATAGATGCCAACCCAGAGTACTTTATCCAGCAAAAATGTCTATTATAATTGAAGGAGAAAGGAAAATGTTCCATGATATAAATAAGTTGAAAGAATTCCTCTCCAATAAGCCATCCCTGCAGAGAATACTTCAAGCAATACAAAGAGCAGAGGGCAGGGATGAATATAACCAATCAAATGATACTACAAATGATACTACCACTATGGAAATAAAAACCTAGGGTAATAATGTACTAGAAGCCAAAATGATTGGAAACAATTCAATTCTCTCTAGAACAGTTTTAAATATCAATGGGCTGAAGTCTCCAATTAAGAGACATAGACTAGTAGAATGGATTAAGAAACAAAACTCATCCTTTTTTTTTTTCTTTTCTCCAAGAAATTTACTTCACCTTTAAAGATAGATATTATCCCAAGGTGAAAGGAGGGTACAAAATGAAACAAGTATATGGCACTAAGAAAGAAGGAGGAGTCGCTATGTTAATACTAGATAAAATAGAATTGAAGGCCTTTGGTTGTGTTTTGCATGTAGGATATTTGATCACTAGGTGGAACATCTTTGAGGTGGATGGACAGGCTTTTTTCCAGGCCTATGTGTGGTGCATTTCTGAATATCTGGAAAGATTTGGTTGGCCAGAGCCTGTCCCCTGGACCTGTAGGGTCACTTTAAGTTTTTTTATTTTTGTGGTGATGTGTTTGGGGGAACTGCCCTGTTCGGTTGGATGGGGATAAATATTGTAAAGTTTAGTAGAACTTGTACTGGATTGAAGTGGTTAAATGTTTCTAGAGTGGAATGGTATAAACCCTAAAGCCAGTTTACTAATGGTCTAAATGGGATTATAATCATAGAGGGTTGTGGTTGGTTTTTGATCCATTCCCAGCTTGTACTGGACTTCCAGTTGTAGATTTGGAATAAAAGGGCATAGACAAGTAATAGGTTACCTTTGACTACTGAAAGATATATTTTGGTCTCTGTCTATTATGCAAGTGTTACTTTTGATATCTGTTCTGCCCATTTCAAGATAACTTGACTCAAGAAAAGCTAGGTTTACTTTCCTGAACTAGCGGCATGCAGCCTAGAGGGAGAGTTGTACGGACTTAGTAAATTTTTTTCAGCTTAATTCCTGTCAATAAGTATGCTCACTGTTATTGGAAAAATGCAAACCAGGATATGGGGTTTGGGAAAGTAAAGAGATTACTTCTGTTTGTAGTAAGTTGTTTATATTTAAGGTATGCCTAAAATTGTTTAAATTTCTCTTATCTGCTTTGCCTGCTTATTCTATGGTGCTAAATTTCTTCCAGTCAGTGTTTATGCAAGGCTTCTTAGGCTTTTCTTCAAGCTTTATCTAAATATGATACAGTAATTAAAAGTAGCAGATTGGTGTAACTTGTTTTTTGGATGCTTAATCTAAGGCCCATACCAAATAAGCTAAGGAACAATTTTGTCCCTTGCCCTCTGAGGTCAATTGGTCCCAGGGGATTTTGTATGGGTGAGTGCTAGATAGATTTAGTGTCAACTTGACACACTTGGGTTGAGGGAGCCTCAACTGAGGAATTGGCTCCATTGGACTGGCCTGTGGCCATGTCTGTGGAGTATTGTCTTGATTGTTGAGCATGTGAGTGGGCCCAGCCCACTATGAGTGGTGTATGAGAAAGCAGGTTGGGCATGGTTCAGAAGAGCAAGCCAGTTAGAAGTATTCCTCCATGGCCTGTGCCTCAGCTCCTGCCTCCAGGTTCCTGCTCTGAGTTCCTGCCTTGGGTTCCCTCAGTGATGAACTGTGACCCAGGACATGTGAGTCAAATAAACCCTTTCCTCCCCAAGTTGGAATTCATCAGAGTGTTTTGTTGCAGCAATTGAAGAGAAACTAGAACAGGGGGCATCTCTTAAAAATGTTCTGCAATTGTGAGTCACCAGGCTTCCTGAGTAGGGAGGTCTTGAAGATCCACTAACAGAACACTAGCCAGTGCCCAGCCCATAAACAGGAAGCTCAATATAGAGATACATCACCTCCTGCTGCAAAGGGAAGCCTGGTCTAGCAAAACCTGAACTTGTCCTCAGTAGGTGACACTGGTTAAGAATGGCCAAAAGGAGCCAGGTGATCCCCACCTTCCTGAAAATCCGAGTACCCCCTGAATACCAGAACCTCAACTGACCTTGAGAAAACAAAGTTTGGTTAAGCTGGGCTACTTGTGTGTGTGGACTTAAGCACCCCAAAAGAAAGTATAACCAAAAAATAAAGTCAATATATTTCTTTAAAGCCTGAAAAACTATCCCTCCGCATATTGGGTGTAAAGTTATATGAAATAATGTTAAATGGGCATAAAAACCTTAGATCTTGGCTTTGATTAAGAGAGTAGGGTCACCTGCAGCCAAAGGACAAGTCCACTATTGTTGTTAATTAATGCTCAATAATAAAATTTCTTCTTTCTTTCTAGCAACCATCTAAGTGGAAACTCATATCCTGACTATTAAAAAGCCTGAAAAGCAGATCCCGAGTCCAGAAAACATGGTCAAATGAACAGAAGGAGAAACCTAATAAATGGACACTTTGAAACTCCTGGTCAAGAAATTCTAATGGACTTTTAAGTTGGACATTGGAAGTCACCCTGTTCTTACCTCTCCTGGTCCCCTGCCTAGATCATGTACCTAATTGTTCCTGCCTTCATTTCACTTTCAAGGGCACCAGTCAAGGATTTTTTCCCTCTGTAGTTATGCCTGGGGGTCTTTTAGATTGACCATCTGAATGGGGGAAGCCCCAGTTGCCACATCCAACATCCCTTTTCAACATGGAAGAAGTCAGAGTGGTCCCAATTCCCTTCTGGCGATTGGGGTGACCCTTTTCAGAGGGTAACAACTAAATAGGAGCTAGAAATTGATTAGTAAGTTTATATACACTCCACACATAAGTCAAAATTGCAAATTCTGAAAATAAACTATAGGTTGATTCCTAAACGTGTTTAGAGATTCACATTTTAACAGCAAATTTGCATGCAGGTATAAAGGCTTGTAACTTTACATTCTTTTTTTTTTTTTTTAAAGAATATGACTACATGTCTTCCATATATGGCAATTACAATATGTGATATAAATGGTAGGATAATTCTAGAGCCCATTTAGAGATTCACATTGTAATAGATCAGTTGCTTTCATATACAATAAAATATAATAATAAAGTTGCTCAGTTTGCCTGCCAACTGGGGATTTAGTGTTAGCATCCACAAATGAGGGAAACCATTAACATTTTTTTTTGTGGGACTGTGTTACTTCACTTAGTGTAAGTTCCAGTCATTTACCAGCAAAGCTCATGATGGGTTCTCAGCTGAGAACTCGAGGCTTCCTGGACTAGCCAGTAAACACATATCCTTCTGGTAGCCCTGAAAGAGTAGGAAAAGAAGAAAGAAAAGATAGAGAAGTGAAAAAAAGAAAGAAAAAAGAGAGAAGTACATACCAAGCCCTGCAGATTGATTTTTTATTTCACCAGAGTAAGAAATGGAAATCCCCCATTTTTATTTTTGATTTTTTTTTTTGGTTTTTTGCTTAGTTTTGTTGTTGTCGTTTTGTATTGTTTCTGTTTTCCTGTCAACATAAAAAAATAAATATAAAATTTTTAATTTGGTTTACATGGAGTTGGTTTGAGAATTCTGAATCCTCTCTCCCATCTTTAACTCCATGAAATTTTCAGTACTCAAGAATTTTAGGCATAGCATAGGATCATAGAACTTGTTCTTCTCCCTCAGTCACCATTATGCCACTTGGACTTTATTTCTTGAGTAAAATGCCTTTTATTTTGTAGCACCTATTTTCCAGCTGTTAAATTTTCCTCAAGAGTAATTTTTCATGTTTTAATTCTTGACCTTTCTGATGTTGATCTTCCCTGACTAGTTGCTTGTATATAAAACACATTATTTCAATTCTTCATGGATAACATAATGTAGTAGAAACTAATGTAAGTTGGCATTAATTTTTTTCTACTTCAAAACCAACTCATTTTGAACTCAATTTCGTAGTTATAAGCAGTAATATTTAATTCCACTCTGTTAGGTCATCACGGGCAATGACAGAGCAGTGTCAGGGAATACACAGGGGTTAAACCTTATTGACATTTGAACATGACTCATGTGGTTTCATAAACTTCACATAAGTGTCAACATTAGTCATTGAGACATGCCCTCCCTCTTCCATTTCATTCACATATGAAAATCTTAGGGGACATGTTACACAAGAGGCACACTTTGACCTAGAAAAAAGAATGATGGGTAGACACTTTTTAATCCAAGTCAGTAATGGTGGTCTTTCTTTTCTTTTGTTCTTTTTCCTTCCTTTTCTTTTAATACTCACTGCACATATGTAAATTTAGCCAGGAAGGGATTAAATGCAGTTTCCTGTTATAGTTTTTTCTATGTCTGCATGGCCTGTGCTTAGATCTAATTTTAAAACTTTCCTCTTATCATGAATAGATTATGACATTAGCCAAGAGCTAAGTTCTCATTTAATATCTTCTCAAGTAAGATTAAAATTAGTTCAAAATCATGATTTTTTGCCTGTGTTCTCTATTATGTTTTAAAATTTATTATTATTGTTATTTTTATTATTAGTGTGTGTGTGTCCCTGTGTGTGTGTCTGTGGGGTTCTCTATGTATGAGTCTGTGTGTGCATGTCTACATGTCTCTGTGTGTATATCTGTGCATGTTTCTGTGTCCATGTCTCTGTGTGATTCTGTGCATGTGTGTGTGTCTATCTGTTTGCATGTGTATGTGAATGTCTCTGTTTGTAAGGCTGTATGTTTGTTTGTGGATGTCTATGCCTGAAGGTATATGTATATTTGAATGTGGAGATGTGCCTCTGTGTATGCATATATCTGTGCATTCATGTGTTTGCATGTGTGTTCAAGAACGTGAAAATACATGTGTATGTGTGCATGGTATAAATGTGTGTGTCTGTGTGTATATGCATGTGTGTGTGTTTGTGTGGGTCTCTGTCTATGTCCATCTGTGTGTATGTATATATGTATACATGTGTGTGTATGTAGCTGTGTGTTCATATATGCATATGTGCCTGTACTAATATGTGTCCATGTGTGTGTACACATCTAGTATATGTGTGTGTGAGTATGTGGGTGTGTGTCTGTGTGGGTATGTGAATGTGTGTGTATTTGTGTATGTATGTGTGGGTGTGTATGTGTGTGTAGGTGTGTAGGAAGAGGTGTATGTGTGTTCATTTGTTGGTGTGTGTGAGTGCTGACACTATGTGTGATGGCATGCATATAGACTTCAGAACAACTCTGGGATGCTGGTGTTTCTTCCCAATTTGGGATGGAGGTCAGGTGGACGTGCTTTCACAGCAAGCCCTTTTATACACTGCCTCATTAGCTGGCTCTCTTTCTCTCCTTCCTTCATTTTCTGCTGCTTTCTAGGACTGTCCTGTCACTTTTTCTTCATTTACCTATCCTTATGCTTCTTCAACACCCATATATGGACTCAAAATGCTGTTCATGTAATTCCAGCACTCTAGGAAGAAGGCAGAATGTTCAGGTGTTCAAGGTCATCCTCAGGTATATAAAGAGCTCAGGACCAGCCTGGGCTGCATGACACCTTGTCTGAAAAAATGAAACTACACTAGAACATAAAATACCTTCAAAGCAACAGATGTGCTTCACATATCTTAATTACTGCATAGAGTTCATAATCTCCATCTATAGAATCTACATAAGGTAGAGGTGTGTTAAAGAAAGAATACACAGATAATATTTCTGGGTGCATATCATATGTGTGTGCATGTTTCTGTGTCCACATGTGCATGTGTTGTATATGTGTGAATGCCAGAAGCCGACTTCTACTGTCACCCCTCAGGAGCATCCACCTTGTTTCTTGAGTTAGGGTCTCTCATTGGTGTGGAGTGTCCTGCTTCTGCTGGGCTGGCTGACCAGTGAGTACCATGAGTCTCTCTTCTCTCCCTCTCCACCGGGAAACTACAAGTGTGAACAACATATGTTTTTTGTCGTGTTTTAATGTGAGTTCTGGGGATTGAATCAGAATCTGGTGCAAGTGTAACAAGCACTTTACCAACTAAGCCCTCTCCCCAGGCTGATAATATTTTCAATCTTCCATGTTTACCAGTTCATTTCTGTTTTGCATAATTTAGTAACATAAGTAATGGCTTCCTCAAAGTTCTGATATTACAATAACAATATCATATGTCCACTACCATCACCAAGTTCAGCTTCTAAAAACACATATGCTTATTTCATGGACTATTTATAGATTGTGTCTCTAAGACCTTCTGTGTTTATTCCATCCCTTAATTTAACCCTCTGTTCTTTTCTTCATAATTCATTGTGGTTACCTGGGAAAATATAAACACATAGTTAAGATTAAAACTGAGACACTCCCCTAAAAGAGGGAATATTTAATTTAGGAATTATTTACTAATATGCTATCTAGTCCCCTTCAAGGAACAGTTCACAGTACTCTCCCTTCAGCTGATAGAGCTTCGGGCCACTTGATTTGTACACTATTTCAAAGTGTTCTTTTCGTGTAATATTCATCATTAGAGCTCCTGATACTGAAATGCTGAAAGACACTCACTGCACATGTGAGGATACTTTTACAAAACACCTCTGCCTTTCTATTTATCATGATTATCATCATCAATGCCCATAAACCTGATAAGCCTTCCTTTATATCCCATCCTGACCTTCTTATACACACACACACACACACACACACACACACACACACGCACACACACACAGGTGCATGCACACAAACACATGCACATACCATTAAGTACAGGTCTTAAGACTACAAGAAAATCTTGCAGTCACACAGACTTTGAAAGTCTGTTTCAGGAAGTTAAGAATAAGGAATGATCATTTGGAAAGAGATTTCTTCCCACTTGGGCTTACTAAACATGAGGTGCTAAGACTGGGGGCATTGTATCCTCAATTACAACTTAGAGGTCCCCAGGTTAAATCTATAAATGGAAGTCATAGTAGCAAATATATTTTGAAAATGTCCTTAGTCATGTTTTCACTCATTTATTTTGTATGTACATGTGAGTACACACATGTCACGGCATCTGTGTACTGGCCAAAGGATGCCTTGTGGGAGTCAGTTCATTTCTATCACCATGTGGATACCTGGAATGGAGGTATCCACATGGTGATAGGTCATTAGGCTTGGAGGTCATTAGGCTTGGAGTCAAGTGCCTTTTCCTGGTAAGCCAACTTATGTATACCCAAATTCTGTATTTCAACTATATAATATCTTTAACCATAACATCCTGCAAATCGAATCAATGCAAAAGTCAGAGTTTCATCTTTAAAAAATATTTTATGCTTTATTTTCATTTTATTCAGATGAATAGATTGCTTGCTTGTGTGTAAGTGCACCTGTGTTGTGCAATGTCCATGGGGTCAGAAGAGGCCATCTGATCCCCTGGAACTGGAGTTAATGATGGTTGTTAGCCAACATATGGGTTGGGAATTGAACCCAGGTCCTCTGTAAGAGCAGTCAGTGCACTTAACCACTGATCCATCTCTCCAGACTCCCAGATTTCAATCTTTAAAAACTTTGGTCATGATATTTGCTCTAAATGTTCTGTATATAAAAGAAAAAGTAATGTTCTTAATCCTTATGAATGACATGGCAAGTGAGTATTCAATGCCATAATCCATGTCATTTTGGGGTAGGGTTACTCCTCTTAGGATGATTATTTTCAGCTCCATCCATTTACCTATGAATTTCATAATTTAATTACAATTAGAAGTTGAGTAATATTATATCATGCGTATGTAGCTTATTTTCTTTATGCATCATCAGTTGATGGACATCTGGACATTCTTGGCTATTATGAACAGAGCAGAAATGAACATGGATGAGCAGGCATCTCTGTAGCAGGTTATGGAGTCCTTTTGGGATATGTCCAAGAGTGGTAGAGCAGGACCATGCAGCAGATCTGTTTCTAACTTTGGGAGAAACGTCCACATTGAGTTCCACGGCATATGCCAAAGTTTCCACTCCCATCAGCAGAGAATCAGTGTCCCCTCTCTCTACATCCATGCAGTCACTATCATTTACGGTGTTTAATATTTTCTTGACTCCGAGAATTTTGTACAATGCATTTTGATCATATTCACACCCTTTCCTCATGCCCCTCCCACATTTCCTTTCAGAGCCATCTCAACATAGGGAACCAATCCCAAGACCATTTGTGATTTGTTTCTTGATCTTAGCCATTCTGACAAGGGTAAGATGAAATTCCAAAGTAGTTTTGAGAATGCATTTCCCTGATGGCTAGGGATGTTAAACTTTTTTTTTTTTTTTTGGTCTTTTTGAGACAGGATCTCCCTTTAGTTCCAGCTGGCCTGGAGCTCGCTCTGTAGACCAGGCTGGCCTTGAACTCACAGAGATCCGCCTGCCCCTACCTCCACCAGATTTCACACCTTCTTTCACATCTGGTCAGGCATTTCTACCCAGATGTCCGTTGGTGCAATTTTTCCACTGTACTCTACCTATTTTATCTAGATTCTTTCCCTAAAACTTCAACTCTCCCTCACTCTGCAGTAACCAGTTGCCAATAAAGAGTTCCTTGCCTTACGTTGGGGTCAACTGCCAATATTCCCTGTTCTATGCTGGGTTTTTATCTGATTATGCCCGCATGGGTCTTGTGCATGCTGACACCATTACTATAAGTTCATATGAGCAAGTTCCCAGAGCCTTGAATGCTTCTGCTTCCTGATATCAATTTTAAAGTGAATTGTTTGTTTTCTTGGTGTTCCTTTAATATAGGAATTTAAAATAACATTAATTTAAATAAAATGATTTGGACAGGGGGAAAAAATCTGCCAAATTGGATGTTTCTGTGCAAGTATGGCATATTTTTGCAACTTTACTATGTTTAGGAATTCAAAGAGAAAGGCAAAGTCAAAAAATGTAACTCTTCTGGCTGATCTTGCAGAAGACTGAAGTTCAATTCTCAGCACCCACATGTTAGCTAACAACTGTCCTTGACTCCAGTTCCAGGGGATCTAACAGCTTCTTCTGACCTCTGTGGGAATTTCATAACACAGTTGTAACTATATACATGCAGGCAATGCACTCATACATATAAAATAAAAATTAACAAATAAAACAAGAAGCTCCTTGGGCAGATGAGTTGGCTCATGAAGTAAAGACCCTGAGGAATAGGTCTGAGGACCTGAGTTCTATCTCTGGAACCCTTGTAAGGATAGAAGAAAACAGAGAACTGACTACACAAAGAGGTTCTCTGACCTCTCCACATGAGACAGGGTGTGAGCAGTGCTAATCACATCACAGACACATTCATACAAACTCACACACAACACATATTAGTAATTAAAAATGAAGCAAAATAAGTAAGTGTTCTCTGAATGTGAAATTTAAGAAACTGATAAAAACAAACTGTGAAGAACATATTAGAAAAGCTACTCAGTGGATGGTATGGACCCCTTTACTCCCATGTGCACTCCCTTGATATGGATGCCCTCACTCTCCGTGTGCACTGACTTGATATGGACGCCCTCACTCTCTGTGTGCACTGACTTGATATGGACACCCTCACTCTCCATGTGCACTGACTTGATATGGATGCCCTCACTCTCCGTGTGCACTGACTTGATTTGGACGCCCTCACTCTCCGTGTGCACTGACTTGATATGGACACCATCACTCTCCGTGTGCACTGACTTGATATGGACGCCCTCGCTCTCCGTGTTTACTGACTCGATATGGACTCCCTCGCTCTCTGTGTGCACTGACTCGATATGGACGCCCTCGCTCTCCGTGTGCACTGACTGATATGGACACCCTTGCTCTCCGTGTGCACTGACTCGATATGGACGCTCTCGCTCTCCGTGTGCACTGACTCGATATGGACGCCCTCGCTCTCCGTGTGCACTGACTCGATATGGACGCCCTCGCTCTCCGTGTGCACTGACTCGATATGGACGCCCTTACTCTTCATGTGCACTGACTTGATATGGACACCCTCACTCTCCGAGTGGGCTGAATTGGCAACCATAGCAACAGCACACATGGGAAGTTGACTAAGTTCTTATTTGCATAGCACTGAGCATAAATATGTGAGATCATCTGAGTCAAAAGGTGAGCAGTTTTTTCTCAACCACCCTGCTCATTCCATTGGTAAGCCCTGAATATCAGTTCCCTAGGGGGATCTCTGAATATCTCAATCACCAGTACAAGATGCAGAATTCCTGGGGTACTTCCGTTCAGGGTAAGACACTTTAGATTCTGAGCATCTGGGAACCAGAGATAAACTGAGCAATTAAGCAGAAGATGCATCTGGGTCAGTGTGCTCAAGACTTATTTTTCAAGATTTTTTGGGCTAAAGAGGGAACTCAACAGTTAAAAGGGCACTGCTCTTGCAGAGGACCCAATTTGATTCCCTGCACCAATGCCCTAATGCTTATACCTCCAGGGCATCTGATGCCCTCTTCTGTGGGCACCTACACTCATGCGTATGCAACACTCCCCCTATACACATGTTAAAAGATGAGATAAATGCTTAAAATAAAAAGAATTGCGATGGTGTAATTGTCACATTGTTATTGTGAAGATGAGAATATTGTTTTAAACAATTTGCTTAATGTGAGCTGTAGACACAGGATTTGGTGAGGTAAAGGACAGCTCCCAGTGTTGAGGCATGCTCTTGACTGATTGTTTATGTAAATGATGTACCCTGCTTCTCAGGGGGGGGGCTCCTACTGTGTGCACACTGAACCCATTTAGCTCTATCTTCTCCTCATGTAGGAAACAGAGACACAGTGAAATAAGGATTTGAATGTCTCAAGCAAACGAGCTTGTTCACAAAAACAAACAAACAAAAAATAATCCAAATTTACTAGAACCTATAATAATATTATCACATCCTGTTGTACCACAAGGGAAGAGTCGCTATTCCCTAAAGGTTCTCTGTAAGTAATTGTGCATCTCATCCTGCACTGGGAAACATCAGTATGATTCTTGCTTTGCCTGACTTCCTACAGTATACATTAGCATCTCATGTGTGAGCATCACATCCATGTTTGGGTCACCATAACTGGGAACACACAGGGCATGGATGTAGACGAATACTAAAGCAATGCTACTTCAGTCTGCAGGAAGATCCTATAGACCAACAGTTAGTTTGAGGTTTTCTTAATAGGAGAAAGAAAGCAGGGTATAATCTCCATTCTATTCATCTGTGGGTTTTCAAACCAGCGACATAGCCCTGCAGGGAGCATTTGGCCATTATCTGGAGAGATTTTTTTTTTTTATTAGCGACTATTAGCCGTAAAGAATATTAGGTGTCATTGTGATTTTTTCCTAAGTATATATACCATAATTTGATTTTAACCTTCTTCCTCTAATAGTCTTCCACCACATATTTGAGAAAATGCTCAGTAGTTTCCTGAGTCTGAGTTACTTTGCTTGGCATGATATATCGATTTCCAGTTTCATCAATTTTCCTGAAAATAACATGATTTTGTTTCTCTTTCTGACTATAATAATCCATTGCTTACAAACGACATATTCCCTGTCTGTTCTGATGGTGACCGGTGCTGATTCCCTGTCTTGGCTCCTGTGTGTTGGAAAATGGCAGCAAGTGGTTTGTTAATGCCCTGGTCCACATAAGAATGGAAAGTCACTGAGAAGAGCCCTAAAGGGATATATTAGGAAAGATAGATTCTGCAAGTGAGCAGAAGTAGTGATGCAGAAATGTATTCATTTTTCCAAATTCATCAAATGTATACTTAAAATGAGTATAGTCTGGTAAGAATAGCATGTGAACATTAAAAGTTGTTTTCAAAAATCTTCGGTTTAGAAGATAAATTATTTTAGTCCAATTCAGAGTATACTGCACCTTGCACTCAGGCATGGCTGTTGGAAAACACATTTTTCTCTTATTGTATACACATAACAACTACCAGTGAGCTTCCTGTCCTTTTTTTCTCCACTCACATTAACTTATTTAAATTCTCAAATGTATTCCTACCACAAGAGTTACAAGCTAAACCTTGCATACACATACACACACACACACACACACAAAAAAAAAAACTTCTATAATCACTCTATTAGTGTATTATATATAAGTAAAATATGACATTGGAGACTGTCTTCCTGAACGATGCCCAGCTATACAAGGAATATACCATACACCAATCATAAAATTGGTGCTTGTCCCAGGCTTTCTCTGTGACAATCTTTAGCTTACTCCCTGCCTAGAGAGAAAGACAAAACCGTGAATAATTGAAACATACATGTTCTCCAATGGCCCTGCTCTGCTGGATTGCATGGCAGATGGTTATTCTATGTGTTATTTTGCCTGTCATTCTTAGCAAAATGTGTCACACTCTGAAGCCTCAGCAAGATAATTAATCATGATTGTCTCAAAGAAAAAAAAAAAGATCATAGAGGCAATTTTTAAATGTAAGTACAGTTCAGAATCTAGTAAGAAAAGACACATAAAATTGTTTTTCAGGTGCTTGTTTGCTTCCTTGTTTTGTCGGGTTTCTGTTGTTTTACTGTTGGTTGTTTGTTCTGATACTGGGTTTCACTTGCTGACCTGGAAGCCACTTTGTGGACCAGACTAGCTCAAACTCACAGTCCTCCCTGCTTCTGCCTCTTGAGTGCTGAGATTCAAAATGTGTGCCATCGTGCCCATCTCAATAGTTCAGTAGTTTTTTTTTTTTTTCCCAAAATTAATATGTGTTTCTATGATGCTAGAGGCCCCAGAAGAAGACTGTGCTGGATAGCTTTAGTGTCAACTTGACACACCTGGGTTGAGGGAGCCTCAATTGAGGAATTGGCTCCATTGGACTGGCCTGTGGGCACATCTGTGGAGTATTGTCTTGATTGTTGGGCAATGTGGGAGGGTCCAGCCCACTATGGGTGGTGCCATCCTGGGCAGGTTGTTGTGTATTATATAAGAGGGCAGGCTGGGCATGGGCCTGGGGAACAAGCCAGTAAGCAGCACTCCTCCATGGCCTGTGCTTCAGCTCCTGCCTCCAAGTTCCTGCCCTGAGTTCCTGCCTTGGGCTCCCGGAGTGATGAACTGTGACCCAGGAGATGTGAGCTGAATAAACCCTTTCCGCCCCAACTTGGTGTTGGTCAGAGTGTTTTGTCAAAGCAATTGAAGACAAACTAGAAGAGAAATTGGTACCAGGAGTGGAGCATTGCTGTGACAGACCTGACCTTGGTGTTTGGGGGAAGGATTGTGGAGGCATTTGGAACTTTGGACTGGGAAGATCATTGAATGCCTAAAGATCGTGGCTTTGGAACTTGGAACAGTTTTGCTGAAAGAGTTGTAGATGATGGAGGCCTGGCTTGCGAAGTTTCTAGTTTCAAAGGGAAGCAGAGATCATCAGGACTGTTTAATCTATGGACTCTGGTCAGCTGGGGCTGAAGAATCAGCTGTAAGTAACAAGAGACCAGCATCACTGTGGTGAAATCTTCTGGGAAGAATTTCTTCAGGGTCAACACACAGAAGCTGTGGTTCAGAGGGGGCCTGAGGCTCCATGTCAAGCCAGAAGCAGGACTTGGTAGTGTGTAAGAGTCTCCTATATGGTTCTGGTGTTGAAATTTGAGGGGGTCACAGAGAGCAGCCGAGGCTTGGCACTGTGAGAAGTCAGGAAAGACCACTGGTGGAAGTGCACCTCAGTTGCAGTGAAGACCCCAGGATTGCAGGGGTCATGGAGAGAAGCTGAGGCTTTGCACCAGGAGAGGTCAGAAGAGACCATTGGTGAAGGTGCTGCCTCAGTTTCAGTGGCAACCCCAGCTTTTTGGAGATGCCAGGACCATGGGATGACCACCAAGAGCAGCGGCAGGTATGGAATGGAGTTGGCCTGGGCCTGCGAGATGAGCTGTGTGTGCCACGGATGGCAGAGTCAGAGAAGGGGAGCTGCGAGACTCTTTGGAGCCAGAAGATTGTGAGTCCCAGGTGTCCAGCCTTGAGCTACTTGCTGGACTTAGGTTTTGTTTCAGTGTGCCTGATTCTTCCCTTTGAAATAAGACAGTACTTGTTTTGGATTTTACAGCAGCCCACAGTTAAGAGACTTTCAACAGACTGTGAACTTTTAAGTGTTTGGACATTTTAAGGACTGTGAGGCTTTTTAAGTTTGTGCTGTCTTAGGTTGTGATTAATGTTAACATCATACCTTGGGGACAAGAACTGGAAAGGTGTGGTTTGATAGTGATGTGTTTTGTGTGTCAAGTTGACAAGGGGTCAATTGTGCTGGATAGCTTTAGTGTCAACTTGACACACCTCGGTTGAGGGAGCCTCAATTGGGGAATTAGCTCCATTGGATTGGCCTGTGGCCATGTCTGTGAAGTATTGTCTTGATTGTCAGGCAAGGTGGGAGGGCCCAGCCCACTATGGGTGGTGCCACCATGAGCAGGTTGTTGTGTACCATATAAGAAGGCAGACTGGGCATGGGCCAGGAGAGCAAGCCAGTGAACAACATTCCTCCGTGGCCTGTGCTTCAGCTCCTGCCTCCAGGTTCCTGCCCTGAGTTGCTGTCTTGGGCTCCCTAAGTGATGACCTGTGACCCAGGAGATGTGAGCTGAATAAACCCTTTCCTCCCCAAGTTGGTATGGGTCAGAGTGTTTTGTCACCACAATGGAAGACAAACTAAAACAAAGATGATAACATCAAATGAAGAAAAACTGAGGAGAATTTATTTTGTAAATGCCTATTGAGAGTGCAAGCATGGTAGGTTGAGGAACCGCAAAGATAAATCAATGAGGGACAACAAATCTGATGTCAGAATTGCAAAAGGAGAAATGTGTAAGGTGCTCAGGTAAATCTGAACTCCACTTTAACAGTAAGTTAGGGTTCATCCCAGCTCTGGCAGAGCTAAGACTAGTGTCTGAAAGGCACTGAGGAAGGGAACATAGAGTAAACTCTGGAAAGCAGTAATCAGAGTGAAGCAAATGAGATATTTTAAGAGAAGACATAAACCAAGAGAATTTCACAGAGACAGAGAGGCCACACCATCACATCTTTGATCTCCCTGTAACTAAGCCCCAAACAGGGAAATGAAAGAATAAGAAAAAGATAGATAAAGTGAGACAGATGAACACTTGCACAAATAAGGTTCAAATACAAAAGTGGGACATTAAAGGATCTAGATTAGGGGATATATACAATAAGAAAGTCTATGGGTCCTAAACTGCTCAGAAACAGAGAAATAAAGATGATATAGATTTCATTGAATGTTCTCCTTGGAATGAAATCATTTTGAAATATAAAGATGTGTGCTTAAACCTTTTCAGAATTGACATTCTAGAATGATGTTATGATGCACACACACGTTCCTGAAAAATAAATGCAGAAAGCAGTGACTATGCTTATAATTAACTCTGAATATTGAAATAAAAGATGACTTTTGTGATCATCATTTTATTTTCTCTCAATTTGTAATTTCCTCCCACTAAATGGTACTGTATCACTTGTTAAAGGCTTACAGTAGGGTTAAATGAGATAACATAATAGTTTTTTCCTTTTACATTATTTATTATTCCAATATAGAAATGCTTCCTGAGTGTATTGATTCCAAAATAACACATTGCCTGCATCCAGCAGACAGACCCCAGAGAAGAGACTGCAACGTGATGTGTTGCCTTCATTTTCATTTTAAATGGAAAATGTCTGTAGTTGTTGCCAAGAATAAGGCTTTATAACTTTGAGCTTGGCACAGACTGTATAATGAATATCACTGTCGACACGTCTCTTGAAAATGTAAACATTTTAGATGCTGTCACAGGGTTGTGCGAACCAGGACCTCATCACAGCAAACACTTCTCTGTACACTCTCTCCTGTGAGTCCCAGGGACCTGTCCAGATGTGCTCCTGGCCTGGTACTTCAACTCCTCATGTTCAGAACAGTGATGACTGAATCTTCATAACTGGACCGAGTACAGGGAAAGGAGAAATAGTTCACAGTAGGGGACATGGTCTTGGAACTGTTTGGACCATTTCTCAACATTTCAGTAAGTGGAATTTCTCATTTCTCTGTGTCGACAGTCCTGGGTAACATAGTAGTACCCAGGAGATCACTTAAAGTCTAATTTTTTTTAAATAGGTAGCTTTTCCAGGCAAGCTTAGCATTTTTTTTTAAATTTTAAGTCCTGTCATCACTCAGAGGGAAAAAATACATGATGCATTTTCTTTCATGCATCTAGTTCAAATTTTTGAGGTCATTTCTTCTTTTCCAAATAATCACTAAGTGAAGTTTACTTTTTTCCCCCTTCCAAGTTTCAGGAACTTAACTTTAGTAGACATCACACATTTAAAAAAAAAAAATGCTGATTTGCATTTTTCCCCTAAAACTAAGGTTAGCACTCACTGTAAAAACTTGTTATCATACAGGAAAAAAAAAAAACATATCTACGGGTATATAGATTATTGAATTAAGACACAGAGAGTTTCATTTTTAAGTTCTGATCATTGTAACTGACTTTATACAGTGGAGGGTGCATGTTGCTTTCTGAGGATGCTTCGCCATGTTCTTTCTAGGTCCTAGCATTAAGGATTTTCAAACATATTTGGGACCTTGTTTTGCTTCTTTTCTTATGCTCTTATAAATCGCTGTTGTCCACATTTGTTTTACATAAAATGTGCAGAGCAATAACTTTGGGATTGGCACATACAAATGTTCTCTATAATTTCTCTGTTGTACAGTATCACCTTGTAGCATTCTCTTTAAGATTATTTAACATAAAAATTAAGTTTGCTTCCCAAGTTAATCATATATAGTCACCCAAAACAACATGGGTGAATTTGATGAAATCTGTGCCTTGATTCCACCCTATAGTTATGTATAATACAACTGTCTTCTGGAGATTCATGGGTTAACAAAAAAAGGGGGGGATACAGAAAGACATGAAACCTTTTCATCAAAAATCTTGCAATTCAAATCCTAAAACTAACTATGGGAAAAGATTTGTGGGTCCCAACAAGACAAAATGTCACCAACTTAATGGCTGAGAAAGAAAAGATACAGCTTTGCATTGAGTAGGATGTACCAGAAAGTGCCAACTGAAAGATTGACCTGTCTGAACATTGAAAGGAAGAAAAGCCTCAGATTGCTATAAACATCGAACCTCTCCGTGGATCCTACTTGTAACAACTATTTATAATGAGTCCTAATGAAACTTACCTTCTAGGTGCCACAAGGTTTTGATATGAGAAACTTTCTTGCCTCCCCCCCATAGAAAAAGGAGAAATATGATGATGATGAGGTCGCTCTCCAACTGTAAATTGGAGACAACTATTATAGAGGTAATCTCTTATAAAACCGGTAAAACTGCCTTCTTTAATTGACTAATAAACATAAGAACTGTGAAAAGGATTATTCTCTGTTCAGAACCAAATATAATACTAAAGTCCTTAAGCTATGCACTTAAGCAAAATATATTAATACAGGAGCTCTGACATCAGCAATGGCTTATTCTACCAGGGAGATGTTGGCCAGGGGATCCAAGGCCCCACAAAAGGTAAAGGCTCCTTGCCTCTAAACTGGGATACCTGCAAGAAGAGAGGCGATAAGACCCTGCTGCCGAAGACCTGACATTAACATGGGAAAGATGTATTGAGACCACACATGCAAGTGTACAGATGGCCTCTGGAATACCAGAGAGTGTTACCAAGGACCACTCAACCAATAAAGCAAATACGGGTCTCCCTGAGTCAAGCAAGACTCCACCATCAGCACCAGCTACACCTCACCTGCCTGGAAATACTGTGCAGCAGAGGCAGCCATATGCCTGTATATCCCAAACCTAATCGGCTATTGGCTCTCTCCTTGGAGGAATAACCCATGGCTGATGCCACAAGCTTACATCCTCTACAGGTTAGGAGATGTTATAAGCCACAGTAAGACCCTGTCATATTTAACAGGAAAAAATGTAATTCATGGATTAACATATCATCCAAAC
The DNA here is from genome assembly GCA_009823505.1 of Rhizomys pruinosus. Classification (NCBI taxonomy): domain Eukaryota; kingdom Metazoa; phylum Chordata; class Mammalia; order Rodentia; family Spalacidae; genus Rhizomys; species Rhizomys pruinosus. The sequence goes on from VZQC01015508.1 coordinate 893,008, forward strand.
ATATGTGTCTGTACCAAAGTAACCAACCATAACTATTAGTGCTGTTTAAATACCTATATATCTAATTGCTTGTGCTTCATTAGTAGGATCGAAAGGTTATTCCTGGACAAACTGTCAGCCCATGAAAGGAAACAGCCAGAATTGACCAGAGTCCAAGACAACAGCTCCAGAGAGAGTGGACTGTTTTGCTTCTCATCCACCTGTGCCCCTTTTCTAAGCCTAGGGAACAATCTTCGGAAGAGGGGGCGTGGTAGAATGTAAGGGCTGCGATTGGGGTGAATGGTGAAACTACAGCAATGTAGTCTGGACACTCATTTGATCAACTTCATTGAACATACAACCCTTCACCCCCCGCTGGATGGTGGGGCTATGGGGGTTTGGGCACAACAGCCTGCAAATTGGTTTCATATGAAGGATGCTTGTACTCATGGATCATCACTTATAGCTAAAAAATGAAAAAAAAAAACTGAGAGAAAGATGCAGGACAGTTATGGCAAAATGCATGATCTGGGATGGGGTGGGGGTAGGGGGGAAGGGAAAGGGAAATATGCCTGAACTGAATTGAAGAATGATGTATGAAATGCACAAAGCATCAATAAAAATAAAAAAATATTAAAAAAGCAACATGCATATGTGTATTTAGGCAGAAATATGTGTATAGTCTTAGAAAGTGTATTTTAAGCTATTAATTATTGATGGTAGGCACCATCTATCATGTTCAGATGACAGGCAAAGCTATCCAAGAATATGATTTGATCAAGTTAATGGAATCCTATTTAGTGCCTTACCACAAGATATCTCTATCAAGTAGCTCAATGGTCATAAAGAAAATAGGGAGAAAATGAACTATTTTGCCTTTGTAAATTTATATAAATTAGATTATAAAATTTCATCTCCATGTTCCTTAAAGTAATTGACATCAGAAGGCTTTAACTGACCCTGTTTCCAGAGCTTGAATTGATGTAGGAAATGTTGACTCCATGTGGCCGTCTTTACTCACTTGACAATGTTTTGTTTTGTATCTATCCTATCCTATGAGTCTTCAATTGTGTTGATATATAAATCTCTGTTTTGCTAAGACATCTAGTCTGTGGTGTTTTGTTACAGCTGGGAACTGCCCATGGCAGAGGATCCCCAGAAATTCAGATACATTTTCAGCTACATGAAGTTAGTTGGGGTAATCAAAATAAAGTCTTTCAACCCACTTTGGTCCTGTTTGACTTGCTGTGCATGATCTGCCATTCATTTGGACTTATGAGATGGTGCACTGATAGGCAGAGGCATAGTGGATGCAATCTGATATTCCTTTCATATATTTAAAAATGAGACCCAGTTTATAGCAGTTCTACAATATTGCTACACTGAATGTGATTTTTACATTATTTAAAGAACTTAGCTCTGTGAGATGTGAACTTTCTGTGCACTATTGAGTAACCTATGGGTGGGCAGGGATCAGGTTTACCACTTTGGGTCAAAGGTGGGCATCCATGAAGACCCATGGATTTTGGAAGCTTTGAGTCTCCACACAAACCCTTCCTGAGAGTTGCCAGTGACTCTTTCCATAACTGTTTTGCCCCTAAGAGTTGCCATATCTCACTGTAATTATTGGGTAATTTGTGCACTATAAAAACGTCCTACCAGCTGGGTGTGGTGGCGCATGCCTTTAATCCTAGCACTCGGGAGGCAGAGGCAGGCTGATCTTTATAAGTTCAAGGCCAGCCTGGTCTACAGAGTGAGTTCCAGGACAGCTGGGGCTACAGGGAGACCCTGTCTCCAAAAGACCAAAAAAAAAAAAAAAAAAAAAAAAAAAAAAAAGCCCTACCATATTCAGTAAGGCATGGAATTAAAAGATGCATCTTGTTATAGGAGAGAAGGAAGAAGAGGCTTTAGTCTTGTCCCTATTGGGTAATGTGGGTGTGGCTGGGGGATATTAAAGCCAGGTTCAATAAAGGAATCATCAAACATTTTAAGGAGATGGGTTAGCAAATGTAAATAAAGTATCTGCAGTGTAATCCTGGCAACCTGATACCAGATCCCCATTACCTGTGTAAAAACTGAGCGTGGTGGTGTGCCTGCAATCCCAGTCCCTGGGAAGAGTGGGCAGAGAGACAGGAAGACCCCTGAAGTTCATTGATCAGCCAGTCAAATCAGTGAGCTTCAAGTTCAATGAGAGACCTTATCTCAAACAGTAAAGGTGGAGCTCAATGGAGGAAAATCATCTCATGTTGACTATGGGCTTTTTTCATGCATGCATGCACAAATGTACATGTGCCTATATATGTAGCTAGACATCCACACCAACAAGTACACACACAACACACATACACACATTCCACACATACACAAAATTTCAAAAAAAGAACCTTTAAGGAGAAATAACCAGTTAAACATGGCAAATGGCCCACACACATTTCTTTCTTTTGCTTGCCTTGAGCATCAGTAAAATAGCAGAAAGAAAAACACAATCACAGAAGGGAATTGGAGAATATTCAATAGCAATTCAGAATTTCAACAGATTTTCAGAAAACCACAGAGGCAAGAAAGGAACTGACTCAGCAGATGGTAAATTTATAACCCAAGAGTGCAGTGAACTTGATTAAGAGCCTTGACAACCAACCTTATTACCATCCTAAGAATTCAGCCCTTGGAGACATTAGGTCTTGTTTAGACATAGGGGAGGCCCTGTGTATATAGAAAATCATAGGTATAAAACATCTGGATTTCCCTGTTCAGTCTCTGTGTAATACAGGTGGGACCTGTGACTCACATAATCAAGGCAATTGATCTCCTATCACTTGTGGTCATAAGCCCCCTTCATGATTTTTTGAGTTGAATGGGAACTGAAGTTTCAGAAAGACTGCAAGTGGAACTGTTGTATACTGATATTTTATAATAAATATAATTGGGGCCATCTTGTAGGGGAAAGATCCAGATGTGGTCCTGATTGCAGGATACATATTTCCTATAATACATACATTTATAAATCAGAAACCTAAAAATTTAACTGCTATTTAATTCATAAATCCCACCACTTGTTTATATATTTAAAGGAAATAAAATCAGTATCTACTTCCATGTATATGTATTACAATAGTATTTATAATAGCCAAGACATACAATCAACTAAAACATCTGTCAACAGATGAATAAACAAAGAAAAAGAGCTTTTTATAGAGGAAGACATTATTTAGCCAATCAAACAGATGAGAGTACTGTGATTTGTAGCAACGTGGATGAAAATTAGAGGTGCAAAAACCAGGATATTGTGTTTTTAGCCTATCACAGGAAGACACTACCACATGATCTTACTTATATGTGTTAATGTAAAAAAGATGATCTCAAAAAACTAAGAGCGAAATTCTAGTTACCAGGACATAAGGTGCCTTTGGAAAGTCAGGGAGATATTGGTCAAAGCATGAAGAATTTCAGCTAAACAGGAGAAATGTTGTAGCTTCTGGTTGCATAATAAACCCATGATTTTCAGGCTGAGCAAAAAGATAATAAACATTGAGCTCAAATTTGTTAAGAATTTTAGGCTCCAATAATAATTTCAAGTTTAAATTTTAAAATTTTAAATAAAGTCTTTATACACTATCTCCAATGTGAGCTTCCTTATGTTCTATGTTTAAGTAAGTGAAAACACAAAACCACACCTTTATTCATGTGTCAATCTTAAATAGCTATTGTTTCAAAGTCATTTTACTGTTAACATTATTGTTATCCAGGAGGAGCATCAATAACCTGAAATCTGATTCCAAAGTAACTAAAAGGAAATCTTGTACCTAACCAATCAGCTATGTATTCTTTCTGAACAGATATTGATATTTTATTTTTATTGATTGGGAAAAAAAAAGATTTGATATTTTCGTGTGAGGTTCTTGAATATGTTGATTGATTTAGAATCTATGTTTAGTGGAAAATACTCAGCATGCATTGATTCTGTACTGAAATATGATATACCACCATTTCCAGCAATCCCCAGCTTTATCTTGGTCACAAGGCAGAGTGGGGCACTCAGGATATTGAGACATAATAATTTCCTAGGCGTTGCTCTGGGGAGGAAAATAGATTTCCATTAACCTCAGAGTTGTTGGAAAGAAAATACAGAATTCAATTTCCTAGTCCTTTCTCTTCATTTCTGTAATTTAGAAGCCACATTTTTACTTTTACATTGTTTAACTTGATTCTAAATACTTTATATTATATCACACATACATTTTTATTTAACATTTTTCCTATACTCTTAACAAAGTGCAATTCCAGAATAGAAGCTCTTCTGCTGATCCGTTTATTGTTTAATCTAGGTACCTAGGTAAATGCATAGTGTATTGAAGTTACTTAATACATACTTATTAAATTATGAATAATTAAAAAATCAATACATTCTACAAAATTTGCCAGGTATCTTCAAAATGCACCTGAATATATAATTAACTGGGGGTGTATTAAATATCATTAGTGATAAGCACCCGTCTCTTAAGATTATTAGATTACTAGTGTTAATAAACATTGCCCCTTATTTCTACTTTCCTCTGTGCCTTGGTGATCCTGATGAGAATTCAGGGTCTCCATTTAAAATTAAGTCTACTGCTTGCTGTATATAAGGACTGAGCAAATCAACTGATACAGTGGGTTTTATCTGGGCATCACAGAGCTTCCTGCTCCTAGAAGCTCACCCTCTGTTAGATGAGATCTGCTTCATTCCATAACTGGGTGAGCTGAGATAAAAAGACCAGTTGCCAACAACAGCAGTCTACACTCTGAAGAGGCTGAAATCCCAGTAGCTGCTCAGTCCACAAGCTGGATATCTCAGCAGTCCCCAGCTGGCATTGAAGGTTTGGAGGATTCTTGGAGAGACAAGAGTCCTCAGTCCATATTGGAGGGTTAAAAAGCTATATCTCATGTCTTTGAAGAATAGCAAAAGCAGAGGCATCCACAGAGTAGATTCCCTTGCCAGTAAGAATTGAAGACAGGCAAAACAACAGTGCTTTCTCTTTTTTTCTTTTTGTCTTTTTACTAAGATCTCAAGTTTTATATCTGAAGTACAATTTCTCAGGCCTTACTGTTTATATTTCTGGTTTTACTTTCCTTTTGGATGCTTAAGGCCACACAGTTAGCCCAGATTAACCAAGGTTTCTGTTTTCTTAAGGTCAGTTTCCCAGACTGTATCATGGAGGACAGTACAGGAAGATCAGGACAGGATGTGTGCTTACTGGACCTCATTTGGGTGAACATGGTAGGGAAAGAACCCAGTGTGGAGCACAAGGGTAGGATTGATGGTTGTTTGGGCTTGCCACGGAGGAGTTTTCAAACAATTCCTTAAGGAAAACACGGCATCTTTTAGAAAAAAATAAGAAGAAAAAAGAAAAAAAAAAAAAAGACAATCCTCCAATTCAGGTGATATGTGTGTATGTATGTATACACATATGTGTGTGTGTGTGTGTGTGTGTGTGAATGCAATACAAGTTGGAGAGAACAACAACAACAAAACAACTGGAGAAAAAAGACTGAAACAGTGAAATTCTACCCCAAACAATAATCCTCTGCTTTGAAAAAGACTCAGAAAAAGATGGAAGACATGTATGGAGAGTGCAGGTGGGGTGGGCGGCATGGAAAGGGAAGTGACTCTAAATTCAATTGAGAAATGATGTATGATGTATGGGAAAAGTTTAATAACAATAAAATATATTATAAAAAAAGACCAGTTGCCTCAAGACAAGCCACTCTGTGGGGCCATTTATGAAATCAAGTTGAAGGAGGTCTCCGGGAGACATCTCTTTTTTTTTGCTTTGTTCTCTTCCTGACTGCTTCTCTGGCTTTCCTTCTGAGTCCTTGCTTGAGGCTGACTCTGCACCAGCTGTATAAAGCCCAAGATAGAGAACCCCTCACCTTAGTATTCTCATCCCCAGGTTCAGGAAGAACTCAAGTGTATTTTCTATAAATACACAAGAGATAAATAAATGTGATAAGATAGAGTCATAACCATATCTTGTTCCTGAATTTTCTTAGTTTTCTTTTCTGCTATTTTTTATTACTTCTTAACATTTTACTTTTTCATAGGGTCTGCAATGGCTAATCTTCGTTGTCAGTTTGACAGACCTGGACAAAGGGACCCTCATGTGAGAAACTGTTGTGATTCCATGGGATCGTGCAATTAGTAAGTAAAATAGGAACATTTGAGTCTAAGTTTTTTCTATGGTATATATTTTCAGATTACCTACAGTTTTATCTTATTTATATTGCATATAGTTTTTTTTTTATCAAAGGCATTACAATATTGCTTACAAAATAAATATTTAGTGAGTGTATTAGTCAGGGTTCTCTAAAGAAACAGAAGCAACAGGATGAATATATATAACTATATACAATTTATTGATTTGCTCACGTGACAGAGTTCAAGGATTCCAACAGTAGCTGCACCACACTGGAAAGGCCGAGACGAGAATCCAGGGAACTGCTCAGTCTGCAAGGCTGGATGTCTCAGTAGTCCCAATCCAGTGCTGAAGGCCCAAATGGGTTTCAGGAGATCTGCCGATCTCAGTACACGCTGGGATCTGAAAGGTTGATCACAGCAGCAAGACGAACTCACCAGATGAGAGAGGCAAGCCGCAGGAGAACAAGGGACCAGCTCCTTCTGCCGTGGCCTTAAATACTGCCTGCCAGCAGAAGGTAATGCTCAAATTTGGGGTGGGCCATCCGGGTTGAGGCGGTCCAATCAGAAGACCCTTTTTCTCTTATTTGTCCCTTAGTCCAGTCAAGTTGACACCCAGGATTAACCATCACAGTAAGTAAAATAATGGTACAAAATTTTGTTTCTATACCTTAAATTTGCTATCCATTTGTAATAACCTGATGTACTATTTTTCCTATATATTTCCCACAAATTCTTATGAATGCAAAGCAATGCTTTATTTTTCACCAGGACAGATTTCTCCTATTATTTTGCTGTAAAATAATTGAATGCTCAGGAAGTCAATGGTACACAACTCAGCTTCTAAAGGTGTATATTTATATTTCTGTGTTTATTTTATCCTTTAGAAATTTAGGATACTTAGGCAAGTTACAAACTGTCAAGGATAAAGGAATGAAATTTACTTATAAGATAAATCTGGTCTTTACTAATAAAATAAAGTAAATCTCTTTTAAAAATATGTACCTTGGGCTGGGGAGATGACTCAGTGGTTAAGAGAACTAACTGCTCATGCAGAGGACTTGGGTTCTATTCCTAGCACCCACATGGTGGCTATCAACAGTCTGAAACTCCAATTGCAGGGGAATCCTATGCCTTCTTCTGACTCTGTGGGCATTGCAGGATATGGGTGAACTTACACATACTCAGGCAAGACACTTATGTACATAAAATTAAAAAAATTAAAAAATAAGCACTCAAGGATTTTCCATTATGAAAATTTTAACTTTATCTTAGTTTTATAAAGCTTTTAGACATGTAGGAAAATACCAGTCACTTTTATTCTTTATTTGAAATAAGGATTCTCACACTCTTCTTTTGAAGATAGGAGCTTATCTATGGACCTCTATTCCAAAAACAAGTGAAATTCCATACTGATTATGAAATCAAACCTTTGGTATACCTTTTAAAAATTGGAGAAGGGAGCTGGAGAGATGGCTCAGTGGTTAAGGGCACTGGCTGCTCTTACAGAGGAACCAGGATCAGTTCCCAGAACCCAGACAGCAGCTAACAGCTATCCATACCCCCAGTTCCAGTGTTCTCTTCTTCCCTCCACAGTCATTACATGGATGAGTGAACTTATAAACATGCATATAAAAGACTGATGCACATAAAATAAAAACCAACACATTTTTTAATTATAGAACACTTTACCTTACATTTAGCAATTTCATTTTTATGAAAATCTCAGTGTGCAATGATTTGTTATAATCTGATGCTGTCTGTAGACTTCTACAAACAGTGTCAGAAAAAAACAGTGAAGGAACATGTTTGACTATCATATATTCAGTTTCTAAAATTTAAAAAACTTTAATCATATCCCTACAAAATTAATATGAAATTGCTTATAGGAAAAAATAAAGCAATTTAGTCTGCTAACTTATCTCTCAATCTATTTCCACAGGCATACCGTTTTTTCATATTCTGTATTTGAGACATTAAAGAAGGGAAACATTAATAATTTTTTTGTCTTTTCAAGACAGGGTCTCCCTGTAGTCCCAGCTGTCCTGGAACTCACTCTGCAGACCAGGCTGGCTTTGAACTCACAAATATCCACCTGCCTTGCCTCCCAAGTGCTAGGATTAAAGGCGTGCACCGCATGCCAGGCTATATTTTTTCATTAATATATTTGGGTCTAGTAATATAATCCATGTACAGCTACACCTGTGAATTTTATAGTATATGATACCAGAGTATGCTTTCTACATTTCACACATTGTTATATGCATTCTGATGTGATTAGACATCTCATAAAGTGGGGGAGGGGTTCAAAATATTTAGTGTTCAAACACTAAGAACAAGAATTGGTATTTTAGAAGGTATTTTGTGATCAGCTTGAGTCAGGGCTATGCACAGCAACCAGCAGAAGCAGATATTAGATCTATATACTACAATATGAAATCCCTAGGAAGCAATTAATTAGGTAATATGTGCAGCTCTGAAATAAAAACAAATTCACCATCAGAGAAATAGATCGATTGCAAACTTTGTAGACCAAAGGAAGTTCTGACAAAGTTGTCAAATGACTCTCTCATTCCTTGGAGACTGGAAGGTTTGATGATGAAACCACTTTGGAAAACCATGTGAAAGTTAATTGAACATTTAAAATGAACCACACTACAAACAAGCATTGTAATCCTGGTATTTACTGAAGCATGCATCTTTCCCAAGCTATGCACATGAATATACATCTTTATTTGCAAAGACCCCAAACTGATAACAATGCATTTACACATTCATAAGTAAATGGATACAGAAAAATCTCTCTGTCTCTGTCTCTGTNTATTCCAAAAACAAGTGAAATTCCATACTGATTATGAAATCAAACCTTTGGTATACCTTTTAAAAATTGGAGAAGGGAGCTGGAGAGATGGCTCAGTGGTTAAGGGCACTGGCTGCTCTTACAGAGGAACCAGGATCAGTTCCCAGAACCCAGACAGCAGCTAACAGCTATCCATACCCCCAGTTCCAGTGTTCTCTTCTTCCCTCCACAGTCATTACATGGATGAGTGAACTTATAAACATGCATATAAAAGACTGATGCACATAAAATAAAAACCAACACATTTTTTAATTATAGAACACTTTACCTTACATTTAGCAATTTCATTTTTATGAAAATCTCAGTGTGCAATGATTTGTTATAATCTGATGCTGTCTGTAGACTTCTACAAACAGTGTCAGAAAAAAACAGTGAAGGAACATGTTTGACTATCATATATTCAGTTTCTAAAATTTAAAAAACTTTAATCATATCCCTACAAAATTAATATGAAATTGCTTATAGGAAAAAATAAAGCAATTTAGTCTGCTAACTTATCTCTCAATCTATTTCCACAGGCATACCGTTTTTTCATATTCTGTATTTGAGACATTAAAGAAGGGAAACATTAATAATTTTTTTGTCTTTTCAAGACAGGGTCTCCCTGTAGTCCCAGCTGTCCTGGAACTCACTCTGCAGACCAGGCTGGCTTTGAACTCACAAATATCCACCTGCCTTGCCTCCCAAGTGCTAGGATTAAAGGCGTGCACCGCATGCCAGGCTATATTTTTTCATTAATATATTTGGGTCTAGTAATATAATCCATGTACAGCTACACCTGTGAATTTTATAGTATATGATACCAGAGTATGCTTTCTACATTTCACACATTGTTATATGCATTCTGATGTGATTAGACATCTCATAAAGTGGGGGAGGGGTTCAAAATATTTAGTGTTCAAACACTAAGAACAAGAATTGGTATTTTAGAAGGTATTTTGTGATCAGCTTGAGTCAGGGCTATGCACAGCAACCAGCAGAAGCAGATATTAGATCTATATACTACAATATGAAATCCCTAGGAAGCAATTAATTAGGTAATATGTGCAGCTCTGAAATAAAAACAAATTCACCATCAGAGAAATAGATCGATTGCAAACTTTGTAGACCAAAGGAAGTTCTGACAAAGTTGTCAAATGACTCTCTCATTCCTTGGAGACTGGAAGGTTTGATGATGAAACCACTTTGGAAAACCATGTGAAAGTTAATTGAACATTTAAAATGAACCACACTACAAACAAGCATTGTAATCCTGGTATTTACTGAAGCATGCATCTTTCCCAAGCTATGCACATGAATATACATCTTTATTTGCAAAGACCCCAAACTGATAACAATGCATTTACACATTCATAAGTAAATGGATACAGAAAAATCTCTCTGTCTCTGTCTCTGTCTCTCTCTCTCACTCACTCATACACACACACACACACGCACACACACACATGCACACACACACACACATGCACACACACATTACTTAAGCATTACATAGCATTGCCCTATTTAAAAATAACAACATAATTGAATCTCACCATAATACCAAGATGACTAAAAATAGAATAAACAAATTAGTTCATTTTTGGAACAGTCTAGAAAATTCCAACTATGATATAGGAACAGAGAAGAAATGACTGCTCATTTAGGGAAGACGAGGAGGAGTAAGAGAGTGGGAACAAGATACACAATTGGCTGTTAGAAAGTTTGAAGATTAATCTGTGTTCATCTTCTTCATTTCAGACAAAAACCCAGCATGTAAATAAAAAGGAATTACCATAAGATGCATGGATAAGGGCTGGAGAGATGGCTTAGTGGTTAAGAGCACCAGTTGCTCTTACAGAGGCCCTGTATTTGATTCCCAACATCCATATGGTAGCTAACAACTGTCTATAACTCTAGTTTCTAGGGGAATCCAATGCCCCTTTCTGACTTCATGGGCATTGCATGACATGGGTGCACTTGGACCCATGCAGGCAAATGTTCATGCACATAAAATTTAAAAATAAGAAATAGAAAGACTCATGAATATTATTTTTTTTCATACCAGCTAATTTTGGCCTTAGTATTAGAAGATATATTGCATCATTTGACTTAGTAGATAATATAAAGCTTAAATTTCTCTCAAAAATTGAGATCATTTCTAATTTGTTCACATATTCCTAATTTAACTATTTTTTTTAATTTTTATTTATTTATTTATTTATTTATTTTTATGTGTATGAATGTATTGTCTGCATGCAGGTCTGCGCACCCGTGTCGTGCGATGCCGCGGAGGTCAGAAGACGGTCTCGGATTCCCCTGGAACTGGAGTTCTCCTGGAACCGGAGTCACAGACGGTTCTCAGCCGCCATGTGGGTGCTGGGGATCGAACCCGGGTCCTCTGCAAGAGCGGTCGTCACTCTTAACCGCTAGGCCATCCCTCCAGCCCCCTAATTTAACTATTTTAAAACAATAAGCAGGAACACCTCCATTAACAGATATCTTGTGCAGGCTTACCAGAGAGTCATGCGTTTAAGAACTATCATCTGCTCCTCTCATGTGGGTGAATGGCAACATCTGGATGGACGACAACTGGGAATAGTGACTTACTCTATTATTTATTTTTATGGCTTTATTGTATTCAGCGGCCAAAAGCTACAGTCCTTTTGTTCTCTGGGATACAATAGCATATTTATTGTGTACATTTATGCAGTTGTTTTGCTTTTTCATTGTGAATTTTACTCTTACATTCTGCATCATGGCTGGGAGTCTTCTTATTCCATTTTCCAAATACATTATCAAAGTGCAATATGTATGAATAATCTGGCATGGTATTAGAAAGGTGGACAATACCAATAAGTTGATCCAAGGATAGTTTCTCAAGGGCTAAAAGAACTACTGTAATTTGTATCCCAGGGGAAGAGAAAATTGATACACACAGGAATAGAAAAAAAAATGATATGTCATACAGTCTAGCTATTTTATTTCTGGGTGCATGCACAGCTGAAATAAATCAGTGTTATAAATAAAAGCTGCATGAGCATTCATCCTGTTGCTATTCACAAATATACTCACAAATAGATGAATGGATAAAGTAAATGGCTATATTGCTGAGGAGAAAATTTTATCAAAATGTTGCTCATCAGGCTGGAGAGATGGATCAGCAGTTGAAAGCACTGGCTCAATTTCTGCATCTCAACTGATGGAGAAAAATGCCTTTGACAAGATCCAACATCCCTTCATGTTTAAATTTCTAGAGGGAATTGGACTGAAGGGAACATTCCTCAAAATGAACAAAGGCATATGTACCAAACCCACTGCCAACATCATCCTAAATGGAGAAAAATAAAAGACCACTCCTCTTCAACATAGTGCTTGAAACACTTGCTAGAGCAATAAGACAAGAGAAGGAAATTAAAGGAGTTTTAATAGAAAAAGAGGAAATTAAACTATCCCTTTTTGCAGATGATATGATAGTTTACCTGAGGGATGCTAAAAAAAACTCCATGAGAAAACTCTTAGAAACAATTAAGAGGTTCAGTAAAGTGGCAAGATACAAAATTAACCTAGAAAAATCAGTAGCATTTCTTTACATGAACAATAAACAAGTGGAGATGGAATATAAGAAGATCTTCCCACTTACAATAGCCTCAAAAAAAAAAAAAATACCTGGAAACAAACCTAACCAAAGACATCAAAGAGCTCTACAGCAAAAATTTTAAACCCCTGAAGAAGGAGATTGAAAATCAAAAGATGGAAAGACCTCCCATGTTCATGGATTGGAAAAATTGATATAGTAAAAATGTCCATTTTACCCAAATTAATATACAGATTCAATGCAATCCCAATCATAATCCCCATGAGTTTCTTCATAGACTTGGAAAAAATCCTTAATTCATATGGAAAAACAAAAAACCGCGAATAGCAAAAGCAACCTTGAGTGAAAAGTACAATATAGGGGAGATTGTTCTACCAGACTTCAAACTATATTACAGGGCCATAGTCATAAAGACAGGCTGGTACTGGCACAAAAACAGACCAATTGACCAATAGAACAAAATCGAAAATCCAAACTTGAGCTGATACTATTTCAGCCACCTCATATTTAACAAAGGGGCAAAAAAACCCTCAATGGAAGTAGGATAGCATCTTCAGCAAATGGTGCTGGCAAAACTGGATCACCATTTGTAGAAAAACAAAATTAAACCCCTACCTCTCACCCTGTATAAAAAATCAACTCCAAGTGGATCAAAGATCTCAACCTGAAACCCAAAACACTGAAGGTGACAGAAGAAAAATTTGACAACAGCCTACGAGACAAAAGTGTAGGAAAAGACTTTCTAAATCAGACAGCAGCTGCTCAGGAAATAAGGACAATAGTCAACAAATGAGACCTCATCAAACTCAAAAGTTTCTGTACAGTGAAAGAAACAATCAAGGAAGTGAAGAGAAAACCCACAGTGTGGGAGGAAATCTTCACCAGGAATATATCTGACAGAACATTAACATCCAGAATATATAAACTACTCAAAAAACAAAGAAAATAAATGACTCACTCAAAAGATGGAGTAAAGAGATGACCAGAGACTTCACCAGTGAAGAAGTAAAGATGGCGGAGAAACATCCTAAAAAGTGTTCAATATCTTTAATAATTAAGGAAATGCAAATTAAAACCACTCTCAGATATCATCTCACTCCAATAAGACTGGCTAAGATCAAGAAAACAAAAGACACCAAATTCTGGACAGGTTATGAGCAAAGGGGAACACTCATCCACTGCTGGTGGGAATGTAAATTCATACAACCACTGTGGAAAGCAGTGTGGAGAATCCTTAAAAGACTCAAAATAAGTCTACCACCTGACCCAGCCATCCAGCCATACCACTTCTGGGTATACACCCACAAGACTCATCCCACTGTAAAGATATATGCACATCTATGTTTATTGTAGCTCTTTACACAATAGCAAAGAGTTAGAACCAACCAAAATGCCCCTCAACTGATGACTGGATAACAAAAATGTGGTACATCTACACAGTGGAGTTCTATACAGCGGTAAAGAAAGATGACATCATGAGATTTGCAGGTAAATAGATGGAACCTGAAACCATTAGGCTAAGTGAAGTATCGCAGTCCCCAGCCCCCACCCCCATCCCCCCAAAAACAAGCAAACAGGGAATGGTTTCCCTTACTTGAGGAAACTAGTACCAAATCTCCCAATTGAAAGAAAAGCTGAGCAATGTTATTGTTATATTTCTTTCTATCTAAAAGCAGCTGTGATGTTATAATGTGAATATCTTAATGAGTCCTAGAATTAACTTACCACTTACTTTCAGGCATGGTAATTAATATACATGGGTGGAAGGTATATATTCATATTTTAGAGTAATATAAAATTAAAAGAAAAATGTGAACCCCTGAACATAAAAAAAAAAAATGACTTCTGGATGTTGAACCTTTGTCAGATGGGTAACTGGTGAAGAGTTCCACTCTAAACTTGTTTTGGAATTAATCTAGGATTTATTTTTAGAATTTGTAATTTTGGTATATGTATGGAGTGTACATATATATATATATTTATATTATTTATATATGTGCATATTATGGAGTAATACAAAATTAAAGGCAACAATGACAAAAAAAAAAAGACTTTATCAAAGAACTGACCAAAATTGTAAACTTCTGTATCAAAAAAGTTGAAAAAGACTGAGAAAAAGATACAAGACAGGACTTAACATGTATGGCAGAATGCATGAACTCTGATGATGGGGTATAGATGGGGGAACAGGTCTAAATTTGATTAAGAAATGTTGAATGAAATGTACAAGACTCAATAAAAATTAAGGAGAAAAAAATTAAAAAATAAAATATTGTATTTATGATTTATGTGTATGAGTGTATTGCCTGCATGTGTGTATTTATGATTTATGTGTATGAGTGTATTGCCTGCATGTGTGTAAGTGTACGCATGTCATGCAATGGCCTCAGAGTCAGAAGTCATTGGATTCCCCTGGAACTGGAGTTATAGATAGTTCTTAGCTAGCATGTGGGTGCTGGGAATTGAATGTGGGTCTTCCACAAGAGCAGCTGGTGCTCTTAACTGCTGAGCATCTCTCCAGCCTGAATGACTGTTCTTAAAGACCTAAGTTCATATCTCAGCACCCACATGGCAGTTAACAACTCTTCTGGTCATGTGCTTCCATACATGCAGGCAATGCTTGCATATACATGAAATAAAAATGAAATAAAAAGAGAATATGTTCAACATTTAAAATGTTGTTCACCCTTAAAATGTGAAGGAAAGCCTGCCATTTCAGTGACATAGATGAATCTGGAATATTTCTCCTGCATGATCTCACTTATATGTGGCCTCTAAGAACTGTCAAATCCACAGAAACATAGAGCAGGGCAGTGACTACAGAGGGAGAGTGGAAGATGAGATGTTGGTCAGAGGGACAAATGCTGTCATTAAATGTGAAACAGATCTGAAGCTTGGACATGCATCATGGAGCCCAGCAAAGTCTCTCATAAGTTGCCTCAATCAAGTATTTTGTAACAGTGACCAGAAAAGTAACCAATTTAATATTTAAAGAATTTAATTTCTTTTATTTTTCTTTTGGTCTTTTTAACACAGGGTCTCCCTGTAGCCCCAGCTGTCCTGGAACTCACTCTGTAGACCAGGCTGGCCTTGAACTCACAAATATCCACCTGCCTCTGCCTCCCAAGTGCTAGGATTAAAGGAGTGGGTCACCACGTCAAACAATTTAATTTCTTAATGAACGGATGCCTCTCTGTCATTGCTTTGATGCTATGTGCATCTACCACATGATTATTCTCTGGCTCCTCTTTTATGGAGAGAATAATATTTGAAGATTGTATAATACATATGAAGGCTAAATAGCAACCATTGTATATGCACGTTCACATGGCATTTATACCAACTCATCTATGGATTGATACACAGACTGGTTCTCTGTGTTGACTACTGGGAAAAATGGCTGTTAACCAGAAGAACCATGGGTCTGCAGATATCTGCTTGGTGTAGGTGATTTTTATTATAATTTATTATGTTTTTGAATCATATTCAACAGTAAGTTTACTGGACTGTATGGTAGTATAATTTTTAATTTTAAACTTTATTGTATTTTTATTTATTTATTTATTTATTTATGTTTGTATGGACATGTTTCTGTGTTTGTGTGTGCCTGTGCATGCGCAAAGACAAGAAGAGGATGTTGAATTCCTCAGAGCAGGAATTACAATCATTTGTCGGATGCCCAGCTTGGTACCTAGGTGATGTGATCCAAACTCTGGTCCACATGTCGAATGTTCTTAACCATTGAGTTATCCTGTCTAGTCCCACCTATTTTTAATTTTTAAGATGCTCCCCTGCTGTTTTCTATAAAGGGTTGGGTATACCCATGTTTGCCTTAAAAAGAATGAACTTCTGATATTCATGACGGAATCTAGAAGACACTGCATGGGTGAGATAACCCAGATGCAAACTGACAAATATCATGTGTTTCTTTACATGAATAATCGGAAAGTTCTGTATGGTATCCAGAGGCTAGTGGTTGGGGTAGGGAGAGATATGGGTTTGAGAGACCAAATTCTCAGTTAGGGGACATGTTCTGGAGAATTAGTACACATCAGGTTAACTATAATACTATGTGCCACATAATTAGATTAACTTTCAGGTATTTCCTCCCTAGGATAATAACAATGTAAGATGATGCATATGCAAATGAGTTTGATTATAGTAATAATTGCACAATGTATATGTATACAAAACACCACCATTGGGACCTTAATGTCCTCTCTTCAGAGACTCTGCCCCACTGCCTCTGGTACTAGAGCCTGAACTCTTCGCAGCCCCCGCCACACAGCTGTTTCTCTGTCTATGGTATTAATAACTCTTCTTTTTTTAAAATAACTCTTCTAAACAAACTCCTTACTCTTCATCCCCCCCCCAAAAAAAATCCCAACATAATATATACCTTGGACACAGCTAGTTTTTGTCAGCTATGGTCTAAATAAAACTGAGACAAAGAAAAAATATATTATATTTGACAAACACACAATCAAGCAAACGAATTTGAAAAAAATATGGAAACATGGCATCTAGAGAATATTTCCATTTATTTTTTAAATCATTTAATTTGTATCAAAGAGAAATGCCAACACTTACTGGAGTCTAAGATAGTCTATCTATAATCAGGCTCCCTCTAAACATTTCCAAATATAGTGTTTTAGCTTGGAAATTTGCTAGGCTATATTAATTGTAAGATTCTGAAGGACTGTGTCTTAGATTTAAATAAATTACTCTAAACTGCATTGCACATAACTATATGAAAATTTTTACTGCAACATCAATTAGGGAAACAAATGCCTGCAGTAATTCATTGGTATCTAGGTGAATAACAGCAAATCAATTAGGTTTAATGAGAATGACATTTGATAGCAATCATCTTACTATACTTAAACTAAGGCAAGATATGTTGGCATTTCTTTGGGAGGATCCAACCCTGTCATAGTTTATAGACAAATAAAACTATTTTCATTTATCAAGGATCATGCAAATCATTTTAACACTGTAAAGTGCAACAAGTCACATCACCTTAAATATATATATAGCTCTTCTTTATCAAGGTTTTCTCATGTATGTTGTAAGTTTAAACAGAAGATTCCCTTGTCTCCCTTTACCTTAATTATTAGGGTACACTTATAATAGGCTTTCATTAAGCTTACGCAAAGGCCAAAACTACCCATTCAGAAAAGGTCTAAATAGTCCTACATACACAAAATATTTTCCTAGGATAACTCAGAACTTTTGATTCATTTTGAATATAATAAAAAAAATATTTCCATTGGGAGGAAAACATCTTTTGGAAAGTTTTGGACATTTCACTTCCTCTATAAACTGCTAGCAGTACTGGCAGTTTGGTTATAGTTTTGTGTTTTCTGGGGAATAAGAGAATGGAGAATTCCAGTAGCAATGTGAGCAACAACCTCTCAGAACTCAGGAAGAAACTCACATCTAAGCCAAGGCTTTGTGAAGAGCTCACAGCTTATCTTCCCAGGAGCCCTTAATCAGATATGAACAAAACAGACAGCAGCATATAGAACAATGTTTCCACCCAACTAGTCAGTTATTGTGATTAAACAATTGAAATGCTCTGTCATAGTGAGCCAATATTTACTACAGACCCTTGAAACATGGTTGGAAGAGCTAATTTCACAGATGAACAAATTATATAGTTTATAAAAGACAAGCCTAGGGTTTGCTTCTAGGATTATATGATCAGTGATCACGTCCGTTAATTTTTTAGATTTATTTTTATTTATATGTGTATGAATGTTTTCCCTGCCCGTATGTTAGTGCTTCTGTGTCATGCAATGCCCATGGAGGCTGGAAGAGGAAGTAGAACCCATTGAAACTGGAATGACAGTTGTTGGCTCCCATGTGATTGCTTGGAACCCAACCTGGGTGCTCTGCAAGAGCAGTGTCCTTAACCACTGAGCCATCTCCCCAGCTCTTTATTAGCACATCTTTTTGTTATGTCATTACTGCTTACACCCAGTAATATACCACTAATAAAAAAAATATAGGCAGGCTAACTTAAGGGCGGATGAAAGATTAACTAGATCAGAACTCCCTGTATGTCAAAGGGAGAGGTAGAAACAGGTAATAATATAATCAAATGATAGAGCACTCAATGAATAAATTCAGCTTTTTCCAAGTTATCTCATAAAGGTTATTTATTTATTTATTTATTTATTTATTTTGGTCTTTTTCGAGACAGAGTCTTCCTGTAGCCCCAGCTGTCCTGGAACTCACTCTGTAGATCAGGCTGGCTTTGAACTCACAAAGATCTACCTGCCTCTGCCTCCCGAGTGCTAGGATTAAAGGCGTGCGCCACCATGCCTGGCAGGTTCTTTCAATATTGTTATTGCACTTAACTTTTTATATCATCATGGTGATAATGTTAACCCTCAGCAATTCTATTTAAATTCACTATTTGTAAATTAGTATTGATGCATAAGAAATTTTTTAGTGGTTTGATGGAACACAGATACAAAATCAATTTCTGTTTCATTTTCCCACAACAAGGTCTTAAATAGGCCAGGCTGGCCTCGAACTCACTTCAGATTGATTTGAAACTCTGTCCCTCCCTTGTGGAGTTTCTTAGTGCTGAGGTTGGAGGTCATAAGTGTGCACCACCACACATATTTTATGTGGTTCTGAGCAGCTTATCCGGGGGGGGGGGTGTCAGGCAAGGCCTCTACTAATTTTGAGCTACATTCCAGCTCCAAAATCTACTTCAGTTAAGTAATAATGGAATAAAAACAGGGTACTCAGTGGTAAATACATTGAAATGCAGAAATAAAATGGAAAACTCAAAAGGTTTTCATGATTCCATTTGTGGTAGCCAACAAACATTCAGAAACCTTCACTCTTAAAAATCACATTGTCAGAAGGCTGACGAAATTTATATTAATCACAACTTTGTGGAAGCAACCTAAGAAAATGATCAATCTTTAAGCAGTAAATCCGATAAACTTCTATATCTATGGTATTGTCTCAGTGCTTGTCAAAATATTGTTTTAATGCTGGCATAATTTTTTTAGTATGTTATATTTTTTTAATCATAATTTCTCCTTTTTTCAAAGTGCTAGGTATTAAATTGAGGGATTTGTGCATGAGAAATAAAAACTCTTCTAATCCCAATTCTGAATCCATGGTTTTAGCCCTGCTAGATGGCAAGGCTATTATATTGTTTTCTTTACATAATTTAAAAACTTTTCCAAATTAAAAAGATATTTAAATCCTGATGCATTGACCCAGCAAGATGGCTCATCAGGTAAAGTTGCTTGCTGCCCAGCCTGAGCACCTGGGTTTGAAATTCTGCATACATGTTAGAAAGAGAAAACTGCCATAAATTGTCCTCTGACCTCCACATGTGCACTATGAGTATGTGTGTACACACACACACACCTGTATGTGTGTGTACACACATAAAAATACACCGAAACATACAATTTTAAAATACAACATATTCTGCTGCTGCCTTGCAAATTATTAACATATTATGAGAAAAAGGAAGCAAACATTTTTCAAAGTCTGTAGACTTGAGATGGGATTTCTGAATCCATCTTGCCTGTGGCTTGCTTTGCATTGGTGACCCTTGCTGTTAGATTGTCATTTTCCATTCATCCTTCCAGGATTTCATTCCAAAAATACCCTGTGTAATCCAAAGAGTAGCCAGAGCTCTGTCTTTGATGGCTGAACCTATATATTTCTTAATCCAACACGTCTCTTGAAAAGAAATACAGAAAGCATATTGCAATTAATAGTAATGGAATACTCTATGGTTTGTGGGGAACCTTGGAAACATGCCTGCTATTCTTTTAAATCTGCTAGCTGAAAGGAAAACAACCCCAACCCAAGGAAAGAAAAGGGATCCAGGAATTAGAATTGAAACAGGATTTGCAGAGTCAGACTCTCTCATGGTCTTCAAGGCTGGATGTCATGTCATTTCCATATCATTTAAATATATTTGTTAATAGATTCATAATATTTTCAGGATTTTCAAAAAGTGCTGCAGCTCTGTAGGGTGAATAATGGTCCATTCAAAACACTGATTGAGTCTCTCTCTCTCTCTCTCTCTCTCTCTCTCTCTCTCTCTCTCTCTTTCTCATATGCTTATGGGCACTTTCTGGCTCCTGGATAAATTTAAATGAAGTTTTCAGTCTGTATTCATATTCTTTTATCTCTTTGTACTGTACTCATGCCCTTCTTCCTCTGTCTTTTCTAAGAAAAATTATAGTGATCATCCTTGTCAAGGTTGCCTTTGGTTGTCACTTGGCACCTGAGAAAAGGGAACCTCAACTGAGGGATTTCCTCTATCCTCCTGGCTTATGGACATGTCTCTAAGACATTTTCCTGACTGCTGGTTGTGATATGGAAATGCCCATCACACTGTAGATGGGTTCTCCCATAGGGTCTATCAAGTTGTGATGTGGAAGCACCCATCACACTATGGATGGGTTCTCACATAGGGCCTATCAGTCCTCAGACCTTTGGTCCCAATAATGATGCTAGGTATGAGTTACATCTTATACAGAGGGCCTTAAATCCAATTGTACTATGAAGTGCTGAGCTCTAAATGAGATATATAGATAACAAGACAATTACACATAATAACTCACCTCAATTTAGATAGCAAGCACAGGATCTGCATAGATTCAAGCCAGTCAAAACCTGCACATGGAGGGATTAGGGGGTGTAAAGGTCCGTCTTTAGCTGAGGAGCTATTGACAGTTGATAGCTTCTGGGAGAGAGAGTGAGTTTCCTTTAAGGATGTGATGCCTGGCAGGTCACTGATGCCCACACCCAAGAGTATTTGGGAAACACAAATTGGACTCATTGGATTTTTTTTTTAAAGGAGGACATGAAGTTCGATGTGTAGGGAAGTGGGCGGGGGGGTGGATCTGGGAGGAGGAGAGTATGATCAAAACATGTTGTATGAAACTCCTAAATAATGAAAGTGTAACCGGGAGTGGTGGCACACCCCTTTAATCCCAGCACTTGGGAGGTAGAGGCAGGTGGATCTTTGTGAGTTCAAAGCCAGCTTGGTCTACACAGTGAGTTCCAGGACAGCTGAGGCTACAGGGAGACCTTGTCCTGAAAAAACCAAGTAAATAAGAAAGAAAGAAAGAAAGAAAGAAAGAAAGAAAGAAAGAAAGAAAGAAAGAAAGAAAGAAAGAAAGAAAGAAAGAAAGAAAGAAAGTGGGTGGTGTGCTGGATAGCTTTAATGTCAACTTGACACACCTAGGTTAAGGGAGCCTCAATTGGGGAATTGGCTCCATTGGATTGGCCTGTGGCCAAGTCTGTGGAGTATTGTCTTGATTGTTGGGCAATGTGGGAGGGCCCAGGCCACTATGGGTGGTGCCACCATAGGCACATTGTTGTGTGCTGTATAGGAGGGCAGGCTGGGCATGGGCCAGGGGAGCAAGCCAGTAAACAGCGTTCCTCTATGGCCCGTGTGCTTCAGCTCCTGCCTCCAGGTTCCTACCCTGAGTTCCTGCCTTGGGCTCCATAAGTGATGAACTGTGACCCAGGAGATGTAAGCTGGATAAACCCTTTCCTCCCCAAGTTGGTGTCGGTCAGAGTGTTTTGTCACAGCAATGGAAGACAAACTAGAACAGGTGGAAAATGGATTTGAAAAATAGCTATTCAATATTGGAGTTGTAGATGGAGAGATTTCCCATTAAAGGATATTTCATAGGAAATACAGTCCAGTGTACTAGGGCCCTAATCCAAGCTCACATTCATAGAGCCCTGATGATTAAATAGTGCTCAAAAAGAAATTACACATTACAGCTATTAAGACCTTCCAACAATGTACCATCATCACTACTGAACCTGGGTTAGAGTAGATAACCATTTGCTTCTCCTTGTAATTATTCTTAGGGTTGAAGAAGGGCTGTGCCACAGGCTGAGTGCATGTTCTTCCACTGAGCTAACCTACTGCTTTCCTTTTGTTTCCTTGCTGTGATAACATACACTGACCAAAAACATGTCATAGGTTTGGGCCCTCCTGCATCACTTATCCAATAATAAAATAGATAAATGGAAAAAAAAAAAAAAACAACTACCAACACAACCAAATCCAAGTTTTCTTAAACACTGAGGCTGACTAACTTTGAAAGCAAGAATAATAAGGTAGATAATTAGATCTTAAATACTAATATTATTGCTTTAAATACTTTGATCCAGAGAAGGAAGGAGGAGGAAGCAGGTTGATAAGGAGTGCCCAAACCTATGGCATGGATGAAAAATGAGATGATATTTAAAGTCCTAACTTCAAGAACAGGCTTTTTGATGAGGAAAGGAAGAAAAGCTTCTCAGACAGAGAGCAGGCACCTGACTTCAACATTATGATCAGAAATTCTTCCTTGAAGAAACACAGCTTGCTGAAGGGTGACCAGGTCAAGGTGACAGACTAAGCATGTCCTTCAAGTGTTGCCTTAGTCTCTTCCACCACCAATGTTGTTGATGCTTCTCAGTAACATCATGAGTAGTCAGAGAATTATATGTGCCTAGACCTTAAATGGAGAGAATATGGAATGAGAAGCATAGCCAACATAATAAAATCTCAGCCAGAATTATTTTTAAAATTCTTCCTTGGGTTTTCAGTTGTGAATCTGACCTTTTAACTAAAGGCTGTGCCATACGTTTAAATTGGAAAATTCATAAACATTGGGAGACTAGCTTGTATTTATGAGGGGTGCTTTCTTGGAGAAGGAGACAGAATGCAGAGAAGTAAAAGGACAGAGGGGAAAAATGGAATAGGAAAGAGTAAATGGGATAGGGAATGGGAGGGGAGAGTTGAGTAGCGAGGGTGGAGATGGATAACTACTACAGGCCTTTTGAAAAAGTCATATGGAAAATTGCTACTATAGAAGCTTCTTGAAATATGTACAGATATGTACATAAAAATAATTAGGTGAGTTTATCTTATGGCAGGTGGACAATATGCCAGCAGATAACACGGGCTATCCAATAAGAGTCCAATGTCACAAGTGGATTTCTCAATTTACAGTTGTTGATCAGGGGACCCACAGTCTGTCAAACTATACTGCCTTCGCTATTGCTCTTGATTGCCCTCTAAAACTTGATGGTAAGTCCTTGTTGCTGAAGATACAACATGGATGAATCATAGAACAGACATGAAGAAATCGAGCTGGTACTGACATCAGAGTTTCATCTCTACTGCCTAGCTTTTATAGTTCTGGCAGTTGCAAAGTATATTATCAGGAGGAAAAAGTACTCATTAACCTTACCTAGCTGTGAACTTCATGAGCTATAATCACAGCTGGAGTGGAAAGGTATGTCCACTGGTGCAATAGAGGCATGGACATCATGGGAACACCCAATTGTACTTCTGATTGGATTTAAGGTCCATTGCAAATGATGGAGGTCCTACCTAGCACTGCTGTCATGGACCAGAGCCTTTGGGCACATAGAATGCAGGTTATACAGAAGAACCTCCTCCTATGATAATGCCAAATAGACTTAGTATAAAACAGACTCCTAATAGCTTATTGTTATACACATAGATTACTGCATCTCTTAGCTCTCATCAGAGAAGATTCCTCCTAGAGCAGCTGGCAATGAACACAGAGATCACATCTGTTCAATGTGTAGAGAACTAGAGAATGCAGATTGTTCGTCGCTATGTAGAATACCTGAATCACACGCTCTCCCTCCAAGTCTCTAGGATCAGTGAAGGAGAAGGGCAGCAGAGATTGTAGGAGTAGGAGGTTGTGGAAGAACACAAGGAAATCATGTGCCTATTTACAACAGGACAATTGCACATAGGGATTCACAGTGCTAGTGACAGCAGTGTGTAAGACATACATGAGCACAAGCCAGACAAAAACCAGGCATTGAGGGGAGAGGTAGTCAAAAATCCTTAGCCATAGATGAGTAACTATTGGCATCTGATAGCTGTTGAGAGAGGGAGAGTCAGTCTTCTCTACAGCTGGGATGCTGGGTAGGTTGACCAGGCTCTAGGGGTGTAGACCTTCACCACACAGAAATTAAGAAACATAAATCAGATTAAAAATATACCAGATCCTCAAGTGACCTTGAGAAGACAAAAACCTTGGTTAATCTGGACTAATTGTGTGCCCTTAAACATCCAAAAGAAAAGTATAACTAGAAAAAAATAAATAGTAAGGCCTGAGAAATTGTACTTCAGGTATAAAACTTGAGATCTTAGTAAAAAGACAAAAAGTTTAAAAAAAAAAAAAAGAGCACAGTTGTTTTGCCTGTCTTACTGGCAAGTGCAGCTACCCTGTGGCTGCCACTGCTTTTGCCATCCTTCAAAGACATATTAGACACAGCTTTTCAACCTTCCAATATGGACTGAAGACTCATGTCTCTCCAAGAATCTTCCAAACCTTCAGTGACAGATGGGGACTGCTGAGACATCCAGCCTGTGGACTGAGCTACCACTGGGGTTTCAGCCTCTTCAGAGTATAGACTGCCCTTGTTGGACTACTCAGGATGTATCATGGACACCAGTACAGGAAGATCAAGACTGGACCTCATTTGGTGACCCTGGGAAGGGAAAACCCCAGTGTGGAGTACAAGGGCAGCACTGATGGTGGTTTGGGCTTGCCAAGGAGGAGACTTCAAACATGACATCTTTCAGACTAATAAAGAAAAAAAAAATCATAAGCTGAAGATGCTAAAACCTATGATATATGTGGCACGCATATGTGCATATTTTGGAGTGATGCAGATTGGAAGGAACAACAACAACAAGACAGGATCAAAGAACTGACTGAAATGGTGAACTTCTGCTTGAAACAGTGAACTTCTGCATGGAGAATTTTAAGAGAGACTGAGAAAAATATGAAGAACATGTTTGGCAGAATGCATAAGCTCTGGTGGGGTCAGGGGTCCAGGGAGGGGGCACAAATCTAGATTTGATTTGAAATTTTGTATGAAATGCACAAAGCTTCAATAAAAATTGGCTTTGAAAAAAAATAATAGAGGACATGAGGTAAAGGGGGCTAAGAGCAGAGGGGTGGGTCCTAGAGGGGACAGGGAGGGGTTCTGAGGAAAGAGGCATGAATATGATCAAAATACATTGTATGAAAATCTCAAAGACTCATACAAATATTATTTAAAACATTCTTTTTTTAAATTTTTTAAAGTTATTTATTTATTTTATGTGTATGCAGGTCTGTGCGCCCGTGTCGTGCAATGCCGCAGAGGTCAGAAGAGGGTGTCGGATTCCCCTGGAACTGGAGTTCTCCTGGAATTGGAGTTTCAGACGGTTCTTGGCCACCATGTAGGTGCTGGGGAACGAACCAGGGTCCTCTGCAAGAGCGGTCGGTGCTCTTAACCACTAGGCCATCTCTCCAGCCCCAACATTCTTAATTTGTAAATAGAGAAGTTCTGGGGGAGTAGAGCCAATGAAAATACAATTGCTATTGACCGTCTTCCACTGTAATCTACCAGAGCTAATGACCACTCTGAGTAGATTCACTTACCTATATTATTTATTTTATTCCAATGGAAAGTGTGTTTTTGATATAGTTTTTCATTGTGTCAATATACTGTGAGTTGTTAAGAATATAAATTTCCCAAAAAAAAAGAATATAAATTTCCTATATTCCTTCCCACGTTTTACTAAAATGTACATGGAATAGAAAAGGTACTTAGGTTAAAAATGTCCAGTGAGGGGCTGGAGAGATGGCCTAGCGGTTAAGAGTGCTGACTGCTCTTACAGAGGACCCGGGTTTGATTCCCCAGCACCCACATGGTGGCCAAGAACCGTCTGAAACTCCAATTCCAGGAGAACTCCAGTTCCAGGGGAATCCGACACCCTCTTCTGACCTCCGCGGCATTGCACGACACGGGTGCACACACCTGCATGCAGACAGTACATTCGTACACATAAAGAAATAAATAAAAATATATTTAAAAAATGTCCAGTGAACAATTTTAAAAGCCAAGCAAGAAAGTACAGAAGAAAACTGAAGAATGTGCATTTTTAAAGCAGTACATTCTACTTTAATTCTAAAACTACAGTGGAAACATTTGTGTTGTGAAAAGTTCCCTCACTTATAAGACGTGGGCATCAGTCTGATCTCTGAGGTGCGGTATGAGCTGCCAACTCTCTTGTTCCTGTTCAACATCTTTGGCACCACCTTTAGTCTGGGAGAGTACAAAAGTGAAATATTAGTGCATAGTGCATAGTTTATTTTTTGTATTCTGGATTGGCAATAGTTGCCTATATATTTTTGAAAAATCTTTCTTAATAGCCTTATCTTGCTGCTTTTGTTGAAGTTAAATAATTATGTCACTAATTCTCTAAGTGAATCTGAAGTTGAATCTGTAAAGTGATGAGAAGTGATCTAATTGTCAAATGTTTATATCCTTCCTAATTTTATTGCCACTTTAATCCCGACTATCACTGCAGCTTGATTATCTTGTACAAGGAGAGTGAAGTGAAAAGTCTTGGAAGGAGTTTGTGTGAACTTGTATTCTTTCAAAAGTACCATAGCATTTGCAGACAGGGTGCTTCCAAACTGAGAATAAAATTCAGATTTCAAGGCATTATATTGTTCAATATGGCCTTCCAGTTCCTGCTGGTTTTAGATCTAAGTCTCCCCACTGCTCTCGTGTAGCATCCAATCTGATTTGTCTTTAATTTATTCTTTGAGCTCTTCAGGTTGGTTATTTTCAGCATGCCAAGTTTTCTCACCAAGCAGGTCCAGGTACAGAGGTTAGAATGGCTGTAAAGAGGTTTTTCCTTCCAGTTGCAATGAAAAAGAAAGATCTAGAAATTGTGTGTAATTCTTCTGCCTAAATCCACCTAGACATCACCACAGAAGGAGAATTTTGATTGACTGTAAAGTTTCCTAATTTTGCAGGCATTTGGACATGTGTAAATCCTTGATTTACTGAGAATGTCTTCCAGCACGCATTGGAGGCTCTTTACTGTATACATTTTTGAAGTGTCAGAATGCTTTCCCTTGTAGGCTGCTCTTTTCCTCCTGGTATATATAAAACAAAATTAAAGACTCCCTACCCTCCCCTTTTTCATTTCAGCCAGATAAAGTTAAGACTTGCAAAGCAATTACACTTATGCATTGCTGTGTTTGGCTGAAAGTTTAGGCTTGAAATAGAGTTAAGATTGATAGGTCTTGTGTGTTGGGCTGCATTATAATTGTCTGTTTTCTGGAAGCCAAACAGAATCTGAGAATGACATTTATATCATGTTTTTTTAAAGAGGCTTCATTTGATTCTCTCATTCAGTCGAACTCCACACATCAGCCCCATCTAGAAAGTTTATAAACATTTCATGCATAATTCAAAGCTTGCCCTTACTTTTAGCTGCCTGTGTGGTTAAAAATAGGATTGACTTGTTTCTACTCTAGAAAGTGTCTTTCAAAAGGAATTTTGTTCTACTTGAAACAGGAAAAATATAAGGGTCTATAACATCTGGTATCAGCCACTATCCTTTGGAGTGTGTAGATATTTTTCAATTATCTTTTCATATTAAGGGAAAAAAACTAATAAATTAACCCAGCATTGGCCAAGTAAAACTCCACACAATCAGAAAGTAAAAGGCTATAAACTAAATTCACTGGATAATTATTTGACATTTGAAGGTAAAATAAAATAACTGACAATTATATTTGATTTCTTTTTTTAATTTTTTTAAATTTATTTCTGTATGTGTATGAATGTACTGTCTGCATGCAGGTTTGTGCACCCGTGTTGTGCAATGCCGCGGAGGTCAGAAGAGAGTGTCGGATTCCCCTGGAACTGGAGTTCTCCTGGAATTGGAGTTTCAGATGGTTCTCGGCCACCATGTGGGTGCTGGGGATCGAACCCGGGTCCTCTGTAAGAGCGGTCGGTGCTCTTAACCGCTAGGCCATCTCTCCAGTCCCTATATTTGATTTCTTTACAAAAAGAGCAGAGGGCTAGAGTCATGGCTGAGGCACAAAAAAGCACATCCCAAATGCTGAGGCTATAGACACATGCCATCAGACATGGCTTAATCACTCAGATTTATAATTAAATATATACATTTTTATAAATTACTAAGAAAATTAGACATCGGGGGCTGGAGAGATAGCCTAGCGGTTAAGAGCACCAACGCTCTTGCAGAGGACCCGGGTTCGATCCCCAGCACCCACATGGCGGCTAAGAACCGTCTGTAACTCCAATTCCAGGAGAACTCCAGTTCCAGGGGAATCCAAGACCCTCTTCTGACCTCCGCGGCATTGCACGACACGGGTGCACAGACCTGCATGCAGACAATACATTCATACACATACAAAAATAAATATAAAAAAAAAAAGAGAAAATTAGACATCATGATAACCATATAAATTTTACATTGTTTAACCATATAAATTTTACAATGAAATTTTACATTGGGAAAGTGTCTCATATTTATATAATTTTTCATAGTAAAGTCCTATTAATTGAAAAGAAGAGAGTTCAAAAGTAATATGAATAGTTTAAAAATATTTATTTTATACTGGGTATGGTGGTGCATGCCTTTAATCCTAGCATTTGGAAGGCAGAGGCAGGCAGATCTCTGCTTCTGTGAATTCAAGGCCAGCCTGGTCTATATGGGAGTTCCAGGCCAGCTGAGACTAAAGGGAGACCCTGTTCTCAAAAGAGAAATATATATATATAATATATTATATATATAATATATATATAGATAGATAGATAGATAGATAGATAGATATATTTTTTTTTAAATACATGACTCCTACAGGTGGTTGTGAGACACCAGATGTATGTGGTGGGAATCAGACTCTGGTCCCCCATATCTCCATAAGAGCTGTGTAGGCTCTTAACCACTCAGCCAACTCTTCATCCCTGTATACTTTTGATAACTATACATAAATAAAATATATTTGTATGTGTTTATTTGTATGAAAATATAGAAGCATCTCCCCCACATTTCTTTATTCTCTTTCTGTGGGCAGCAGGACACAACAGGGGCAAAGGAGATGTAAAAATAGTCAGTGTGCTATATGCGTGGATATTTTCAAAATAATAACAGGAAGTACATCCTTTTGAGAAGTCCTCTGAGCACTTTATCTACATTAACTCATTTATTAATGGTTCATTCAGCAATCAGTTAATATACAGGGAGTACACATATGATTTTTAAAGCCGCCTAAAGATCCCATAAAACATAGATATCTATTATTCTATTTTCTCCCTTATATGAGTAAAATTTTCCACTGTTCTTCTTTATCTCCTAAGGATTATTCCAAGACTGAAGGTTCACATTTGCCATTTAGATTTCCTGTTTTATTAATCAGAGAAAGATAATTTGTTTGGTTTTGCTCTTGCTTAATTTTTTTTTTATGTTTTTGAGACAGGGTCTTCCTATAGCCTCTCAAATAGCCCAACACTCATTATGTAGACCAGGTTGGCCTGGCTCTCACAGAGATCCTCCTGACACTGCCTCCTGAGTGCTGGGATTAAAGGCTTGTACCACCATGCCTAGCTAAGGAATGATAATTTTGTGAAACTATAGTAGATAGTTGGAGTGAAAAACTTATGGCATTAGGTTTGTTCCTTAGGTGATTCATCCAGTCAGTGATTCTCAAACTGTGGTACCAGTCCAGAAACATTAGCATTAATTCACAACTTGTTAAAAGACAAATCACTATAAACCAATTGAATCTTGAATGCTCTGGCGTGTCCCAGCAGTTTATGCATGAACCAGACTTCTTTGTGAGACTCTTGTGGCCTTGTTTGCTAGCCCCTCCCTGATCTAGATTGAGAAGCATAATGTGTGAAAGCATCCATATATTTTTTTCCATGAAAATTTATACTGAGGATAGTAGGAAAAAGTCTCCATCCAATAAAATTTCCAAATAATCTATTTGTGATTCATGCCCACCTGTTTCTATAGACGTCAACACCTCGGATGTTAATATTTCTTTTTTTTAAGAATACATTTTATTTTATTTTATTTTATTTTATTTTATTTTATTTTATTTTATTTATGTGTATGAATGTATTGTCTGCATGTAGGCTTGTGCACCCGTGTCGTGCAATACCGCGGAGGTCAGAAGAGGGAGTCAGGTTCCCCTGGAACTGGAGTTCTCCTGGAATTGGAGTTACAGACGGTCCTCAGCCGCCATGTGGGTACTGGGGATCGAACCCGGGTCCTCTGCAAGAGCAGTTGGCACTCTTAACCGCTAGGCTATCTCTCCAGCCTGGATGTTAATATTTCTATAGGGATGACTTAGATGCATGTTCAGCATCAAAAATAAATGTTATGTACCTTCCTGATATATTAGTTTTATTAACAGGAAAATTGCATGATACTGTTGTGAAATAAAATTTGGGGTAGTGAGTTATTTTTTTAATTGAGATGCCCAAGATATTTTTTTTTTTTTTTTTTTTTGTCTTTTCCAGACAGGGTCTCTCTGTAGCCCCAGCTGTCCTGGAACTCACTCCATAGACAAGGCTGGCCTTGAACTCACAAAGATCCCCCTGCCTCTGCCTCCCAAGTGCTAGGATTAAAGGCATGTGCCACTGCGCCTGGTGAGATGCCCAAGATATTATGCCTGACAGAATAGTAGAAACTGATACTTCTCAGCCACCTGTCACCATAACAAACTTCTGAGAAAATCAATTATAAAAAGAGAAAGATTGATGCTAGACTACAGTTTGGGAGGTTGTAATCCATATGCCCGAGGGTTGGGACCTGTGCTGTGACAGTGCATCTTAGCAGGACCATGTGGAAGAGCACAGCCTCTCATTTCATCTGCCAGGAAACAACAGGATAGCAGAGACAACAGGGCTTCGGCAATGTACTTCAGGGTACACCGTAAATGAGCAAAAAAATGGCCATGGTTTCCTACCTTTTAAAAGTCCCAGCAGTTCCTAAGGGTTAGACTGTGGGGACCAACACATGGGCCTGTTGAGGGCCATTCACGATTTCAGCGATAGTAAATGTGAACCTTCAGTGTTAATCAGCAAGAGGAACACTACAAATGTTGTCAATTTGCCATTCAAAGGCTTCAGTGGAAAGTTTTATGGGAACACAATGTGCATCTCAGGGCGGATCTACATTTCTACATATACAGTATAGTGACATGTTTTGAATTAACAGCAACAGCAGTTCTCCATTTTTATCCAATTAAGCAAACCCTTCTTATTTTGCCTTGTGATAATGTAAGAAATTTCCGCTGACCCTTTTTTCTATGCCTATAACTCTTAGACTTTATTTTAGTAGGTATATCATTCTTTTTGGGGGGAGAGAAGGGTGAAGAGTGAATTGAATTGACTTTTCAGTGAAATTCAGAATACGATATTCTTAAAATACACTATTTGTTCATCTAGTTAGAGCCGGGTGTGGGCATGCTAGCTGACTGGGGTCATCAGTCCAAGGATCAGTGCTTTTACTAGAAGAGAAGTGACAAATAGTAGAAATTCAAATGGAAGTGCAGGCAGGCGTTGTTGTGATTAAGAACATACCAGAAAAAAAACAAACAAAAAAACAAACAACAACAAAAAAAAAAACGCACAGTTTTCCAGGAGCTACCGGAATCACCTCTAAGGGGGGATTCACCCTTAGAGCCTAAGTGGGAGTATGTTCTTTCATAAGCTTTCCCGAATTTTACCTTCTGGCACTGGGTGAACACTTTCTGTGTTTTAAACCATGTTTGCTGTTGTCTTGACAGCTCTGTGAAACTCATAGGGAAACTGAATAAACCAAGAGTGATAATAAAAATCAATCAGCTCCATGAAAGAGGAGCTTCTCTGGCCTCTAAGGCCACGTCCAGACTGAAAGGGCTGGAAAGAGCTTCAGGAAGCTCACAGCATTCCTGAGGAAAGGGCTCCCCAGGAAGGGGTGGTTGCCATGCCCTGGAGACTTCACTGTCTTCTGTCAGCACATGGGGTAAGAGTTTTCCAAAACTTCCACAAAATGCTTTAAGAAAATGTTTCTTTTTGTTTTCCTCACAAAAGCCAAATTCTGTGCTGCCCCAACTGTATTTCACTAATCTCTGGTTCCATATGATTTTAATAAGTGATCAATGATAAAAGAAAATTTTAAAGTTGCATAATCCGAAACTTTGAAAATTTTTCATGTTAAATCCTTTGCTTTCGGCGTCTTTTGCCTACAAAGATTCCAAAAGATCTTGCGGAAGAATCCAGTTTCTCTTTGGCTAACAGAGATTACACACATTTGGAGGAGTAGACAGTAGAATTTGAGAAAGCTTTGAGAGGAAGGAAATCAGTCTTGAAGAAGGATGTCCTAACTTGAACATGCAGCTCAGTTCTGACCTGTCCCTCTTTTTTTTTTTTTTTTTTTTTTTTTTTTTTTTTTTTTTTTTTTTTACTTTTTGCATTCTGGTTTGTTCCCCCGTTTTGTGCAGTGCCGGGGAGGTCAGAAGGGGGGGTGGGTTTCCCCTGGAACTGGAGTTCTCCGGAATTGGAGTTACCAGACAGTTCTCAGCCGCCCAGTGGGTGGCTGGGGAATTGACCCAGGCTCCTCTGCAAGAGCGGTTGCGCTCTTAACTGCTAGGCCATTTTTTTTTCCTTTGAACATGAGAGACAGTATCTTCCTTGTCTGTATCATAGACGATTTCCTGATGTTCTGCAATCCTAGTGATGTCACCTTAATATATATAGATCTCTGCACCCACTTAAAAAGTCTTGTATCCATTGGTTAGTAAAACAAGCAGACATTCATAGGCACCTTGAAAAGTCAAATAAAATATGACATAGATGATTAAATTTGCATCTTGCTCTCTTTTCAACTTACTGAGAGTGTGTTAGAAATTCAAGACAGTTTCTGCTTAAAGACTACATGAACTAAAAAGAAAGTCACATTCATTTCAATTCTGTATAAACATATGACATTTCCAAAAATGCTGTGTTTACCTTGTTGGCAATATTTAGAGAAGTACTCTTTGGGTGTTATTTTGTGTTTCCTTTTGTTTTGATTTAGATCTTCCAAATCATAGAAAATGAAGTCATTTCCATTATTCTAGTTCTGTCATGTTTCTTTGGGGAACTTTGTGCATCATTTACAGTGTATAAAAACATTGCTAGTTTCCAGACTAGAGATAATAGCTGTATACCTATGAGCATAAGGTTTAATAATGACATGATATGAGCAAATGATTGGAAATACTAAAACCATTTATTTTTCAAATTTAAATGTCAAATGAAAATTATGAGTCCATATTTTTGTGTGTGTATATATATATTTATATACCATGTATCATAAATTCTTAAATTTAGTTTCAATAACATGTACATATACACAGAGAGATGATGGTGCTTTAGTAAGCTCTGTAGTGGCTCTACAGGAATGCATTTTTAATCATATCGTCAACTGAACTTTAAACAAAATAGTTCATCTTTTGCAGAAAGTATCTGACTCATAACAAGTGTACTCTAATTAAAACAAATTTATTATTACTAAGGATTTGCTAACCAAGAAATTGAAATTCAGACAGATTAAACATACACGCATAAATGGTACTGAAGCAGAAAACATTTTGTCTGATTTTGGTTAATGTATTTTCTATAAACTAAAAATAAACTTCCTTCTTCTGAGAATATAATGTGTTAATTAAATCACACACACACACACACACACACACACACACACACTACTGTCTTTGCTGTGGGGTGAAAATGATTTAACTTCATCTCTCATGATTTTGTTTCTTGGAAATGGGATCCTCCACATGACATTGAGAAATGATGGAACTTGGGGCTGAAGAGATTGTTCAGAAGTTAAGAGCACTGGCTGCTCTTGCAGAGGACCTGGGTTCAGTCTCTAGCACCCATATGGCAGTTAACAGATACCCTAAAACTCCAGTTCCAGAAGATCTGATGCAGGCATCACATGGCAGGCATGGGTACACTTACATTCATGCAGCCAATTCACTCATACAAACAAAAAAAAGATACATAAAATAGTTTTAAATGACGTAAAAATGAAAAGGTAGCCTGGGAAGCTGTAGGGATCCTCACTCCCAGAGTTCTTAGATAGGACTGGATAGTTGTCCGGAGGTTCCGGTGGGGTATATGAGAATGCATTTCTATAAAGAAAAGATAAGACATGTCTTTCCTAAATGGTCCCACGTATTGCCATGTAACATTTCCCCTCTGCTGAACTCCTGCCATGATGCCATACATGCAGAGGTCATAGAAGGAAGGGAGACTTTCACCAGAGCCAGCACCATAATCTTTGAACCTTCAGGCTCCAAAAGCTTAAGCTTAATGAATCTCATTTCTTTATAAAGTTTCCAGCTTCTGGTATTTATTTATAGTAACATGAAAAACAGACTAACACACACACACACACACACACACACAGATCAAAAATGTCTAAGCAATGTTTATGAAGAGATCTTATATTTAAATTATATGATCAGTTTTCTACATGTTTTACATTTTCCAGTTAATTATTAAATTGTGCAGGCTTCGTTTATTCATTTCGGAGTGACTTTTCAGTTCAAAAATGCATTGAATATTTATTGCAGCTCTATACAGATTAAACAGACTTTTAAAAAACATCATCCAACAGTATCTAGTTTCTCATGTTTTTCATAATATATGCAAAGAATGACTTATTACTTGTCACTTATAAAAACACACATTTCCTCTAATGTTGGGACTTTCATAAAACTGTCTCTAAAAAATACTGCATGTCCATTTGCAGGCAATGTGTAAAATAGACTTTTCATGTTTTTCCCTGGTTTTCAGTATACATTTTGGTGATCTATGCCAACGTTCCATTCTCTTTACCAAAGACATCTAAATTGTTAATGCAGAATACTTTAAACAAAAAAATCCATCCCAACTTTTTTTTTCTTAATACACTTTTAAGGGGGAAAATACCAGAACCTTCCAATTAGTTGATCCACTCTATCTAATTTATTTACTTAGGAACCCCAAACTGCATTATTTGACCATTTTTCATTCATTTCTAGTGAGATTGGTGATAGCGTTATTTTTGAATTTATAACCCAAATTGAAGAGAGAAAATGTATTGGGGAACATCAGGAACGTTGTAGGATTTGTTGATCAAAAACCAATTTTTTGGTTCACCTAGAGATTTCATTAGAAAGCAAGGTTAAGTAGAGCCACATAGTCAGCTCTTTATACCTTGCAACTCTAGGTAGAAACTGAGGCCTAGAAATGCTACTTTAAAGGAACATCTTCACTTGGTCTTAGCCAAAAGGCAGAGATGCGATTAAAGGAACATCTTAAAGGAGCGTGTGCCATCTTTCCAGAGCTGAACTTGGGCCACACAGACATGATGGGCAGAAGGCTAAAAACAGATTTTCACCACTTGCTACCATTCCAAATGAGATGCTATGTTTCCAAAGAGTCTTCCATGGAAAGAAAATCGAGTTACTGAAAAGGAGAATTTCCATGGGTTTATAAAAGAACAATGCATTCTTTCCAGGAGGACTGTTAAAACTCCCACCTCACCCACATCTATGAACAAGAAGAACAACAATGAACAATTGATTAAAATGTGTTTTCAAAAGAAATACAAATCCAGGGTGATAACCAAAAACTTATTATTGAACATTATTGAAAACTGGAATATTTGCTTTTCACTCTGGGGTATCTAAATAAATCCAGTTATCTTTAAGGTTTTGGATTTATCTGTTTCTTGCTTCACTGTTTTGTATATATGCTGCTTAAATAAAAACAGCATTCATATTTGATATACTTGAAGAGAGCTGATTTCCTACCCAGATACCATGTACTGTGATCAGAACATCTGATAAGAATGTTTTACGGGGCTGGAGAGATAGCCTAGCGGTTAAGAGCACTGACTGCTCTTGCAGAGGACCCGGGTTCGATCCCCAGCACCCACATGGCGGCTGAGAACCGTCTATAACTCCAATTCCAGGAGAACTCCAGTTCCAGGGGAATCCGAGACCCTCTTCTGACCTCCGTGGCATTGCACGACACGGGTGCACAAACCTACATGCAGACACTACATTCATACACATACAAAAATAAATAAAATTTATTAAAAAAAAAAAAGAATGTTTTACATCCAAGCTTGTGGCATCGGCTGTGGGTTATTCCTCCAAGGAGAGAGCCAGTAGCCAATTAGATTTGGGATATACAGGCATATGGCTGCCTCTGCTGCACAGTATTTCCAGGCAGGTGAGGTGTAGCTGGTGCTGACGGTGGAGTCTTGCTTGACTCAACGAGACCCGTATTTGCTTTATTGGTTTAGTGGCCTTTGGTAACACTCTCTGGTATTCCAGAGGCCATCTGTACACTTGCATGTGTGGTCTCAATACATCTTTCCCATGTTATCGTCAGGTCTTCGGCAGCAGAGCCTTATCGCCTTGGAGGAATAACCCACGGCTGATGCCACAAGCTTACATCCTCTACAGGTTAGGAGATGTTATAAGCCACAGTAAGACCCTGTCATATTTAATAGGAAAAAATGTAATTCATGGATTAACATACCATCCAAACATATGTGTCTATAACAAAGTAACCTACCATAACTATTAGTGCTGTTTAAATACCTATATATCTAATTGCTTGTGCTTCATTAGTAGGATCGAAAGGTTATTCCTGGACAAACTGTCAGCTCATGAAAGGAAACAGCCAGAATTGACCAGAGTCCAAGACAACAGCTCCAGAGAAAGTAGACTGTTTTGCTTCTTATCCACCTGTGCCCCCTTTTCTAAGCCTAGGGAACAATCTGCGGAAGAGGGGGCTTGGTAGAATGTAAGAGTTGCGATTGGGGTGAATGGTGAAACTACAGCAATATAGTCTGGACACTCATTTGATCAATTTGATTGAACATACAAGCCCTCACCCCCTGCTGGATGGTGGGGCTGTGGGGGTTTGGGCACAACAGCCTGCAAATTGGTATTACATGAGTATTGGTAATAATGAGGGATGCTTGTACTCATAAATTATCACTTATTGCTAAAAAAGAAAAAAAAAACTGAAAGATTCAGGACAGTTATGGCAGAATGCATGATCTGGGATGGGGTGGGGTGGGATGGGGGGGAAGGGAAAGGGAAATATGCCTGAACTGAATTGGAAAATGATGTATAAAATACCCAAAGCATCAATAAAAAATTAAAAAAAGAATGTTTTACATCCAAGTGTAAGAACACAGGGATCAGGCCAAGTCCCCGCCAGCACATAGATTCAGGTCTTTCCAATTGTGCCACCTTGTCTTTTTGCTCATTAATCAGTGTGAATAGAATGTGAACATCCAATTGCTCATGTGCAGGATGCCATGGGTTCGATTTCTACCTCTTCTCACCCAGCTACCTTTACAAGACCTCGATCCTTTCCTTCTATACCTGTGTGCTACCCTGCAAATATTTCCATAGTCTCCCTCATTTCTAATCTATCTCAAAGTTTCATTGGTATCCAGGGTCCTGGGTCATCTCATTGGTAACTGAGATATCACCTTGCAAATAAGCTCTCTTTATTTGAAAGGCCACCTTGAGGGGGTCAGAGCTGCAGAGCTCAGGGGACCAAGGCAGGGATCATAGTGTAAAAGTGAGTGCTATCTCTACTGTTGATACCTCTGTGACTTTGGTAAGTTACCTCTCTTCTCTGCTTCAGTTTTCTCATGATAATTTTGATAGTATCCACTTCAAACACTGAAGCCATGGTTAGGAATGACCTGGGGACAAATATAAATTACTTAGAGAAATGCCTGATGATTAGGGGCTACCTAAATCTTTATGATCACAAATATTATCTCCTACATACACAGTGAGAGGGAAGAAGTGATGGTGAATTTATTCAATGCTTAATTCTTAAAGTGACATCCAATTTATTGGAAAAGTGAAATGAAATTACAGAATGAATGGTGGATCTAAACTTATTACAATTCACAGATAAGAAACTGACCCAGGCACATGATCAAAGAGGTTAAAATAAAAACAATATTTATATTGCATATACTTTGGAAAGAACTGATAGTTTCTTTTTTTCTTTCTTTTTTTTGGGGGGGGATATTTTTGAGACAGGGTCTCCCTTTAGTCCCAGCTGACCTGGAGCTTACTATGTAGACCAGGCTGGTCTTAAAGGCATACACCACCATGCCTGGCACTAAAGACAGTTCTTAGTTGCCATGTGGGTGCTGGGAATGGAATCTGGGTCCTCTGCAAGAGCAGTCAGTAGAACTGATATTTTCTACCCAGAAAAAGTGTGCCATGATCTTAAATCATTGGAAACAATTAAGAAAATAATAAATGATTGTTTTAAAAACAAAAGTTTTTGAAATAATGGAAAAGTAATCTTTACATTGGATTTAAAGTACAAAATATTTAGGAATAAGTGTAAGAAATGTTAACAAATTTTTAAAGTATACTGTAAAAAATTAGACATGTTGAGCTGTTGTGTGGCAAGCATAATGTTATCAAGAAATCAGTACATGATTATCTCACCCAACTTAAGATATAAAAGATGTTATTTAATGAGGCACTCTCACCATATTATCCTCAAATGACAAAATGTTTCTAATGTTCCTGTGAAGGACTGGATGAACAGAGAAGTAAATTTAATGTTTCATCCTGTTAAATAATACAATGTGTGCAATTGATCAACACAGATTACTTTCAAGCTAAAAGAATGGAAAGTTATTCATAGTTGTGGATAGACAGCCAGCTACAAGATGCCCCACATGCTCTTTGTGTCTGACATTCCTGAAGGTCCTGGTCTCTCTTCTTCATTGAACACTGAGGCCCTGTTTAACAAAACAATAGATGGAAATGGCTACATATGGCTTCCCAGGTTCAGCACTATTGATAGTGTGGGTATGTTGTGTTTTCATTCCTATTAGGATGTTCAGAGGATGCCCAAAAGAGCCCCCAAATGAAATCCATTTGTTAAAGAAGTGAGGTTCCATATAATATGCAGAAAAAGTTTGGGCAAATTTGGATACATGTTAAACTCACATCAATTAAATATATATTAATTGAATATAGACCCCTGTTCCCCTCCAAACCCTCCCACCCCACCAGATTCACCGTTTCAGTCAGTTCTTTGATACAGTCTTTTCTGTTGTTGGTGTTGTTATTGTTCCTTCCAATATGTATCACTCCTCACAAGAAATATTTACAAGTGGGTTATTGATACTAGCATCCACAGATGAGGGATACCATTTGTCCTTTGTTTTTTTTCTGGGACTGTTTTACTTCACTTAAATGTCTAAGGGATGATTTCTTGGACATGAATGGAAATAAAGAATGGAAAATAGTGGAATCTCTAATAAAAATGTGCCTTTTCCTACGCCTATGTCTTGTAGGTTGCTGCCGACTTTTTCTTCTATCACCTTCAGGGTTTCAGGTTTTAGGTTGAGATCTTTGATCCACTTGGAGTTTATTTATGTACAGAGCAAGAGGTAGGGGTTTAATTTTGTTCTTCTACAAATGGTGATCCAGTTTTGCCAATACCATTTGCTGAAGATGCTACCTTTCTAGGACTTAGTAAAGGTAAAAATGTCTATATTAAACAACATTGGTTAAAAGGTCGGCGGGGTGGGGGAGGGGATAAAAAAAAGGTTTTAATTAAAAAGGTAATACGTTTACGCCAACTGGAAATATAAATTGTTGCCCACATTTGTTTTACTTAAAATTTGAATAACAACATCGTTGGGATTAATGTATACAAATGTTCTCTATAATTTTTGTGTTGTACAGTATCATCTTGTAACATTTTCTTTTACCTGTAGGATAATTTAGCTAAAGAAATTAAGTTTGCTTCCCAAATTAACAACATACAGTCAATGATAAACAGCTTGGGTAAATTTAATGAAAATTTACACCTGGATTCTTGCCTATAGGTATGTGTACTACAACTGCTTTTTTTGAGATTCATGGGTCAAAAAATAAAAACCTAAAATTAAAAAAGGGGGGATACAGTTATATATTAAAAAAATATATATATATATAAGTAAACTTGAGCATGTTTTAAGTCATTGTCAATATACAATTTGGAGTATGTCTTTCAGACAGGAAGAATTGGTTTTTGAAGTGATAATTATTTTCTATTAAAATATGTGCATTATTAAGTGGAAAGCTTTTTTTTTTTCAAAATAAAAAGAATGTCTAAAAAAAAAGCATGGTGGGAGTCACTTTAGAAGTAGATGCTCCAGCTCAATCAAGAAGACTTCAGTTCACCTTAACTCAGGTGCCATGCTGACTGAACCTCTCACTGGAGACCCAAGCCAGAACCTCAGGTACACAGTACTGAAAATCCTAAATAATGAAATAGGAAATATTCATTGAGACCTGGGGATATGGTCCAATGTGTAAGAGTACTTTCTTGGGGCTGGAGAGATGGATCAGTGGTTAAGAGCACTGACTGTTCTTGCAGAGGACCTGGGTTCGATTCCCAGCACCCACATGGTGGCTAAGAACCATCTTTAACTTGAGTTCCAGGGGGATCTGATACCCTCTTCTGACCTCTGCAGCATTGCATGACATGGGTGCACCAACCTACATGCAGACAGTACATTCATACACATAAAAAATAATAAATAAGTGAGTTCCAGGACAGCTGGGGCTACATGGAGACCCTGTCTCAAAAAAAAAGACAAAATAGTAATAATAATAATAATAATAATAATAATAATAATAATAATAAACCTTTAAAAAAGAGTGCTTTCTTTGCAAGTACTAAGGCAAGAATCTGAATTCTTCTGCATCCATGTATAAAAAAATGAAGCATGGGTATGCATGCCTATAACCTCAGTGTTGGGGGACTGGGATAGATATATCCTGGGAGGTGACTGGCCATCCAACTAACTACTTGAAATGGTAACCTGGCAGTTCACTGAGAGACCCTGTCTCAAGTACACAGACAAAGAATGCTGCAGGAAAACATTCCTTGCCCTGCAATAATCTCCCAGTT
This sequence comes from Rhizomys pruinosus, assembly GCA_009823505.1. Taxonomy (NCBI): domain Eukaryota; kingdom Metazoa; phylum Chordata; class Mammalia; order Rodentia; family Spalacidae; genus Rhizomys; species Rhizomys pruinosus. The sequence continues at coordinate 934,456 of VZQC01015508.1, forward strand.
GGTGCCCACCTGAACATTCATGCGGGTTGACCATATACACATAGATACATACAAACATACATACATATGTACATACATATATGCATACATGCATGCATATGTACATATACGCACAAATATTTATTATTTTAAATTATTAAGTAATAGTGAAATTTACCATGGACTAAGATTCTTAATATATCCAGATGCTATATATAAAGACAGATATTGTTACAGAATGGAGTTTAGTGGAAGCAGAGGGACTATCCCAGAAAGTGTTATTGAAATCAAAATTATGGGCATCATATAGATATAACTTATGGTAAACATTTTAGTGAACATAGTTCACTAAAATGCCCCTAAAGAATTAGAATGTACAGTCTAGGGTTTGGGGGAAGAGCTTGAAACACAAATCAGTGGTAGAGCACATTCCTAGTATGTGTAATGCCCTAAGTTCAGTTCCTAATATTTCAAAAGATAAAAATAAAAAACAAAATAGAGACATATACATGAAATGGTAGATGGACAATTATCTACACAAATTCATAAAAACTGTAAGCTTCAAATTGCAATATTACATGAGAAAATTATTAGACATCAAGTCTAGTTCAAGGTAACATGAAAGCGACTGGCTGATTGACTTTGCAATATATAATTTTGAAATTACGATCTCCAAGTATGTAAGGAAATTCACAAAGTACAGATACAAAATTTCTTAGACCATATGCAAAGATCATGACAAAGCCATAAGAACTAAAGGGCTTAAGAATGAAATATTAGGGCTGGAGAGATGGCCTAGCGGTTAAGAGTGCCAACTGCTCTTGCAGAGGACCAGGGTTCGATCCCCAGCACCCACATGGTGGCTGAAAACCGTCTGTAACTCCAATTCCAGGAGAACTCCAGTTCCAGGGGAATCGACACCCACTTCTGACCTCTGCGGCACTGTACAACGTGAGTGCACAAACCTACATGCAGACAGTACATTCATACATATAAAATAAATAAATAAAATTTTTTTAAAAAGAAATAAAAAAATGAAAAATTACAACTATTTCTTTTCTCATCCAGTGAATGTATAATGTATAGTGTTATTTTTTGTATAGCATTATTTTTATTCAAAATTCTAAGGCAAACACTTAAAAGAAGAGAAGGACAATGGAAATTATATAAAAATGGAGAGGCAGTAAATAAACCCTGCCTTATCAATAGATGCTATAATTGTTCATACAAAGCAAAGATATTGTGATATAAGGAGATAAGGTTTAGAAAATTTGGCTGAATGCAATCAAACACAGAAATTAACCGTACTTTTATGCATGAGAGATAACCAAGAAGTTTAACTATAGATATAATTCAATTGATCCCTAAGCACAGACACTACGAAAGTTCTTTATAGAGATATTTGAGGGTTTTTTTGTTTTGTTTTGTTTTTGTTTTTTTGTCTTTTTGAGACAGGGTCTCCCTGAGCCCCAGCTGTCCTGGAACTCACTCTGTAGACCAGGCTGGCCTTGAACTCACAAAGATCTGCCTGCCTGTGTAAAACATTGTAACTTATTAGCCTGGACCTAAATGAAAATGCTACCCTTGCAGTCATGGGGCTATCTGTAGTCTAATATGCTCATTCTACACAGGTTCATCTGTAGTCTCTGTCGGATTCCATTATAAGTATCCATAAGTTGTTTTACACTATGTCCAATCACAGTACAATATGTACTTGACTGTTAGAAAAACAAGGCAGTTGAACAGTCCTTTCTCATTACACTGTAATGAGAAAGACACCGGGATTCCATGAACACACAGCACATAGGGCTATGACTAAAGGAACTTATGAACTCTTCAGTTTGTTAAACTCCTGCAATCTTGCAAAGCAAGAGTTTGAAACAGATTTTGCAAATATAAATTGCATTATTTTTTCTTGTTTGGTTTTATCTACCATAACAAAGTGTCACACATTGGATGTCTTAAAGCAACAGAGATGGATTTCTTACTTACTTAGCTCTAGGGTGTTGAGCGAAGATGAACATGTCCTACATGTCCTGGATGTTCCTTGTTCGGAGTCCTCTCCCTGAACCTAGCAGATGACCTTATTTACCTGTGCACACCTGTCCAGTGTACACTGACTGCAATATGTTTGCTTCCTAATTAGAACCTAGGCACTGTGCTTCCCATGTGATCAGTTATTTCTGAGCATGCTTGAAATTGTCTGGAATAAATCTGGAAGCTTCTAAAAAATAAAGATTTCTGTACTACATCTTTTCTTCTAGGATTTGTGACTCAGAGTCTTTGAAAATTATCTACCAAATTACTAATTTCAGTCCTATATACACAGGACACACAAGATAGAGGTCTTAATATTTGGTATCATTTCTTTATCTGTTTCTCTAATGTGTTCTTTTTATATAAGAAATATTTTATTCATGTAAGCACCAATTGATAAGTACAGTTAACCGAATCCATAGAAACCTTTAAAGTTCATATTGTTTGTATAATCTTTGTAAGTTCAGTCATTAGAGAATATCTGCAAATGTGAAACATTTTTAAAAATAGCATGGGATGGGGGGCTACAGAGGTAGCTCAGTGGTTAAGAGCAACAGATGCTCTTATAGAGGACCCAAGTTCAATTCCCTACACCCACATGGCAACTAACTACCATCCCTAACTCTAGTTGTAGGGGATCTGAGGCCCTCTTCTGACCTCTGTAGGCATTGCAAGACGTGGGTACAATAACATACATGCAGGCAACACACTCATACACATAAACTAAAAGTAAGAAATATTTTTTAAAGAAATAGCATGGTTTTAAATCACTACTTTTTAAATTTTATTTATTTGTTTATTTTAAATTTTTTTATTAATTTTATTTATTTCTGTATGTGTATGAATGTACTGTCTGCATGCAAGTTTGTGCACCCATGTCGTGCAATGCCACAGAGGTCAGAAGAGGGTGTCGGATTCCCTTGGAGCTGGAGTTCTCCTGGAATTGGAGTTTCAGACATTCTCAGCCACCATGTGGGTGCTGGGGATCGAACCCTGGTCCTCTGTAAGAGCGGTCGGCGCTCTTAACCGCTAGGCCATCTCTCCAGCCCTAAATCACTACTTTTAAGGAAGAGAAAAAGATTATAAATAAATAATTATGAAAAGAGATAAAATATTTTTATTATTTGGTCTCAGTACAACTATTTAGCTTAAACTGATCAAATATTCAGGTTAAACTAAAGAAACCACTCTCACATGTGTCACATCAACTTAAAACAATAATTCTTGACAACTGCAGTAGCTATCTAGAAAACACAATAAAACTGAACTTTTATCACAATTCATTTGGTCTATATTCTGTTTTACGCTTAGCCTTCCTTCAGACTTATTATTGACCAAAAGCACTAACTATGTTAATTGCTACAATAAATAAGTAACATATAACATACATCACCCAATTACTCAATTATGAATTAAAATTCCAATTGGTGTAAGACATGAGAGACTTTCTGTGAAACAGGATGTAACTGGAAGTATTTCAGTAGGTAGCCACAACGATTGAAACAGACCGCCTCCTCTCATTCACACTATGGAGCTCTCATCATATTAATCTAACAATTATTAGTAGCATTAGTTTATTAGATTTCTTCATTATTTGTGAATAATAAGGTCTTACACTGAGTAAAAAGTTGATAAAATGAGGGGCTGCAGAGATGGCTCCCTGGTTAACAGCACTGTCTGATCTTGTAGAGGACCCAGCCACACATGGACGTTGCCAACCATCCATAATTCCAGTTCCGGGGGAATATGACACCCTCTTCTGACCTCCATGGGCATTGTATGACACAGGCACACCTACCTACATGCAGACAATGCACTCATACACGTGTGAATAAAAACAATAAACATAATATTTTTAATAGTTGATAAACCGGGTACTTGGCAGGAGCAAATCTAGTACTGATATTAAGTCCATAAACCAAGGGATACATTGCAGAAAGGGAGGGAGAGCTGCTGTCACAGAAAATATGTGTGAAAGGAACAGAGGGCCAGATGAACAAAGTGATGACAAGCAATGGGAAGAGTGGTGGTATGGAAATAGTTGGGGAAAATGTTATTCTTTCCTCTATGTGATTTTCCACACCGAGATTCATTCAACCCCTACAGTGTGTAATATGTGAAAACCTTATACAATGCATGGACCATTCACGAAATTGAAAGGACATCCTAGTAAGTTTATCCAAAGATTTGTGAGTGAATTTGAATATAAGGATGCCACCACTCATTCTACCACTCTGTAGAGATAGAATCCTCTACTTGCCTCAACTACAAGATGGAATGCAGATAATGAAAGCAGTACATGCAGAGTAACACCAGAGAAGAAAAAAACAAAGACCGATGAATACCTCATATGCTTAACCCTTCTAACTATTTGAGAGATTGGTAATAATTCTTTCCCCTTTTATAGCACAGCTATTTTATATATATATATATATATATTATACCCACTTGGTGTATATGAAGATGTAGATTTATTATCCAGTACACCAAAAACCTGAAAGAGAAAGAGAAAGGAAGTAAGTGAGCATTAAAGAAAGATAAAAGGAAAGAATGAAGGAAGGAAAGGAAGGAGGAAGGAAGGAAGGAAGGAAGGAAGGGAGGAAGGAAAGAAGGAAGAATTTCCTGCTCTATATTCCTCACAAATTTCCATCTTCATGATGAAAATCATTCACACTTGGGGACATCATCTTAAAAATTACCAGTAACAAAAATTCAGTCCTTTCAGGATCCTGCTCAGTCAGAAATCTTATTGCCTATCGTCCTAGAAGCATGCTGGGATGTTTTCTCCTAGCCTGGAGAATGAGTTCTCATCATTCTTTCCTCATTGCTCTGAAAGTGGGTACCAGAGTATTGGGAAACATATACTACATGAAAGAGTAACTTCTCTCTCTCTCTCTGTCTCTCTCTCTCTCTCTGTCTCTCTCTCTCTCTCTCTCTCTCTCTCTCTCTCTGTTACACACACACACACACACACACGCACACACACTCATTTTCCTGCCAAAGAGATGGTGTCATAAGATCAATACCAATACATAACTTAGAAGTGAGTAAATGAAATAAACACATGATGGGTTGAGGAGCCTATGAATCAGAGGAGAGGGGTTAGTTATCTCCTGAGTGGTAAAGTACAAGCAGAGGACCAAGCATGAATTTCTGAAAGCAGAGATGAGCAATGTTAAACATGGCAGAGACCATTGACCAGTGCAAATCTATCCATTCTTCTTACATACTAAATCCCCCTTTGATATATTTTCCTATTAAAAACTAGAAAACAACTATTTTTCAGGAAAAAAAGATGTATTACCAACACTCATAGTTTTTAGAAGTTTTTTTTTTTTTCTTTTCAGGCACTGTTAATCCATTTTAATATATTTTAAACTTCTTTTTCTGTGTCTATATGTCTGTGTCTTTGATGTGCCTGTTGGTTCATACATGTGCCATGCTGCATGTGGAGGTCAGAGAAGAGGAGTGGTTACAGTCTTCTTCTTCCATCATGTGTGTCTTAGGGCTGGAAGTCAGGCTGTCAAGGCTGGGCATTCAGCATCTCCACCCACTGAGCTGTCTCTCTGGCCCTCATCAGTGTTTTAAGTATAGGATTTGCCAGTGGCAAACATATTTGTTATACCCAATTGCTTAACACCAATGGTTATTATATTGTTTCATTTTGTAAGTCATGTCTTTAGTTAGCCCTGTAATAAAATTTAGGCATCATAGTCACAACCTGAATCATTTCAAAAGAGTGTGTTTTATGGATGCGTTTGGCAATTTCAAAGGTAGAAAAGTCAATCACTGCTCAAGTGAAAAAAATAATCTTGAAAGAAACTAGGACCTGCTTTTTTTGCCTGTTTATAAAAGGGCTTTTGCTAGCTACCAATCACAAATGAAAATATCATTCTGTCTTTCAATGTCTAGCAGATTTCAATAGAATTTTGGAAGTCATTCTAGAATCATAAATATCTTTGAAAAATATATAAAAACAAGCTTAACTTCTTAGGATTATTTCTGGTCAAACTAATACAAACAATACAAATTTAAAACATTCTTCCCAAGCCAACAAATAACTTCAGATATTTTAGAATTTAGGATGTGAGTCAAATAGAATAAAATGAAATTATTTAGGTAAGATATAAAAAAAAATGTTTGGATTGCTTGCTTAGATTTTTTTTCTACTTCATATAATCTACTTCATGCTTCTTCCTTCTATGACAAGAATGCAAAGTCCAAGATCGCAGTGCAAGGGATGTCCACCCCTTCAGCACAGAGCAAAGACAGAGCATCTCATAAAATAACACTTCAAGGGATTTCCACTATAGATTTCCAGCCCACGGAATCCTCCATGAGTTACACAATGGTCTGCAGTTTCTATATGGGGGGGGGGCGGTGGAGATGGAAATATTTGCAGCCCTGACTCTTCTCAGGATTCTCCTTCTCTTCATCTGCTGCCAACCATGTCTTTCGCCCTAGAATCCATCAGCCTCTAAAATTCCTAGTATCTGCCCTGTGTCCCATCTCCTGGAGTTCTGCCATTCTTTGACACCCGACTATCATAAACCGAAGCCCATTTCTTCAGAGTACAGAACAATTCACAGCTTATCTCTTTTGAATGTTTCCTTCACATTCATTCTCATTTTGCAAAAACTGTAAAAAATGAAGTGAAATGCTTTGGTAGACAGAAGAGATAAGACATTGCTTTGCAAAATACAGCCCAGTCTTTTGAAGTAATCCAGATCCAGACATTTCACTACTTCAAACTATTTTCACAGCTGCAGAGGTGATGCTTCATGCATAGGAAGACCAGAAATGCAGCATAGCATCAAGAGAAGTTGCTGTTGTTAGCCAAATCCTCTCCTTTCTTTTTGTAATATTTGAAAAAGCACAATTTTCCCCTTTAAAATGAACATTTTAAGGGAGATTAATGCATTTTTGACCTGGTTATTTAATAAACTTCAATACGATATAGTCATAAATTTGGTATTAACTCTTTCCTAAATATTATTAAAATAAGTGTATCACTATGAAAATAAAAGAAAGATGCTATCTATTAGCTAGCAAAAATCACCTCAGTTTTGCAATCATTTGGATTAAAGATGATGGGAATGAGGAGGGGGTTCTAAACCTGGGACTCTGCGCTTTGACTGGCTCTCTGCTACCGCTAGCTCCTTTCAGATTCATTCGAGCAGTTTTGACTATGTCTTTAAAAATTATCCAAACAAGGGGCTTGAGAGATGGCTCAGCGGTGAAGAGCGCCGACTGTTCTTGCAGAGGACCTGGGTTCAATTCCCAGCACCTACATGGTGGCTAAGAACCATCTGAATGCGTGTACTGTCTGCATGTAGGTTGGTGCTGATCCGCGTTGTGCATTGCCGTGGAGGTCAGAAGAGGGCGTCCAATTCCCCTGGACCTGGTTCTAAAAGAGAATTTTACAGAGATAAGCACATACATTTAAAAAAAATCTGAGGAGCAAACAAATAACCTAATAATGAATCTCAAGGCTCTTAATTTGTTTTACTTAATTTTTGAGATTTTCCTACAATATACTTTGATCTTAAAATTCCCTCCCCTATCTGCACCTACCATTACTGCTCCCACCTAATTTAATGCCATATATATACATATATGATATATATGCATAAATATATATATATGATATGATGTACATATATATGATATATCATACATATATATGATATATATATGATATATATCATACATATATATACATATGTATCTATATAGACTATAGAGTCTAATTTGTGTCCCCAGTTGCCTAGGTTGTAATTCTGGTTGGGATTTCTTACCCACATCTGCAAGTCTATGTAGGGCTTTTGTCTGGTTTCCTTAAGGCTCTCGAAAAACCATAATCATCCAATCTGAATCCCTGTAGATGGCAAGAATTAAGAAAGATGAGGGGGCAAATAATAAAATAGAGACTCAAATAATAATTCAGAAAATTTGGTTCTTTATAAGTAAATAAATTCAGCAATCCTTAGCCAATCCAACCCCCCCCAAAAAAAACAGAAGACACAAATTGGAAAACAGATAGCTTAGTTAATAAATGGTGTTGGCAAAACTCGAATAAGATCTGCAGAAGAAAAAAATTAGAACCACAACTTTCACCTTGTAAAAAAATCAATTTGAAATGGTCAAAGAACTTAACTTAAAATCTGAAACTTTGAAACTTCTAGACGAAATATAGGGAATATTTTTCATGGTATTGGGATAGGCAAGAACTTTGTGAATAGAACAGCAATAGCAGAAGAAGTAGCACCAAAAATAAACAACTGAGGCTATTTGAAACTTAAAGTTTCTATACGACAATGGAAACTATCAGCAGAGCACACAGACAGCCTACAGGAAGGGAGAAAATCTTTGCCACCTGTACCTCAGACTACTAGCTAATACCAAATATATGCAAAGAAATTCAAAAAATTAAACACCAAGTTATTAGATTACCTATCTAAAAATGGCTCAGTGAATTCAATATTTTAAAAAGTGTCCAACATCCTTAGTCAGCAGGAAAACATATATTAAAAAACTAAGTCGAGAAACTACCTTACAACAATTAGAATGGCCAAAATCAAGAAATCTGACAACAAATGTTTGAGCAGTTGTGGAGAAAGAGGAACACTCATTCACTGTTGGTGGGGGATCAAACTAGTGTAACTATTAGGAAAATCCATTTCAAGGTTTCTCAGATTATTAGAAATAAAGTTATCATATGATCTAACCATCTTACTCCTGGATATGTATCCAGAAAACTTATCTTTAATAACGTGACATGCTAGATATGTTCTGCACCCTCAACCCCTAAATGTGTGTCTCACTTTAAAATAGTAGAAAATTTTCTATCACAAAGTTCATGTTTCCTAATGGAAAATTAATTGTAATTAAATTATCATTGTGTAGTTTATTTGGGGGGGTAAAATTTCACTGCTTTGTTTTGTTTTGGTTTTAGGTGAGGTCTCTTTCTGTAGGCCAGTTTGGCCTTGAGCTCAAGATCCTCCAATTTAATATATTTTTAGTTAATGTCAATGGAGTTAAAATCAGGTACCTTATAATAATCCCATCTGCTTCTTCTTTTTTTTTTTTTTTTTTTTTTGGGTCTTTTCGAGACAGGGTCTTCCTATAGCCCCTGCTGTCCTGGAACTCACTCTGTAGACCAGGCTGGCCTTGAACTCACAAAGATCCACCTGCCTCTGCCTCCCAAGTGCTAGGATTAAAGGCGTGTGCCACCACACCCGGCAAATCCCATTTGCTTCTAAACCAGCTCAGGTTACTGAAGAAGTCATTACAAAGATACAGCAAAATTGAGAAATTTACTTGGAAAGTGCATAATATTTATTCATAATTGTTATCTAGGAATAAATCTGACATGTAGGATTTTTGCTTAACTGTTTATTATGAATATCTTACTTCATTTTAAAAGATTGATTTTGTTTTTAATTAGATGTACAATGGAATTAAAAGGAAAGCCCAACTTTCACCATCACTGTATTTTATAATTATTGTCAATATTACTTGCATGATTTGAACTCTTTTACTAAGGTTTAATATTAGTCTTGAGTCTAGATTCATACTTACTGATAGTCCATTTTTCAAATTATCTATCTTGAGTATCATTTATAATATTCAATGATTATTTGAATAGATTTCTAAATATTGGAATTTTTCTTTCTTTTTCTTTCTTTTTTTTCCAGACAGGGTCATAATATGTCACCCTGGCTGATCTGGCACTTACTATGTAGACCAGGGTAGACTCAAATTCACAGAGATGTACCTGCCTCTGGTTCCCATGTGCTGGGTTAGAAGCATGTGCTACCTTGCCTGGCTCCATATTGGAATTTTTTAAATTTTAATTTAAAAGTCTGATAATTTATTTATTTATTTATTTATTTAATAAATTTATTTATTTATTATTTTTGTTTGTGTATGAATGTACCTGTCTGCATGTAGGTTTGTGCACCCGTGTCATGCAATGCTGCGGAGGTCAGAAGAAGGTCTCGGATTCCCCTGGAACTGGAGTTCTCCTGGAATTGGAGTCACAGACGGTTCTTAGCTGCCACGTGGGTGCTGGGGATCGAACCTGGGTCCTCTGCAAGAGCAGTCAGTGCTCTTAACCGCTAGGCTATCTCTCCAGCCCTAGTCTGATAATTTAATATATGTACATATATGTTTACCCTGTAGCTCCTTTCTTCCTGTTCTGAGCCCCTTCTTCACAACGATTTCCACAATGACTACACAACTGAAGAAAATGATACCTTTTAGCCTATAGAAACCATTAATTGCCAATAACCCTCAGGAAGAGATGGGCCTCATGGGAAACTCCTCTATCCATAGTGGGATCCTGTCATAAAACTGATATTGAAATTTCTTGTAATGAAATGCCATCTTAAGTTCAAGTTACCATTAAAGAAATCTCCTTCGGCCAGTGCAGGCCAATGTAGGATTCTGAATAGTCCCACCATAAAGAAGTTACGACCATCTGAAGTGTTGTACCTGCCAGTTTCACTGGTCTGGTCATTACATATTGTACCCAAGTGCTGAAGTATCACACATGGCATCAATATGTACAATCATGACATGATATCTGAAATAAGGATTAAACATTTTAAATAATTTTCATTTTGATGTACTTTAGATTAGATACAAAGAGAAAACAAAATTGACAAGTATTCATCTAATTATGGTCAACATAAATAATGTGCTCTATTGCAAATGGATAGAGATATAAGGTAAAGATTAATCTCACATGTAAAATATTCTAAATAGCCCAAGCGCATGTCAACATTCACATACTGTCACCAAGCCACCGCCCACTGAAAAGCAAAATTAAACAGCTGAAAGAGACAATCAGGAAGCCCTTGACATAATGATTCAACCACAGTAAAATATTTATGATTCTCTTCTTCATTCAGGAAACGATTTGATACCATCATGAACTGAAAATAAGCTGGAAGCAAAGAGGGAGGATTGACGTCAGGGCTCATTATATTAGTAAAATAAACACTGAGGAAGCTAGAAAATCCCATGACAATGAATGGGAGACATGAGCTCTTTCAAAGAGCACACCAGGAAACTTCCACAGTTTTATCTGATAATTAATGCACTAAAAAAAAAAAAATGCCTGATACTGGGAAATCAGAGCCTTTATTTTATCTTTGGTTGGAAAAAAGTGCTGGATAAATATCCTTTAATCTCCTTTTCATAATTCATGTAAATTTCTGTTTTCTTTTTAATGTTTTTCTGTAAATTGTGTGTATGATCATGCATGTGGGTGTGGATGTCTGTGAGTGTGTGGGTAAACATGTGGTACCCATGTGGAGGTCAAACAGGGTGTTGTATGTTGTTTCCTCTATCACACTTCACCTTGTCTCCTTCACACAGGATGTCTCAATGAACCTGAGGCTCAACCTTCTTGGCTAAGACACCTGACCAGCAAGCTGCTGGGATGGACCTGTCTCTGCACCCAGTGCCCCTCTCTGCTCCACCCCCAGCTCTGTGCGTGTTGGACAAGAACTCTAGCATTAAGCAGAGAAGGATTTGCTGTTTGACATACTTCTACTCTTTTCCCTCACATAAGTTAAATGATAAATGCTTTATAAGAAAAATGATATCTATTTTGCATTTTAATTACTCCCTAAATTAATAGACCCCTGTTAGCCAATGAAAGTCATAGATACTCAGTTGTGAGAAATGACTCACAGGCTACCTAATTCAGCGAAGTACTTGTCTTGCAAGCAAAAAGACCTCATGTGGATCCCCAGAACCCAAATAAAGTCACTTAAATAGTGATGTGCACTTCCAGTCTCGGCCTGGAACTGGAGAGACAAGCTCGTCTGTCCCGAGCCCTTGCTGTCCTGCTCTCCTGGCTTCATTGATGAATTCCAGAACAGTGGGAGACCTGCTCCCCCAAATGGTGGATAGTGCCTGGGGTCAGTTTCAAGACTGTCTTTTTGTTCTACACCCATGTACACATCTACATGCATGCATACAAATCTCTCTCTCTCTCTCTCTCTCTCTCTCTCTCTCTCTCTCACTCACACACACACACACACACACACACACACACACACTCTCCAAAAGAAAAAAAAGACTTCATGAAATAAAGTGTTATGCTTTTGTCTGCCCAGTCTTCTAGGTTCTTCTGAGCAAGCATGATCAAGAACACTTTGTTTTTATTTATATTTACTTTTACACAAAGCTTTTCCTTTACTTAAGAACTTCATACAGGAGTGTTCTATTTCATCATTCCCACCCCTCCCTTTTTCCTCTCCAACTCCTCCAATGTCTTCTCACCACTGTCTCTCAAGTTCATGACCTCTTGTTTTACAATTATCACTGTTAGACACACACACACACACACACACACACACACACGCACACACATAAACACACACATAACCTACTGAGCCCATTTAGTGTTGCTGTTCTGTACATGTGTATAGGGATGACCATTTGAGATTGTATAACCTATCAGGGGACCAGGGAGCATATCTCTTAGCAGCCATTGACTGCCTGTAGCTTCTTGTTTCTGAAGGTGGGACCTTGGGGAATATCACCATCCAATTTGGCATGCTCGGCGATGTTGTCATTATATAGGTCTAGTTTAGACATCAATATTATTGGGGTTTCACGGTACAAAATTAAAATTAGTGTCTGCTCTAGAAGACACTCAAACAGCGGATGTCCTCTTCCCCAGCTAGGTACAATCTTTCTGTCCACTGCTCCACAGAAGTTCCCTGAGCTTTAGGTTTAGGGGTTGCATTGTAGAGATGCTCCAACTGGGGCTGGAAAATGCACTGATGACCTAGGTCCAGAAAAGCAAATGAAGCATGTTTGCAATTAGTCCTTGATTCTAGCTCTGAAACTTTCTACTTGAGTACGAGGCCTGAATAACCCCTAGAAAGTAGGAAAGTAGAAAGGGACTATGTTAGAAGTGGGGAGAAGGAGCTCTATAAAGGGGGTTAGTAGAACAGGTTGTATGAAAAAGCAAAGGGGACAAGGGGAGAGGGGGAATTCTGGAGAAGAGGGAGAGGGAGGAGACAGAGGAGAGAGAGGAAAGAGAGACGAATAGCAGGAGGGCTGTTTGAAAATGCAATAGGAAAACCTCTCACAAGCTTAATGAAAAACACATTATGTGTTTGAGCATGTGTATGTATGTTCCCACTAATACATATATGTGTGTGTGTTGTTTAAATGGACTACTGCAATATGGAATTCTAATATTCTTCCCAAGAGCCATAGAGTATCTAGCAAAAACTCCCAAAGCCAAGCATCAGACACTAAAATCCCTTCAAGATGTTAGTTAGGGAGGTCCAAAAGACTCCCCAAACAATATACACTATTGCTATTGCACTTGGCTGCCTCACAGAATTTGAACATATAACCCTATTGCTGAAGACACCAAATACTTTGTACATAGAACTTGCAGAGATCGACCTAACCTGGAATCATCTTCTCTGCTGAGAACCAACAGTCACAACAAACTGTGAAGCCAATAAACTACAACAATGACTGGCTAAGGTAGTTATCCCTGAGGCAATAGTGGCACTATTATCTTGGAAGTAACCAAAAGCTCTCTAACTGGACTTAAGGCCCACTCATTAGGAGGGAATTAATTCCTGGTAATGATAACCTAAGCAACCATCCATGGCTGGAGGTGTCGTGGCCTCTTTCTATTTTTACAGGTTATGGCTCTTTAGCTCTTACACTAATATTTCAGTAATACTTTGCATTTGATGAAGTGTTTCCCTTTAGTAGGAGGAGGACTTAAGTCCACTCCAAGGCAGCACATGGATTTGGTGGAGAGATTCCAGGCTTCTTGTCCTTCAATCTAAGAGATTTTTGAAGCCAGGATTTCCTCCTTTGACCCCATTGGCCACTCTGCCATGTACACACACCCACTCAGAGACTTCAGGTGTAAAATTAGAAGGGACAAAAATAATTGAAGCATGGAAAATTCAAGATAACATTTCTAAAAATAATTCTTGTAACAGGACAAGTTGATTTTGAAATTTTCAAGGGTGTGTTAAGTCCTCTCCATTCCGGATTTCTCAATGGTTCTTTCTTGGTGTTAATGGTAAGGAGCCAAAAAGGGCCTGAGATTTCTCAATGATCTTCCTGTGTCCCTTACCTGTGTCTTCCTAAGATTGCCTAATGTAACATGTACAGTTTCTTTTTATATCCAGGATAAGTACATGTTCTCACTGCACTTCCTTTGTCCTCTCATGTCCATTCTTTACTTCTGCCCTATAGACAGGATCAGCTTTCAGTTAGTCTGACAGATCATCAAGAAATTATGGGAAAAAAGAATTGCAATCAGAAAGAGGAAGAATATGCTTTATGAGAGAAGAACAACAAAGCTGCTGTTAAAATGGGACTAGAAGTGAACTTCCAGTGACTACATGAAGGTTGGCTGGAGTGGACTATGCAACACATGATGACTCATAACCACAAGCATACATTGGAAAGTACCTATGACAAAAGCAAGGCACTATCATGTTGTAAGTAAAGACAATCCAAAGAAAAAAGAAGAAACAGGTAAATTTCCTTTCATCCTGAGTCTTAAAAAATGAATCTAGTATTTTTCATTGTTTTGTTTCTTGTTTGTATGCCATTTTTCCATCAACCTGAAAGATCACTGTCAAATTCTGTTTAGAACTTTCAAGGGGTTCCCAGCTTCACAAAGAACTGGAAGGTCAAAACCAAAGAATAGGCCCTTATTGAAAAACAAAACAAAACAAAACAAACCTGTATTGGTTGCTTTTCTGTTGCTGTGATAAAACACTGTGACCAAGGCAATTTACAGAAGAAAAGGTTACAGTTCAGAGAGTTAGCATCCATCATGGCACGGGAGGTGTGGCTGCAGATGCAGCCAGAGCAGAAAGCTAAGCACTCACATACCCAGGCAAGAAGAGGAAGGAGAGGGCTCTGGAGAGCTGGCAAGGCTTCAGAACCCTCAGAGGTACCCCCCACCCCCCCCCCCACACACACCCCCAATGACATGCTTCCTCCAGCACGGTCACGCCTTCTAAATCTCCTCAAACAGGACCACCAACTGCAGGTAAAATGTCCAAACTCTTGGAGCCTGTGGGCGACATTCTCATTCAAACCACCAGCAGACCCAGGGCCTCTTCCTCTCACTGTCAGCCATCCGGTTCAGCAACGCAATTCCCATGGTCTTCCTCCAATACTAGGTTCCCTGAGGCACATGTCCGCCTGGGAATGTTTGTTCTCTCTGCCTGAATGCCTCTGTGCTCTGGTATTGACAGGACTTTATCCTGCTGCTTTTGCTCAAGTGTCATTTTCTCAATAACTTTGTAACTTCTATAACTGTCATTTCTGTCTATTTTTATAGAGCTTCAAACCTGTACCAGTGTTGAAGCCATCACAGAAGCCTCCTGCTGGTTTAGATCTAATTCAACAATGGATGAGATTACTTTAGTATATGTAACATTCTTAAATATTTTCTTAGGGCTGAGGAGATAGATCAGTTGACAACATGCTTGCTCTCCACACATGAGGACCTGCTTTGGATCCTTGGAACCCACATAAAAAAGCTGAGCCTGGTGGTCCATGCTAGTTTGTAGTCCTATTGTTAGTGAAGCAGACATAGGGGCCTCCCTGGGTCTAGCCTAGCTTAATCAGTGATATCCAGGCCACTTAGAAACCTTGAAAAAGATAAAAATGGTACCCGAAGTCAGCATCTGAGGTTGCTTTGTAGCTTCCACACATGTGAAAACACACACACACACACACACACACAGAGAGAGAGAGAGAGAGAGAGAGAGAAGAGAAACACCACACACATATACTCACATACACACACAAACACACACACACACAATCTGCTAGTTTTTATGCCATACAATTTAAAACATTGCATTTATCCTTAATATGATCTTATCATTGAATCTTTTTTTTTTTTTTGGTCTTTTTGAGACAGGGTCTCCCTGTAGCCCCAGCTGTCCTGGAACTCGCTCTGTAGACCAGGCTGGCCTTGAACTCACAAAGATCCGCCTGCCTCTGCCTCCCAAGTGCTAGGGTTAAAGGCATGTGCCATCACACCCAGCTCATTGAGTCTTTAACTTAACAGATATCTCCCTTCTCCCATTCTTTTATTGGTATTTACAACTTGCTTGTTTAAATATTTTTATTATTTTTATTTTATGTATATGAATGTATTGCCTGCATGCACAGCCATGTAATATAGCATGCACTGCTTGAAGTGGTCAGAGGAGGGTATTGGATCCCCTGGAACTGGACTTACAGACGGTTGTTAGCCACCATGTGGGTCCTGGGCATTGAGCCCTTGTCTTCTGCAAGAGCAGCCAGTGCTCTCAAGTGCTGAGCCTTCTCTCCAGTCTCTCTTGCCATTTTATATTTATTTATTTATTTATTTATTTATTTATTTATTTATTTATTTATTTTGGTCTTTTCAAGACAGGGTCTCCCTGTAGCCCCAGCTGTCCTGGAACTCACTTTGTAGACCAGGCTGGCCTCGAACTCACAAAGTTCCGCCTGCCTCTGCCTCCTGAGTGCTAGGATAAAAGGCGTGCGCCACCACGCCAGGCTCAGCTTGCCATTTTAAAGCGTGGTATGTAGTCATTCCTCACACAAATGGGTTTCATACCGACATGGCGTGTAAGTATAGCGCTCACTCATACTTTGAACAGGGTTATCCTGATTCATCCTACTTCACTTCTCCTTTCCCTCCCTTCTATTAGTCCCATTTATTCCTTAAGGCTGCTTTTATTTCTATTTTAGGCTATGTATCCATGCACGATTTTATGTGTCTGTTTAAAATCTAGGACCATAAATGAGAGAAAAAATTCACTCTTTGTGTTTCTGAGGCTGACTTATTTTATTTTGGCCAACATAATTATCTCCAGTTGCATTCCTTTTTCTGCAAATGACATAATGTCAAATGTTCTACTTTATGGATGAATAAAATTCCATTATGAATATTTAACACATTTTTTTTTATCCGTTGCTTTGTTGATGGACATCTGGGCTGATTCTGTAACTTAGCTGTTCTGAATCGTGTTATCGTGAGCATTGATGTCAAGACTGATGTCCAGTATCTCTGTAGCAGAGTGACATAGAGTCATTTATTCACCCTGGAGTGACATCGATGGTTTGTATGGTAGTTCTAATTTTTAGGTTTTTGAGGAGCTGCCAGATGGGACTAGTTTACATTCCCACTAGTATTGTGTAAAGTTTCCTTTTCTGTACATGTTTGCCAGAATTTATTTTTACTTGTTTTTGTTTTAGCTTTTAATGAATGCCATTTTGTCAGTTCGACAATTTTGTAGTCCAAAGCTCCATTCACCGATGCAACTCACTCTAATATTTTTAATTCTGGATTATCCTTTTCTCATATTTGCTTCTTATCAAATATATCTATTTCTGTGATTAGAAAACAAATTCCAAGCAGGGTGTGGTGGCCTTTAATCCTAGCACTTGGGATGCAGAGGTAGGTGGATCTTTGTAAGTTCAAGGCCAGCCTGGTCTACAGAGTGAGTTCCAGGACAGCTGGGCTACAGGGAGACCCTGTCTCAAAAAAGACAAAAAATAAATAAATAAATAAATAAATAAATAGAAAACAGGAGTAGTGGAACATGCCTTTAAATCCCAGAACTTGGGTAGAAGAGGCAGGTGGATCTTTTTGAGTTTGAGGCCAGCCAGGTCTACATAGTGAGTTCCAGGCCAGTTGGGGTTATAAGGAAACCCTGTCTCAGTAAATAAATAAATAAATAAATAAATAAATAAATCACAAAACTAAAAATCAATTTCCTCAAATATCAGATTCATTAAAAAGCAATGGAAACATGCATTTCCTTAATAATCCTAAAAAATTCATTCCAAATGGTAGAATATATTATTGTTCCCTGTAATTTATGTTCTACCAGTTGAGGAAGAGAGAGGCTTTGGGTGTTGGACAAAATTTCTTTTTCATTACAGTTTATAACAAAAAAAAAATCAAAGGAACTAGCATCCATCATGGTTTCTGAAATAATATTTATTATCTCTGAAAGTACATACTGCAGATAGATACGGAAGGTCAGCACAAAAGACGGCCTTCCAGCCCCGCACCCTTTAAGGAGGTTGCATTTCCATTCGGTTCCTGAAAACAAGAAATGCAGAAGCATCTCAAGCTGCAGTGGTGAGATAACTGCTACTTTTCACAGGAGGCGAAGTGACCTAAGAGTTGGAAGAAGGGTTGGAATCGAATTAAATCATCCTGGGATCCATGATGACATTATCTGCCTAGACTTATCGATTGCTGCATTTCCTCCATGCAAGGCTGAAGCCCAGAAGCAGCACAGGCAAAAATCAATAGAATCTTCTCTTTTCAGCAAGTAAAATAACTACAACTACTAACTTAATGCGCTTTAAATGATTGCTAATAAGTTGCACAAGAAGTGCTAAGTACTTTGGTGCAATGCAAATGACTTAAATTTTCCAAACAATATGTCCTGATTTGTCAAAGATCAGGATGGCTGACACCCAGGTGGAAATCATAAGCATGGAATGGTCTACAGCTCCAAGAATTACTAACATGGGCCTCACCATTGGCTGAGTACAACTCTGAAGGCAAATAAATGTGCTGTACTGGTATAAGAAGAAAATGAAAAAAAAAAAATCACATGAGTGGTTGTATTTCTTCCTTTGAAAACTGTACTGACTAATCTGTACATGTATAATGTAGAAAGTTTATCTAGTTTTTATTTTGTGTGCATGTGTGTTGTATGGATATGTGAGCATTTGTGTGTGTGTGTGTGTGTCTTCCTTTGAAAACTGTACTGACTAATCTGTACATGTATAATGTAGAAAGTTTATCTAGTTTTTATTTTGTGTGCATGTGTGTTGTATGGATATGTGAGCATTTGTGTGTGTGTGTGTGTGTGTGTGTGTGTGTGTGTGTATGTGTTAGGGGGGTGCTTGTCCATCTGGAGGGCAAAGATTGACATCAGAAAGCAGAATTTCCAAATAGGTCTGGTGGTTAAAAATCAAGATCTCCGAAGAGCTGTTTTCCTTCTGGTCCAGAGAAGACTGTGTTTTCTTGTTCCTGCTTGCATCTGAAGCTCAGATGCACTCACTGACTTTTTGGGCCTGGTTCATTCCTGTGTTCCTAAAGCAAGCCATGCAATCTCTGCAATCTCCCCATCAGACATCTCCTCCCATTGTGATTACTGCTGGTCATTTATAAAGGCTCCTAATTAATTGGGGCAGATAGGATAAATGGGGATGATTTCTCCAATCTCACAATTGAAGTCAGACAGATCTGGCAATGTATGTCTCTTTGTCATGCACAACAACATAATCACTGATTCCAGATGTTTGGAACGTAGCCTGTTTGGTGAATCATTATTCATCTACCTGCTTGCCATACACTCTGTCTCTGAAGATGCAGGTCCAACTCATATCAAAAGACGTATTCCCCAGGTCCTCTAGAGCCTCAGCACATGACAGAGTCTGTTGAAAATTCCCAAACCTTACAAATACAACCATTGAAATAAGCTATGGAAGAGACTGTATAAACCATGATGGAGACATACTGCTCCACTTTTGTGCAAAAACAAACAAACAAACAACAACAACAAAAAAAACAAGAGTATTTTTTCTCAAATACAATATTAGATCACAAATAGGATAAGAGCTATTAGGATTCCTGATCAAAAGAGGAGAGAAATTAAAGTCAAAGAAGTGTCACATGTCCATGAACTTTAAAGATTGAACTGAGCAACCTCCGTTAGGATCCACAACATCTGTAAACAGACTATTTGCCTTCAGAGGCCCCAGGTCTGTGCTCAGAATCATTCCTCCTTTTTGATGAAGGGCAATGTTTGCAATTGTTTTAAACAAATATTTTAATTGTGTGTACATGTCTATTGCTTGTATGTAGGTAGGCCCACCTGTGTAATGCAATGCCCATGGAAGTCAGAAGAGGGCCTTGGATGCTTGGAATTGGATTACCAACGGTCGTTAATGGCCATGTCAGTGCTGGGAATTGAACCCAGGTCCTCTGCAGGAACAGTGTTCTTAACTGCTAAGCCATCTCTAGCCCTGGCATTCAGTAAGATTAATTAATCTAATTTTTAAAAATACTTTACCTTAATATATGGAACTAAATCATATGGAAAAGAGTTTTGACAGAAAAGGAGAAATATGTAATAGAAATTTTTTCATAATGGAGAATAATGGATAGGTTTGGCGACTTAGTTAACACAGCTAAAAATGATTTTAGAAAGACCTGCGGCAGCTGCAGCTGGCTGTGCTCTGCTGTAATTGAGACATTTGGGAGGTAGAGGCAGGAGGAATAGGAGTTCAAGGTCATCATAAGATAAGCTACGAAATGAGTCCAAGGCTGCATGGCTCAGCAAATGGAAGGTAGGGAGGGAGAGAGGGAGGGAGGGAAAAACACATCTATGATGATTGAAATGCCTAATACCTTCTGTATTCATAAATATTAAATCATTGTAGTTTCACCATTCACCCCAATCGCAGCCTTTACATTCTACCACGCCCCCTCTTCTGCAGATTGTTCCCTAGGCTTAGAAAAGGGGCACAGGTGGATGAGAAGTAAAACTGTCCTCTCTCTCTGGAGCTGTTGACTTGGATTCTGGTCAATTCTGGCTGTTTCCTTTGATGGGCTGACAGTTTGTTCAGGAGTAACCTTTCGATCCTACTAATGAAGCACAAGCAATTAGATATATAGGTATTTAAGCAGCACTAATAGTTATGGTAGGTTACTTTGGCATAGACACATATGTTTGGATGATATGTTAATTCATGAATTACATTTTTACCCCCTGATAAATATAACAGGGTCTTACTGTGGCTTATGACATCTCCTAACCTGTAGAGGATGTAGGCTTGTGGCATCAGCCATGGGTTATTCCTCCAAGGAGAGAGCCAACAGCCAATTAGATTTGGGATATACAGGCACATGGCTGCCTCTGCTGCACAGTATTTCCAGGCAGGTGAGGTGTAGCTTGGTGCTGGACGGTGGAGTCGTGCTTGACTCAGGGAGACCCGTATTTGCTTTATTGGTTTAGTGCTTTGGTAAAACTGTCTGGCATTCCAGAGGCCATCTGTACACGTGCATGTGCGTCTCAATACATCCCCCCATGTTAACGTCAGGTCATCGGCAGCAGGTTCTTATTGCCTCTCCTCCTGAGGTATCCCAACTTAGGGGCAAGGAGCCCGTACCTTTGGTGGGGCCTTGTCCTGGCTAACATCCACCTGGTAGAACAATCCATTGCTGATGTCAGAGCTCCTGCTTAATGTACTTTGCCTAAGTGTGTAGTCCCAAGGACTTTAGTAATTATATTGGGTTCTGAATAGAGTAGAATCCTTTTCAACGTTCTTATGTCTATTAGTCACGTTAAGAAGGCATTTTTTTTTTTAACCGTTTTATAAGAGATTACCTCTATAAATAGTTGTCTCCACTTACGACAAAAGCGATGTAAGTCTGGACACTCATGTTGATCAAATTGATTGAACAACCAACCTGTCACCCCCCCTGAAAATGGTGGGGCTATGGGGGTTGGGGCACAACAGGCTGTAGATTGGTTTTGCACAGAAGGATGCTTATACTCATGGAGTATCACTTAGAGCTAAAAAAAATGAAAAAAAAAAACCTGAAAGATGCAGGAACAGTTATGGCAGAATATCAGATGCTGCTTAATGGGTGGGGGTGGGGGGGAAGGGAAGAGGGAAATAGCTGGATCTGAATTGGAAAATGATTACGAAAATGCCGAAAACAAAAACCAATCAATAAAAAGGATTAAATTAAAAAAAAAAGTAAAAATATTAAATATGTGAAAACAAATTAGCAAACACAGGCAGTGGACATCACCAAAGATTTTATTCAACACAAACGGCTCTAACTATGGAGCTAGAGTACTCACATGTAAATTTATGGCTAATCAATCTAAAGCTAAGGTAAATGAGAAACTCTTGTTGTTCAGGAAAAGGAAATCTGTGATTATTTTAATGAGAGAAGTTTGCTGCTCTCTAAAGTAGTTTAAGAAAGAACCACATCTTGTCAGCCTTGGGTATTTATTTTGTATTTTTAAGTAATATTTTACATGGTGTGTGAAAAAAATGATTGTAAATAGAAGTGTTATCCAAATAAAAAGGTATGTAAGAATTATGGCCCAAATGTCATAAGAAGGCCTGTTTTGCGCCACAAGGTACCAGAACTTAGTATCAGAACCCCAGGCACTGGGGTTACAGGTAAGGCTAGTTGTTAGCTGACATGTAGGTACTGGCATCTGAACCAGGGTACTTTGCAAGAGCTCTCCAGCCCCCAGCCTTGGGTATTTAAATATCTCCATTATAAAAGAAAAGAGGGAAGTCTGCTGGGTTATATTTATGCCCTTCTACCTCTAAAAAGCATTGTTTAAAGCAGTAAAAATCTATAGAAGCCAACCCTGGAGGCATCTCACAGCTATTTTCTTGAAGTTTGTCTGAGAATAGAAATTTTATCACTTGCCTTTTGAGGATGTCCAAGAACAATTGCAACTTCTACTCCAGAATCCTTATTACCTAATCTATTGACTTTTTTCAACTGAGTTTTATACTGTGGGAAAGCAAGGCAGTTCATTTATAATGCATATAAATATATATATTTATGTATAATATTAATATATATATATATATATATATATATATATATATGATATAATACTGTGGTAAAATTCCAAAGGCCAGCATTTTTGTAAAGGTAGAATAAAAGGATTACTAAGGAAAGTTTGCTTTTCCTTCTTTTTCAAAGGGAAGGAGGACGGAGGTTGCATGTCAGTAAGATAAACTTGGATTTCAAATAGACCTAAGTGCCATTCCAGTGACAATACTTGCTATCTTTACACATTATTTAGCCTTGTTGAGCTTCTCTCTCACCAGGGAAATGTGTATAATTGCATATTCAAATGCAGGTAATTAAATGTGATAACATTTGTTTCCAAGTAGCTTCCAAGAAGTAATAGTTAACTAATCAATATTTTCATTACTCCTGATTTTCATCATCTTTGGTACAATTAAAAAAGATCCAAGTTCTCAATTATCCTAGCATCTGTCCTTGTGTTTCTCTCCTTTCCTGTTCTATTTTTTATCTTCTATTACACTCCTAATCTGAATTTCCTCCATAGCACTAGGCAAATTTAGCAGTACCCTGGACTATGTATGTGTTTCCTTGGTTTTGATCTATCTCTCCACCCTGAGCATGAGGTTTAGAATAGAAGCCGGGCGTGGTGGCGCACGCCCTTTAATATCCAGCATACTTGGGAGTGCACAGGCAGGCGGATCTTTGGAGTTCAAGCCCATCCTGGTCCTACAATGTATTTCGCAGACCAGCTGCTGGGGCTACAGGGAGACCCTGTCTCGAAAAGACCAAAAAAAAAAAAAAAAAAGAATAGAAGAATTCACATTGGGCCTCTAGAATCACTGCACTAAGTACAGAATAATGCCTAGCACACTTACTAACATTTGTAAATACTTGCAACTGTCAATATGCATCTTATGCCATTTAGATATGGGCTCATTGTTTTTGCTTGACAGCCTACTCTGTGGGGAGTAACTGATGTTTACACTTAATCATATAAAATTTCTTCTGCTTTCATTTCACTTTGAATAAATTCTAGAATTTATCACATCTCTCCATGATAATAAGTTTTGGTCAAGACGTGGAAACTCAAGGTGACAGGGAGATTCAATTTAAAACTCTCTTGCATAAGGACTCTTTATGTCAGGCTGGGTGAGATGGCTCAGGGAGTAAGAACATTGTGCCCTCTTCTCCAGCACCTAGGGAGGCAGAAAAGGCCAGATTGCTGGTACTTTCTGGCTACCAGTCTAGCTCCAGCTTCAGTGAACTTGATGGCTGGGACAAGAATGCCTTTAAGTCTTGGTGCTGTTTAGGGGGTCCATTGGACCATTAGGAGGCGTGGTCCTGCTGGAGGAAGCAAGTCACTTGGAGTGGGCTTTGAGAGTTCAAAGCCATGCCCAGTTCCAGGCTGTCTCTCCAGGTCTCCTGTGCCTGATTGAAGGTGGGAGTCTCATCTCTGTGTCCCAGCTGCCTCCCATTGTCATGCCTCCACACCGTGATGGACTTAAGCCAAATAAACTCTTCCTTCTATAAGTTGCCATGGTCATGGTAGTTTATCACAGCAACAGAATGTTGTGAGCATGGACTAGCATGGACTATGTCCAAAAGGATCCAGGACACACATATTCTAATAAAATCTAACTTTATTAATTCCCATGCAGGTTAATTCTATAATTCTAATAGTCCTGTCCTGTTCCTAGCCTAACTCCCCAAGGCTGCTGTTGTAGTTTGTCTTCCATTGTTGTGACAAAACACTCTGACAGACACCAACTTGGGGAGGAAAGGGTTTATTCAGCTTACATCTCCTGGGTCACAGTTCATCACTTAGGGAGCCCAAGGCAGGAACTCAGGGCAGGAACTTGGAGGCAGGAGCTGAATGAAGCACAGGCCATGGAGGAAGGCTGTTCACTGGCTTGCTCTCCGGCTCATGCCCAGCCCGCCTTCTTATACAGTACACAACAACCTGCCCAGGGTGGCACCACTCTTGTGGGCTGGGCCCTCCTACACTGCTCGACCATCAAGACAATACTCCACAGATGTGGCCACAGGCCAATCCAATAGAGCCAATTCCCCAACTGAGGGTCCCTCAACCCAGGTGTGTCAAGTTAACACTAAAGCTATCCAGCACAGCTGCTCACCTACAAGGCATTTTCTTGGCCCTTGGGAAGCAAAGGACGGGGTCCACAGTAGGGAGTCCCAAGAAGCTTTCTGATTGGCTGAAGCAAATCTCTCTCTGTCTGGGTGCTGGGGCAGTATCCTGGTGAGCCAGTCCCAGGCATCAGTAGCCAGCAGGGTCAGCTTGCACTTCAGATGAACCATAACAGGGTGTTCTCCACTGTGGTTTCTGTGTCTCACATGGGGTGTGGGGGTTGGGGGAGTCTCTGGGAGTGGGGTGTGAGCTGAGAGGTTCTGGAGGCATCTCACAGCAGGTCCCCCCAGGAGGAGTGAAAGCAAAGTCTTTTCACACTTCTCAGGTTAAGTAGCTGGTAGCCAACAGGGGCAGTGAACTTGGTTCCAGGCTTTAATCTCAGCCTTGCGTTCTGTCCTCCATTCATGGCCAGGTGGAAATCTTTTCTATGTCAGTTCATGCCCAGGTCTTGGGAGGGGGGATCCAACTCTGATTATCTGGCTCTTGTGTCCATGCCACCTGTAGCCATGTAATCATTTGAGCATATTCAATTTGGGGGTTCTGCTGGGGCCCCTTCCTATACTGGGTTCAGGGCCCCTGCTGTTGCTCTGGGCTGGTTTATCTGAACAGCCTTGGGTTAATGCATTTCTGACTAAGCTAAATTTACTTTCTTATTCTCTAAAATTACAGCATTTCAAATCCACATATTTACTGTTATTATGCTCCTTACACAGAAACATAAATAATAGAGAAGTTGATGCCAGAGAATGGGTGTTACAAGTGGGTTTTTGGAACAATGAGGAAGACATCGGAAGTTTGAAGTAGAACAGCAGTTGAACCCTGTAAGAGGAACCTAACAACCTGTTCTAAGGCATCAGGAGGAAAGTAGTGGCGAGAGCAAGATAGCTGTGAGGGAAATAAGGATTTAGGGAACAACTGGGATTTTTCGGCCAAGTCAGGCTGCCATCTGCCCACAGCCTGAGAGCTTGCCTGAGGCTAAGTTGAAAAGTAGTGGAGTAACTTCTTGGGTAGAGGAAATTTCAAAATAGCTTAATGTTGAATCAGCATCTTGGTTCTAATGCTGAATATTATGCAGATCAACAGTGAAAAGGAGCAAGTAGGGCAGCTAGAAATACCTAATGTACAGTTTAGAGAAAAAGAAAGCCCTCTGAAGCTTACTGATGCTGTGCTGGAGGAGAGGCTGTCTTTGTTAAGGATATTGGGGTCATTAACAAGAAGCCTCAAGATTTGCATTTGGACAATGGGAGGAGTCCCCTCCTCGCAAGACCCCACCTGGCTAAGCTAAGCTTTCTTACTAAAGGAAAAAGGTCTAAAGATTTTTCTTCTATAAAATTGCAAGAGTGAAGGCAGACATGGCTTCTTCCTCTGCAGTTTCAGAGAGCTACTGAGGCCAGGCAGCATACTGCAAGGGGCTTCCCTGTTTCAAAAGGCCCTGGCAGTTCAAGAGCCCCTCCCTGCCCCCCAGAAGCCATTATATACAAGTGTCAGTATGAAGCCTGGTGGGCATTGTAGACCCCAAGGTGCTGGAGATTCTAGAGCCATGAGATATCTGCCAAACAGAGTTCTATATAGTGAGTGATGCCAGGCCAAGGGAGGGATGTATGTTACATGCACAAATCTGGATCAGCTGAACCATGTAAGCTCTAGGGTATGTCCCAGACATCAGACACGGAGCTACTGGATTTGGCGATTGCTCTGCTTGTTTTGTTTTCTTTGGTCCAGTACTTCCTCAGTACACCTCCATTCCTTCCTTTTGGAGTGGGAATGTATGTGGGAAACAGATAATTTGAGTTTTTCAGGGGATTTATAGTTAAGAGATTGCCTAGAGTCACAGAAGAGAGTTTGGAGCTCTGAACTTTTGAATAGTGTTGAGATTGTTAAAGACTTAATATGGACTTTTTAAAAATTTATTTATTTATTATTATTTTTGTATGTGTATGAATGTAGTGTCTGCATGTAGGTTCGTGCACTCGTGTCGTGCAATGCTGCAGAGGTCAGAAGAGGGTGTCGGATTCCCCTGGAACTGGAGTTCTCCTGGAATTGGAGTTACAGATGGTTCTTAGCCGCCATGTGGGTGCTGGGGATCGAACCCGGGTCCTCTGCAAGAGCAGTCCGTGCTCTTAACCGCTAGGCTATCTCTCCAGCCCTGACTTAATATGGACTTTTAAGGTTTTATTAAATGCACTTTGAATTATGATATGATCTTGAGCCTATGGGGGCCAGAGAAGGAAGTGTGATCATTTGAATGAGAATATCCTCCATTTGGCCATGCTAGAGGATGTATGTCCCTGGGGATGTATTTTAAGAGTTCAAAGCCATGTCCGTCTCCAATCTGCCTCTCTCTGCTTCCTGTGATCACTCAGCTTTCTCCTCAGCTGCATCCTGCCATGCCTCCCCGCCATGATGGATTCTTACCTTCTGGAACCATAAGCCAAAGAAACTCTTTTTTCTATAATTTGCCTTGGTCATGGTGTTTAATCACAGCAACAGAAAAGTAACCATTACAGTTATAAGTACTTAACAACGCTATATCAAGGCAAGAAAGCAGAGAGTTATAGAGCAGGATATCCAGTATCTTCTCCTGGCCTCCCTCCATAGACCCTCCCAAACACACACACTCTTATGTTGAAACATCACTACTTAATGTGAGTGATGGGAGAAGAACATGGATATAATGAACACATGTGCACTAGGAGGAGCAGAAGTCTCCAGAAACCATGATTAACAGTGGGCATGAAAGTTCAAGAAGCATGGATTTCAATCCCGTTCTGGATGCCTTATGTGACTAGGAACACAGAAAATGATCAACGATGGGGCAAAAGTCCTTCTCTGTCCTTCACCATTGGGATCTACCCAGATTCTGCAGAATGGCCAACTTTACAAAACTCGGCCTAATACTCAGGCTTCCCTCCTGTGTTTCTCTTCCTACACAACTGGATGAACCCCTCATCTCAGAGTGTTAAGAAGGTAGCTACCTCTAATAACTATATTAGTTACTTTTACTGTTTCTGTGATAAAATCCCATGATCAAAGAAGCTTAAGGGCAAAAAAAAAAAGTTTTATTTTGACTTAAGGTTCCAGAGGGATACTGTCCATAATGATAAAGACACAGGCTGGCAGGAAGAGGAAGTAGAGAGGCCACACAGGAAGCAGGAAAGAGGAACCAGGAGGACATGAGGGAAAGTTATAAACCCTCAAAGCCCACTCTCAATGCTGTACTTCATTTGGCAAGACTCTACCTCCTAAATATTCTATAATTTCCAAACAGCTTCACTAACTGGGGACCAGATGTTCAAATCCAAGGGCTACTGATTTCTCATTCAAACAACCAACATAAGTCTTGGTACTATACTAGGAACTTAGCGAGGCATTTTCTCAGCAACCTACAATGGCAGACGTAAGAAAACATCAAAT
This sequence comes from Rhizomys pruinosus, assembly GCA_009823505.1. Taxonomy (NCBI): domain Eukaryota; kingdom Metazoa; phylum Chordata; class Mammalia; order Rodentia; family Spalacidae; genus Rhizomys; species Rhizomys pruinosus. The sequence goes on from VZQC01015508.1 coordinate 962,646, forward strand.
TCTGTTTCCTCAAAAGACACAAAATTCTCAGCTGTGCTGGTTAGTTTTTGTTATTTGAGGTAAGCTAGAGACACTGGGAAGAAGGACTCTCAGCTGAGGAATTTCTTTTATCATACTAGCCTATTGTCATGTTCTTGGTTGTTAATTGACCTAAGAGTACCTAGTCTATTGTGGGAGATGCCATCCCTAGGCAAGGTGGGCCTGGGCTGCTGCATATGAAATGTAGCTGAGCAAGTCAGATAAAACATACCAGTAAACAACATTCTTCCACACCCTCTGCTTCCGTATTTGTCTCCAGGGTCCTGCCTGCTGCTGCTTTGGCTGACCTCAACAATGAACTCTAACCTGTGAAATGGAGTAATCCTTCCCCAAGTGGTTTTGGATCAGTATTTTATCACTGCAACAGAAAGCCCTAACTAGAACATCAACCAAGTTAGTTGGCCTCTGTATCCAGTCTCGGGACATCTTCCATTTCTTTCACTAGATTATACATGATGCTTTTACATAGATTATCACAGAACCTTCAGTTTTATATAAGTATGGCACTGCAGTAATATAAGCTCCAGGGAATACTGAAGGAAATGTTTTATGTAGTTATTTTTGAAAAGGATATATTTAAGTAATTTCAGTCATCATTTTTAGGAGAGAATCACACCTGTATAAGGTGCCCCAGAATTTTTGCTACCCAAAGACTACATGAAACATCGTTTGTTTTCACCATACAGTCATTTCAGCAAGCCCAATGTGCAGAAAATGAAGACTTCTTATTGACTAGAATTCTGAGCTGAAATGTGTAATTTCACTTGTGGATGTTTGCATTCAGCTGAAGAAAATGTACAACTGCATTCATGAGCTAAATCACACACATTGCTAATGGTTTATTCTCAGTTATTTTTATCTGCCTCTTGTGGGTTGAATTGCTGCCAATGTATTTAAGCTCAATAAATATTCCTGTGTTACTCTTCCTGGCTCCAGAATCAACTTCTAAGTTCTAGGCACATCTCAAATAAATATTTGCAAAGTGATTCACTTCTTAAACTGCCTCATTACAGTGATGCATTTGAAGTCTACAGGCAAAAAAGTTAATAACCAGACTGTTCAGCACGTGTTCTGGATGTGTCAGCCTGCCTCTGTCACGGGTGCCATCATTAATATAATCTGTGAGTCGGTTCACCTTTCCACTGTATCTCTCATTCTCTGAAATCTTGAGCTAAGTAAAAGTGAGGTTTAATATCCTGAAAGTATATTTGTATTTGATGGTAGTTTCCTGTGTAACAAAAGAAAATAGGGGGAAATGAGCTTATATATTGGTTCTGACAGGCCACATTATGATAAATTCTGAATAAACTATATGGCGAATATTACCTTCTACTTGGCAATTTCCCGCGTTCAGAGAATGTTGTAAAAATTATACTCAAGCAGAAAACGTTAAGTTAAGAGACTTTCTCAGTCTAGGCTTTCCTTTTTTAGACAGCTTGGCTGCCAGGGTCATCTGGTGACATTATAGAGAGGAACTTCTTACATTCCTGGCGTTATGAGCACCTTCATTTCCTGAAAAGTCAGGGCTGCAGTGTTACCTTGTTTTCTCAACAACTAAGTGAAGTCAGGAAGATATGTAGACAGAGCCAAAGGGAAGGCCAGAGCGACAATGCTTTGAAGAAGTCAGAACATCCATGGCTTCCACAGATGCACTTGGCCTCTCTCCTTCAGCTTCTGATTAGTACCCTCCCAAGATAATTGCAGCCATTGTCAGATTCTAACTCTCAGTAAGATGAAAAGATGTCCTGTTTGTTTTTTATTTCTAACCCTAAACCCAAAGAATAAATGCCTTAAAAAATCTATTGGGGGGCTGGAGAGGTGGCTCAGTGGTTAAGAGCGCTGACTGCTCTTACAGAAGACCCGGGTTCGATTCCCAGCACCCACATGGTGGCTAAGAACCATCTTTAACTCCAGTTCCAGGGGAATCCAACACCCTCTTCTGACCTCTGTGACATTGCATGACAAGGGTGCACCAACCTACACGCAGACAGTATACTCATACACATAAAAAGCCGGGCGTGGTGGCGCACGCCTTTAATCCTAGCACTTGGGAGGAAGAGGCAGGCAGATCTTTGTGAGTTCAAGGCCAGCCTGGTCTACAGAGCGAATTCCAGGACAGCTGGGGCCACAGGGAGACCCTGTCTTGAAAAGACCAAAAAAAAAAAAAAAAAAAAAAAAATATTAAAATTAAAAAAAAGTTAAAAAAAAATCTATTGGAAGAATCAAATAGACAGTGTATGGTTTAGTTGCCAGCAAGGAGGAGAATGTGGAAGTTGCTTTGTGTATTGGTAGCAAGAGAGTAATCTAAAATAATACTCAAAGATGAAATATAAAGCCCTTTCAGAAAATCTAGTATAGAACTTGGTGACGTGTCAGTTTAGCCAACAAACATTCTTTGTTTCTTTTTTTTTCTTATTAAAAAATACCTTACATCCCTAGTGGTTAGGAGAGTTACAAGCCACAGTAAAAGACCTTGTCATGCTTTACAGAAAAACCTATAATTCAATGGATTAGTATACCATCCAAAATCATGTTTCTATACCACATGTAACCTACCACTAAAATTAATACTGTTAAATATCTATATATGTAATTGCCTGTGCTTCATTTGTAGGGTTGAAAGGTTATTCCTGAAACAAACTGTCAGCCCATGAAAGAACAAGCCAGAACTGAATCAGGAGTCCAAAAAAAAAAAAAAACAAACTCTCCAGATAAAGTAGACTTGCTTTGCTTCTCATTCACCGTGCCCCCTTTTCTAAGCCTAGGAACAATCTGCGGCAGAGGGGGCATGGTAGAATGTAGGGCTGTGATTGGGGTGTATGGATTTGGTTGAAACTACAGCAATATAGACAACACTTATTTAATAACTGATTGTACATACAAACCCCTCCAAGCTGGATGGGGGACCGCGGCTGTGTGGGTTTGGGCATATTGCTGCTTGCAAATTGGTTTTACATGAAAGGATGCTTGTACTCAACACACTTATACGTAGTGTGTTAAGAAAAAAGAAATAAATAGAAAGCCAAAATGTAAAAAAAAAAGAATTTAACAAACATCTACTTTTTCTATGTTGGACAAAGTGTAATATCTGTTAAATAGCTAATCATGTCTACTGCAAAAATGAGCAAGGGAATGCTAATACATTTAATCACCATTTCAAAATTAATTGTGTTAAACAGTGCATTAATATGAAGATAAAAATACAGAAAGTAAAAGTGTACTACATATATATCTTCTCTACAGAAGTGACATAATATATAGTTTATTTGCTCTTTGACATTCATTATGATTGTCTGTCTTCTGCTTTATTATACAAAATTGGCTGTTGACACAGCTGAAGCTGACTTGTGGGTAACTTGTGAATGTAATCCTGGTGTCAACTTGGCTGGACTAGGGATGAACAAATAAGAGAAAAACGATCTTCTGGACTCTTCAACCTGATGGCCCACCCTAAATGTAGGCATTACCTTTCGCCAGCAGTGCGATATAAAGGCCATGGCAAAAGGAGCATGGTCCCTTTTTTTTCTGCGGCTTGCCTCTCCTCTCGCTCACTGGTGAGTTCTGTCTTGCTGCCCTATGATCAACCCTTTGGACCCAGCGTGTACTGAGGACCAGCAGAGCTCTCCTGGAATCCATCGGCCTTCAGCACCAGACTTGAGACTACCAGACATCCAACCTCGTGGACTGACAGTTCCCTGGAGTCTCAGCAGACTCTCCACCAGTTGGCGAGGCAATTAGTTGGACTTCTTACTCGTCAACGTAAGCAATCAACAGATCCTGTTATCTAATATATATTCATTCATTCATATATATATATATATATATATATATATCCTTAAATCCCAGTCTTTTCTACCTCTTGTGTGTGAAAAGTTGTCATTTTTGTGTCATTTTCCTTAAAAGACCTCAGTTTGCTGTACATGAAACAATATGTGAACGCATAAAAAAAAAAAACAATACATGTAATTCTTTGATTCTCAAACAGAAAGCTGTACTGTTGGTTTTGGTGACAAGTCAAGGGGAGAAAGTGAATTTTCTTGACCCAATACATGGAAGAAAATCCAAAGTGTTTATAGGCTTTACAGGTGTTACACTCTTCTATCTGTCAGAGACTTTTATTATGAAATGATTGCCTCGTAACAAAAGGAGTCAGGTCATGTTTTTATTTTGAAGCTGTAACATGTAGATCTTGTCCTTTCCTTCCAGACGCAAGCTTCCATGATGAAAAACAAATAAGAAAATAACAAAGGTCAGCAGATAACCTTGCAACGTTTCTTAATGTGGCCATCCTTAAATCAGGAAAATAAGTGGATATGGTCAGAACCCATGCCAATCAAATGGCAGGTAGAACGTCCCGGGTAGAAGGCTCTGCCCTCTACCTGATCTGCAGCAGAGAAACAATATTTCTTATCTGACATTTCTTTTACTTTTTTTTTCCTTCCTCATTTTATTAGTTCTTTGAGAGTTTCACAAAACAGATTTTGATTTTATTCAACCCTCCTCCCGTGACTACTCCCAGATCCACCCCTCCTTTTCCACCCACCCCAAATGATCTGGATTTCTTTTTTGTTTATTTGGCTTGGGGAGGTGTGTTAGATTGGGCAGGGGCAAAGCCAAGATGGCATAGGCCGGAAAGACCCCCATTTCCCTTTTTGTCCAGTCAGATTCCCATGAGACCTCTGGACCTGAGACCCACTTCCAGATCTGAGCCCCTGGCCTGGTTTAATTGGCCAGATTCCAATAGGTCACCCCCACCACCACCATAAAAGGCTCTCCCCACCTCTCAGAAGCATGCTTTCCACAGCCTTCAGGATGGCCTGAGGCCATGGATTGGGTTTGGGGGGGGGTGCATTTCCTGGAATAAATGCCTACCTTTATTTACCTGTTAATTCAGACTGATTCAGCCTTTTCTTAGCTTTGGTTACACTTCTCAAGGTGTAGGGAGGTATTTGTGGGGCTTTGAGACAGGTCTTCCTATAGTCGCAGCTAGCCTGGAACTCACAGAGATCCTCCAGCCTCTGCCTCTCAAGTGCTGGGATTGAAGGAACATGCCACCACACCTGGGTCATTTTCCATTTGTCTATTTGAATGTAAATAATGGGGAAATTTTTTTCTAAAAAATTGTGGAAAATATGTGAGAAATTTTCATAGAGAGCAGGAAGGTGACACTAATTGTGCTGGATAGCTTTAGTGTCAACTTGACACACCTGGGTTGAGGGAGCCTCAACTGGGGAATTGGCTCCATTGGATTGGCCTGTGGCCACACCTGTGGAGTATTGTCTTGATGGTCGAGCAGTGTGGCAGGGCCCAGCCCACAATGAGTGGTGCCACCTTGGGCAGGTTGTTGTGTACAGTATAAGAAGGCAGGCTGGGCATGAGCCAGGGGAGCAAGCCAGTGAACAGCATTCCTCCATGGCCTGTGCTTCAGATCCTGCCTCCAGGTTCCTACCCTGAGTTCCTGCCTTGGGCTCCCTAAGTGATGAACTGTGACCCAGGAGATGTAAGCTGAATAAACCCTTTCCTCCCCAAGTTGGTGTCGGTCAGAGTGTTTTGTCACAGCAATGGAAGTCAAACTAGAACACCATATTCATTATTTGAATTCTTTTCTCCTGTTTCTGATTCTAGGGACCAAATAATATCAAATTAGGTTTATGTACATCTGAGGAGAGAGAGAGAGAGAGATCAATTTGTTTTTTGTTGTTGTTGTTGTTGTTTTGTTTTGTTTTTTTTTTTTTTTTTTTTTTTTGGTCTTTTTGAAGACAAGGGTCTCCCTGTAGCCCCAGCTGTCCTGGAACTCACTTTGTAGACCAGGCTGGCCTTGAATTCACAAAGATCTGCCTGCCTCTGCCTCCCAAGTGCTAGGATTAAAGGCGTGCGCCACCATGCCCGGCTGAGAGATCAATTTGTATTTTTATGACTGTCTCATTGGGGGCACTTCCTGATTTCAACAGGATGAACAAGAAGAGGGTGGAAGACAATCACACTAGTCTTGTCTTTCAATGTAGGAGTTATTCATGCTTGCTTCCTCTATAAAACCATCTGCTCCAGTCCCAAGCACATCTTGAAAAGTTCCCACTTGCACAACAGGTTGGATCTGACAAACCATCAGGCAAAGACATTGAAGAGCCTGGGCTTGCTCTTCTTCAGGCTCCAAGTAGGATGTTGGAATGGAGATTTCTGCACAGGAGTCCATTTCCATAATAACAAGTACAAAGATCCATTGGTTAAAAACATTAGGAATCTGCTTCTGCATTTAGACGGTTGATAAATTCATTTTCTTCATCTGAGGGCCTGGAATGAGCACATGATTTATGTAGATGTATGCAAAGGCTCTGCCAACAGGTACTTGTGGGAGAATCGAGGTCTGCTGCCTCCCTGCAAGCCGTTCTCTGCCACCTCCTCCACTGTTAGGGATATGCTGAACTCTTAGTTCACATTATTTTGCATTTGAACTTCTGCTTATGTTTTTTTTTTTATTTGTATTTCCTGTCCCTTTATTCTTCTAGTAATGAAATTGTTCTCTCTTCAGTGCCAGCTCAAATCCAAGTTCTTCTAGAAGTTTTCCTTTTTCAGGACACTATTGTCCCTCATCCCTGAGGGACTTAGTGTTCAAAGGGTAAATGGAGCCTGGAGGGCATCTTCTGGGATTTCCAGGTTCCCATGCCCTGGAGCAAAGAATTGGACTAGGTACACTCGGATAGAGGTAGAAATAGAAGCCGTTTATAATGTAGGAACAGCACTCCCAAGAATAGTGGGCTGGAGAGAGCTGGGAAGAGGTAAAACTTCAAAGGGCATTGGGCAGGGCAACTGGAGTCTTTCTGGGTCACTTACAGAACACCCATCTTCTCCCATATGTGTAAATTGCCTTTGTTTCCCTCATTTGTGGATGCTAACACCAAATCCCCAGTTGGCAGGCAAACTGAGCAACTTTATTATTATATTTCTTTGTATCTGAAAGCAACTGTGCTGTATAATGTGAATCTCTTAATGAGCTCTAGAATTGATCTACCACTTATATTCAGACATTGTAATTGCCATATATGGGTAGAAGATATGTATTCATATTCTAGAGTAATATAAAAATAAAGGGAAAAAATGTGAACACCCCCCCAAAAAAATTGCCTTTGTTTCTCCAGCATGTTCCTCTATCTTTTCCTGTAGCCACGATGGGTAGAGTTTCCAGGCTACCTGCTAACAGGTTTCCTTCATCTGTGAATCTGGAAGCCCCTTTCTTCACCTTACCCCTGGGCTACTTTATTCACACTGGGTAAAAAATTTTAACAAGTGAAATGATGCCATTTTAGAAATGAGGTTAATAATAAATATGAAAGACATGTAAGAGAGATAATCTGGATGTTATTAATGGCTGTTTCCTAATTGTGTTCCTTTAAGCTTAGTCAACTTCATGAATTAAGTTATGATCCTTAAACACCTGTGAGATCAGTATCTGGGTCATCCCAGTTCTGCAAAACAGAAACTTGAGGTTTAAGATTAAAAATAATTATTAAGTGTACGCATGTGGATTTTTCTATATGGGTATCCATGGGCCCAGGAGAGGGTGTCATATCCCATATAACAACTATCAGCATATCAGCCATCTTATGTTGGTGCTGGGAACTGAACACAGGTCTTCTGGAAGAATGACAAACACTCTTAACTACAGAGCCATCTCTCCAACCCCCAGAAATTTGAGATTTAAAGAAGTTGAGCAATTTTTCTCTAGTCACGAGATCAGACTAAATGATGAAACTAAATTTAGACCCAGCCACATTCTTCTTCCTCTTTCAAATGCTGGAATATTTATTCCAATTCTGACATGTATGGATGATGAAAAGGAAGTCTGGGTATTGCTGAAACAGACAAGAAGTAGAAAAGTTTGTGCCCATAACGAGGGAATTCTGACCTGGGATAATTGGTTATAAATATGTTTCCAGTGGAGGAAGTAATATGACTTTGTCTTTGGTTTTATGTGATGAGAATAAGACAAGCCCATCTTTGCGTAAGGCAATCCAAAGAAGCTTGTCCCTCATTCCACTTTGGCAGGGAAAAGGTTTAGGTGTAGTACCTTTGTGTAGCTTGACTTTATTCCTCAGAGATAGAAGCCAGGTAGATTTCCAATGTGACCATGTGACAGGATGATGCTCCAAGTCATCAGAAGGCTCTGTGTAGCCCTAGCAATGTTGCCCACGTTAGGGTATTTCTAACTATGAATCAGGCTGTCAAATGAAAGATTACTAATGGAAAACATTTGTGTCATATGTGAGTAGATTCTGTTGACCTCTAAGTGTTCTGAAGTGCTGATTCACTCAACCTTTGGGAGGGATTGTGAGTAGGCCAGGATCTCTGAAGTCTCATTTGTTTATCTCACTGTGCAAGGTAAGGTGTAATTAGTGTAATTCTATCATGTGACATCATGGGAGGCCCTGGCATAAGGCACTTGCGAGATGAATAAGAGTCTAGGACAACAGAACTCTGTGAGATGAAGAATCCCCATTAGGGAGTATGTGAATGAGGTTTCTACAGAGTCTTCACTACACATATAAGGACTCTCCCAAGCATATAAATAGGATTTCAGAGTAAAACAAAATGTGGTTAACAAAGCTGAGTTTTGGCAATCTGGTCCACCCAGGGAAAATGGCAAATATATCTACAAAGTAGGTATGCAATGTCTCTTCCCTTAAAGACTTCATCGCAGGCCAATTTGTCCCGGGGGACAGAATTGTGTTTAATCATCCAGGACAAACTGGTCAAGAAAGTGAGCATGTGGCAAATACCTCTGAAATTATTCAGTGGCCTTAGATAAAGGAATGCCCCGGAAGTACAGGTCCCCACAGAAAGACCTTCAGAATAATGCCCTAAATTTTGAACTTGAGGTGACCCAAAGGAGAATGCACAGTCTAACTTGATGAAAACTTAGGGTAAAGCAGTTGAAGCTGCTGCTTTAGCAGTAAGAAACACAGGGAAGGGCTCGTGTTCCATGTGGAAGCACATGCAGGCTGAGTGGAAAGTCTGTACTGACGACCCGTGGCTTCCCCCTTGCATAAGAGTTTAGGAAGATTGAGTTACTGGCTGAAACAGCCTCTTAAGGCCTTCAAAAGATAATGTCCTACGCCCTCTGGTGGCTGTTATGTTACAAATTAAAAAAAAAAAAAAAAAAACAAACAAACCTGGATGAAGAAATCACAGAATGACAAATACAGGAATAACTGGTGTCCCAAGTGCCACTTATCAGAGGTCGGTTCAAGATGGTGTAAGCTTTCATTAAAAGTCCGAGTCCTTTAACAAGAAAGGAAAGCATTTCATCAGCTTTGCATACTTCTGGGAAGTCTATTTTCTCCAGATTTCTCCATCCTTTTCTGGAACTTGCCCACCATGTTTTTGTCATCATAATATTCAGAGATTACAAAGATCCCGATTTTGCTTGTAATGAGCCTGCAGTCTCCTTGCAGGTTCTCTCAGTATTTTGATTGAAAAGCTTGTTGTTCTAAAAGAAGCTGCAAACCACAGGGTGACTTTAAAGGGGTAATTGTACAGTAGTACTTTGAATGATACCTGGCAAAGATTTAAGCAACTTGTCTACTCTTTTTGTTGTGTCTGGGAGTCAGAAATAGAGACTGACCATTATTATGTCAAACTATCATTAAATTACTTCCGGTGCCAGTGTTTGTGAATGACACCTACCTGCAAAGTACAGGAAGTACTGGATTGAAGGGGAACTTCACTGAAGATAAGATGATATTCAGAAACAGATTTTAAGTAGATTGTACATAATTAATCTCTGGTTAAATTACATATGAATATGCCACATATTTTATATGATGTATATATAACTAGGTTATATATATATATATGTATATATGTATATATATATATGACATGTATTAGAGCCATATATATTTAATAAATATTTCTGAATAAATTAGTCTGGAAGTCCTGTACTTTGGATCTAACTTTTTGCAAAAGTGGAATTTTTGCTAAATGACATGGTATTTCTCCTTTGAAGGACAGAGAGAGCCAAATGGGAGATTTTGTGGAATTGGACCACATTAAAAGAGCTACAGGCATTAGGAAGGATTAATTGAGATGAGGAATGGGAGGGTGGGGGAGGAGGGAGAGCAGTGAGAGATGGTTATGTAATATTGTTAGTATATTAAGCATCATAATTTGATTAGAAAGCTACTGAGACTTAATATAGATCCATGCTCAGACATGATTTATTCTCCTCTGTAGTCTATACATCTCTCTTTCTCTGTCTCTCTCTTTCTCCTGATCACTTTCACACAAATATTATATCTACAGCTCATTTTATAAGGAATTGCATGCAATTTATTCACCATCAATTTCTACGTTAATAGTAAATAATGTTTACCATGGTTGTTTAAGTATCTGGCCTGGGATCTATTTTATCATCTATTTTCTTATATAAGAGCACGCATTCACATGCAAACTAATTTATTATTTTTCATCAAGCTCTCTGAATGAATTGTAATCAGTACTGGTATCCTGTTATCAACCATGTTCCATAGAATTATGTACTTGACTAATTCTAAATTTAACATGGTGGATTCAGGAGACTTTTGAACTAAGGAATATCTTGAAATTCAAGATTTGTTTTTACTCTAAAAAGTTAAAATTATTAAATATGAAAATGAAGTCTAAATAAAATTAATCCATATATATTAACAATGATATAGATATAACAAATATATGCACATATTAAAATAATACACAGGGATGCAACAGAGTGATTTATAAATACACACAATGTTGTATTCTTGATATAATGAAAGATGTATTTCAAAACATATTTTTGAGTTAAATAAGGCACATACCAGAGTGTAGTTACTTTGTAATCCTTAGTACCCAAAGTACTTAGTCATGGAAAACTGCAATTCACTGTGTGTGTGTGTGTGTGTGTGTGTGTGTATGTGTGTGTATGTTTGTGTGTATTTCTGGTATGTGTTCATATATATGTGATGTATACATGTATACATGTGTGTGTCCATGTGGTCACTTATTAAAGTCAAATGTCTTTTCAGTCATCTGTACCTTTATTTTCTGAGCTAGTACCTGCACTGCACCTGGAGCAAATTCACAATTCACAAGGTACTTTATTTGGCTTGGGTGGGATCTTTATGTGGGTGGTGGGATCTGAAATCGGGTCTTTCAACTTGTGTAGCACTTTACTGACTGAGCCATCGTTACAGCTCCATGCTTGGTTTTCAAAGAAAGAATGATAGTGACAGAGAACTGGAAGTCTTCTCTTTGACTCCAGATAACTTTCTAAATTCAAAGTCATCTAAAGAACTGGCATCTGATGTTCCTTCTAAAGCACAAATATGATGCTAAAGGTCACATGACTGGCAATCTCCTATCCTACAGACTTTCCAATTTTGGCAGAATGGCCATCCCCCTTAATTTGGATTCCACCTTACCCAGTTTGTCAGTACTGGGTCTCTCACTTTTTTTTAATTGAACTTTCCTGGCTCTTAAAACTCCTGTTCAAGTGCTCTCTGTATCCACAGTCATCTGACTTTGGTTCCTCAGGACACTCAGTTTCTTTATTTTTTGTTTAACTCTCCATTTTCATCTCTTCCTTTGCGGTCTTATCTTCTTCCTCTCTGGTTCAGAGCCTCTTCTATTTGCTCTCAAAATACCAGGTCTTGTATTCCAAATTAACAATCACCACAGAATTTTACAGTGTATAAGCTGGTATATCCATCCACCCTAAGCTCAGGGGATAAGGACTTCATCCATCTCTACTGCTTGGAATTAAACCAACTCCAGTGCGCATTTTATATGCATGAATTGGTTGTTTCTTGAATGTGGTTTCTGAAATGATTAAGGCACTTTATTTTCTTGCTCTTTATCGGTACACTTAGGTCATCTATTTGTGTGAGAAAATTAAAAAGCTATTATGGAAGGTACACAGGGGAAAGGAGTGATGTAATGCTCATCTTGTGGCAAGTGTTCTTCACCTACCTACAGCTCATGCTTTCAAAGCTTCACCCTTAAGAGGTGTTACAAGAAACCAAGCATGTTTTTTTCTAGGAGAATATGAGAACCACCTTTAAAAAACTGAGTTTGCAACTTCTGATTTTCTATGTGTTACATACTTATGAAATGAATTAAAATCAAAGGCCAGATTAATGATTCACAAAATACATAGATGGTATATACATGTATATGGTAGATGACAAGTTACGTTCATGAATGATAACAAGCTGTGATATAGTTTAACTAGCATATTACATACATTTCATGTGTATTCAATGTTTTAGAGCTAAGGATATAGCTTGGTTGGTAGAATGTTTACATGGTATACACAAACCCTAGGGTTTGACCCCCAGTGCCATATAAATTGTATAGGATATCACATGTGGATAAGCCTCGCATTGAGGACTAAATGGTAGGAGGATCAGAAGTTCAAGGTCATCGTTGGATACATAGATACTTCGAAGTAAGCCTAGACTACCGGAGACTCTGTATCAAGCCGGTCCTATATCCTACTGCAGAGATAGCTGCTCACCCGTGTTCATTACTGCTCAATTCACAATAGCCAGGAAATGGAAAGAAACTATTTATGTATCAACTAATGAATGGATAATGAAAATATGTTGCATTTACACAATGGAATGTTACTCAGCTGTTAAGAAAACTGAAATTATGAAATTCACAGTAAAATTGATAAAACTAGAAGTTAATCATTGTATATGAGATCATTCAAAGCTGGAAAGACAAACAATGCAGGTTCTCTCTCATATGTTGGTGCTAGATTTCAATCTTTAGGCATGTGTGTTTCAAATGGAAAAATTCAGAGAGGTCAGGAAACTAGTTTGGAGCCACAGGGAGGGGGAGCTTCCTAGGAAGGGCGATGAAATGCAGAGATAAAGGAGGAAATGGAATAATGGAGTAGGAGGGATTAAATGAGATGGTAGGAAGGGAGGGCATGCTAGAAGAGGGAGTATGGGAGGGATAAGTTCATGCTAATTGCCTGTGTAAAAGTCATATAAATACCTACTACTTTACAAACATCTATCAATCTATTGATCAATCAATTGATCAATTGATCTGTTTGTCTGCTCAAGCCCTTGGTGAGGAACTATTGGAAAATGATAGCTATTGTGAGAAGAGTTAGCTGTTTTTTTTAATTTTTTTTTTTAAGAATGTAAGGCTGACATTAGGTTAGGTGAAGTAACACAGTCCCAGAAAAACAAAAGGTGAATGCGTTCTCTCATTCGCAGATGCTAACACCAAATCCCCAGTTGAAAGGCAAGCCGAACAACATTATTGTTATATTTCTGTTTATCTGAAAGCAACTACGTTGTTATAATATGAATCTCTTAATGGGCTCTAGAATCCACCCACCACTTATCTTCAGACTCAGTAATTACTATATATGGGTGGAGAGTATGTATCCATATTTTAGAGTAATATAAAATTAAAGGAGGAAATTCCTAAACATAAAAAAGACTGAGAGAAAGATGCAGGACGGTTATGGCAGAGTGCATGATTTGGGGTGCGGTGGGGGGAAGGGAAAGGGGAATATGCCTAAATTGAACTGAAAAATGATGTCTGAAATACACAAAACATCAATAAAAGCACTATATATATATATATGTATAAGAATGTGAGGCTGAATAGGAGGATCTGGCTTCAAGGAATGGACATATACCCAAGACCATATAGGCAACACAAATTAGATTCAATAGGCCATAAAAATAATAGAGGACATAAAGTGAGGGGGAGACACAAGTAGAGATGGATCTGCAAGGTTCTGAATATGATAAATATAAAAAGTTCTGAATATGATAAAACAATCATATGTAATTCTCCAAGAATGAACACAATATTATTTAAAATATCATCAATAGGCTAGCTATCCCTAGCTATTAAAGTCAACCAGAATAGACTTCTACACTCAGAAAAGTAGCAAATATATTTCTGTGAGAGCTGAGAACAAAGGGCTGTAATAATAATGATGACCTCAGTTGACTGGGGAATCACTACAGCCCTCTGTTGTCCCATCTCTGAAATAAGAGAATTGGACCAGCTATGTCATGATCCAAGCTGATTTTCTATGGCCTATTTAAAATGAAGAATCAATTTGAATATTTTTATTAGTTATCTTACTTTGTTGAACAAAAGATTAACAAAGGAAACTCAACTTTCAACCTATCCTACACATACTTCTTTTAGCTGTAATAAAGAGAAAAATCAGCCGGACATGGTGGTGCACACCTTTAATCCTAGCACTCGGGAGGCAGAGGCAGGCGGATCTTTGTGAGTTCAAGGCCAGCCTGGTCTACAGAGTGAGTTCCAGGACAGCTGGGGGAATACAGAGAACCCTGTCTCAAAAAGACAAAAAAGAAAAAAAAAAAAAGAGAGAGAGAGAGAAATCAGACATGTCTGTTAGGCAGGTTGTTTGTAAAGCCAACATGCTTACCTTGAGGTTTTCTAGTGCATTTAGAAGACAGTCATCCTTACGTGTGTCGCCAATACCCAATCCAAACACAACGTTCTTGTGCAGCTTCTCCTCTTGGACTAATTATGTAAGTCATTCTCTCATGGGGGCCTTTTACTTTGATTTCTATCATCAGGAATGGATGATATTATTCTAGAGCTCCATATATCCTTAGACATAAGTAGTTTGCAATGTCTTATCTACTCTCTACTCAATCTTTCTCTTCTGTTTTTTTTTTTTTTGGAAACAGAGTGTCCCCGTAACCCCAGCTGGCCCCCGCACTCACTATGTAGAACAGGCTGACCTAAATCTCATAGAGATTCACTTGCATTTGCCTCTTGAGTGCTGCAATTAAAGGTGTGTGCCACCGTGCCTGGCTACATTACATCTTTTTAAGTTTTATGTTTATTATTTTATGTATGTAAATATATGTGTGCCTGTGTGTCAGTATAAGCCTGAGGCGCAGGTGTCTGAGGAGATCAGGTTTCTCATCCCCTGGAGCTGTAGTTACAGATGGCTATGAGCTACTTAATTTAGGTTCTGGGAGCTAACCTTGGGACCTCTGCAAGAGCAGTAGTTGCTCTTAACCATTAAGTCATCTCTCCAACCAAGACATGTTTTTTTTTTTTTCTTCAAATATTTATGTTATTTTGTCTATCAACTGCTTCTATAGTTTTAGAGTTTTAAAATTTTGGCTTATATCAAACTCCATTTTTCCATTCACATGCTGATAGCCACTTATTCTGTTTCTGATACTAGATTGTTAGGAATAATGCTGTTAAGTATTCTTGGAGATTCATGTTTTTACTTCTTTGGATAGATGCCTGAGATAGGAATTACTGAGTCATAGATACAGTGCATTTTCTCTGTTTTTTGTTTGTTTTTTCAGATCACTTTGATACAGGGTCCCCCTATAGCCAGGACTAACCTGGATCTTACTATGTAGACTAGACTGGCCCAATCAGAGACCACCTGCCCCTGTTGTGCATGTGCTTGGATTAAAGATGTACACAAATCACACCTGTCCTGATGCATTTTCAAACTACAATTTCACATGCTAGAGAAAAGACAGTAAGTACAAGCCGGGTGAATCTTCTTGTATTCCCTGAGTGTGCTGGATAGCTTTAGTGTCAGCTTGACACACCTGGGTTGAGGGAGCCTCAGTTGGGGAATTGGCTCCACTGGACTGGCCTGTGGCCACGATTGTGGAGTATTGTCTTGATTGTTGGGCAGTGTGGGAGGGCCCTGCCCACTATGGGTGGTGCCACCCTGGGCAGATTGTGTACCATATAAGAAGGCAGGCTGGGCATGGGACAGGGGAGCAAGTCAGAAAGCAGCATTCCTCCATGGCCTGTGCTTCAGCTCCTGCCTCCAGGTTCCTGCCCTGAGTTCCTGCCTTGGGCTCCCTGAGTGATGAACTGTGACCTAGGAGATGTGAGCTGAATAAACCCTTTCCTCCCCAAGTTGGTGTTGGTCAGAGTGTTTTGTCACAGCAATGGAACACAAAGTAGAACACTGAGATTGTGTTTATTTCTGAGAGACCCTGCCTTATTGATTAGACTTTATATTCTTTTCTTGACACGCTGTCTTTCCTTTCTTTGGCTGGAAATCCACCTAACCCCTGGGAATTTGAAATCTCCCTCTTCAGAGCAGGACAGCGTGTGAACACTTCTATGAGAGTTGTTTCCATGATTGTTGGAAAATGCCAAAATTAAGAATTATATGCTTTGGGTGAACTTTCACTCAGCTCAAGTTGGCTTCACCAGGTTATAAGCCCAGAGTTGTTTTGTTTTTTTTGTTTTTTGCTTTTTAAACCAAATCAAGGCAAATCTTCATTTTTTTCCCCTTTGGGGGAGAAAGTCTTCTTGTCTGATTATTCTTTTCTTCCTTCTTTTTATTGAAATATGGCTAAAAAAATCACTTGAATACAAATCAAGCGAAGTAACTGTGGATGTATACATGGATATTTGTGCATGTATATGAATATGCAAGAGGACCCGGGTTTAATCCCCAGCACCCACATGTCAGCTGAGAACTGTCTTTAACTCCAGTTTCAGAGGGGACTCTGACACTCTCTTCTGACCTCTGTGGCATTGCACGACACAGGTGCACAGACCTACATACAGACAGTACATTAATACACTAAATAAATTTAAAAAATTTAAAAAAATGAATATGCAAATATGTGTGCACACATGTATGCCAGTGAATGTGTGCAGTGTGTTTGTACATGTGTGTATATGTGGACATGTATACATGTACATGTGTTTATGTGTGCATGCTTAGATGTGTGTTAAAGTTCACTTACACCATCGCCTGGAGGTAGACCTCAGAGGAAGGTGTGGGTCCTGGCCTTTCCCAGTTTTTTTTTTTTTTTAATTTTATTTATGTCTGTATGTGTATGAATGTACTGTCTACATGAACGTCTGTGCACCCATGTCGTGCAACGCTGCGGAGTTCAGAAGAGGGTCTCGGATTCCCCTGGAACTGGAGTTCTCCTGGAATTGGAGCTTCAGACGGTTCTCAGCCATCATGTGGGTGCTGGGGATCGAACCCGGGTCCTCTGTAAGAGCGGTCGGCGCTCTTAACCGCTAGGCCATCTCTCCAGCCCCATCCTTTCCCAGTTTTTAAGACAGTCTTGACTGCTGTTTCGCCACTCAGTATTCCAGGGGTGCTGTCCTCCAAGCTTTCAGGGATTCACCCATCTCTGCCTCATATCCACCATAGGAATGCTTTTATTACTGTGCCCAGCTTTATGTGGGATCCGTGGATCCAAATCCACTTCCTCACCATTGCAAAGCAAGCTCTTTACCCACTGAGCCACAGATAGAGACATAATTTTATTTTAATCTTTTTGAGACAGAGTCTCCCTATAGCCATAGCTGCCCCGGAACTCACTACATAGAACAGGCCGGCCTCAATCTCATAGTGCTTTGATTAAAGCCATATGCCACCACACTCGGTTTATGTAGACACGCATTTTAATAAATGTCACAGAGACTCTTCCACTCCCAGAACTACTGGATCCATCCACTGGCATCACCTAAGAACCTATCAAAATCAGTGATCAGAGTCACACTGAGAGCTGGAGTGTCACCATCTCTGAATAAGGATGTCAGGAATTGACACTGGGTGGTTAGTGTGAGTGGCCCCGCATGAGGACATCTGATCTTCCGTGTGGTACCTGTAACCAGAGGGAGCATGCTGTCACCTGCAATACTGATCTTTTATTATATATGACCATCATTTCAATGGCATTGCAAAGTAGGACAGAGCAAATATCTATGACCATCATTTCAATGGCATTGCAAAGTAGGACAGAGCAAATATGTATGATCTCTGTGCAAAGACACTGTCAGTAAGTAGAGCTGCCTCCCCTGCATTGAGATAATCCTTTGCTTGTGTCTCCTGCTTTATAGAAATCATACATCTTCAACATTTGAATTAAAAACCTCCCTAGTATTATGTTTGCTTAATAAAGTAATGTTAATGTAAAGTTATCTAGAGAGTCCTTTCCTTTCTTAATTTTATCAATTGCTGCCATGAAAAACCTTTATTCTGCACTTTAGGCAGATTCATTAAATTAGAGTTCATAATTCCTGAAGCCATTACAGAGAGACTGGGTAGATAATAAATTTTCCACCATATAGATGAATACTCAGCCTATAAAAATGTATCAAATGTGCTAAGTTTCAAAAATGCACATTTTCAGAAAGTAAATTTCACTTTTTTTGAACAAAGATTCGTTAAGATCTTCCATTAGAAGTTGTCAGACACTTGATAGAGAGTATAATTTCTCTACATGGGTGGATTTCTTCTTTAATGCTAAATTTCCATTTTAAAATCTTATCAACATTGGCCATGTAATAATTCACCCATAAAGCATTCAGGGAACTTCCTGGGTCTGATTAGTAAAGGCCCCATGCATTACCTACCATGCCTCAGACGGATATAGTGTTTAAAACTGACCCTTACCCTTCCTACCAGCTCCATCTGGATTGGAAATAACCAGGTGTGAGATGCCATTTGAGGTATGCAGTAATTTCATTTAAAAATGGACCAGAAAATTAGTCTTGTCTGTACACCCACAAACCAAGTCAGCCATCACTAGGTTTGAAGGGTGACTCTCCTAATTAAAAGCATGTTAGAAAACAAATGCATCTTTCTCATAGCCTGTAGTTCCCAACTTTGTATAAAGATTTTGATCTATAAATGAAGGAATGGTTCAGCTGGCACAGAGTTAAAGTCATCTCTGAGGCACTCTGGCTACCTCCTCTGTCAAGGCTGATGTGTCAATCTTGTCTCTTTGGAATTTTCACAGACCGTAGCCTCTGCTACGTGCACTTTCGATAGCCCCTGTGCATCCTCCACACTGCTGGATTGCTTCCATCCTTTCCAGCACTCTTAAAACAAACTATAATTGGCATTTGCTTGGCTTGGAGTCAGCTTATTTTATTGCTACCTTTCCCAGTTGCTTTAGCCATCAGATGTCTTGACAGTTGGCAAATGAGGACTGTGGTTGTGATATGTCACATAGAATCTGCTGGGTGAATATTTTCCTCTAGGAAAAAGTGAAAGTGAAATCCCATCTTGGCCCGCCCTCTTTCCAAAACAATAAACATTTCCTGGCTTCCAGGATTCCCTAATCATTTAAAGCAGTACGGTTGCTATGCGACGGGCAGCTGAACTTGAGGCTTGAATGGACCATCTGTTCTCCTATTAGTTTTTTAAAGCTATGGAAGTCATAGTTTTTCTGCAATAAGGTATGAATCCATTAAGGAAAGTGGTAAAGCCCTATGTCACAGAAATATAGGATCTGGAGTTTCTAGACACATTATAATTTGCACACATTATAATTTGCAACTCTGAAGCTTTTTGCAAAGAAAATAGAAAGTTACTTGCTAAATACTTAGGTATGATAAAACAGTCTCTCAAGATCATGCTTTTAAATGTAGGTATAAATAAGATACAATTATAGAGCAACCTAATTTAATTTATTTTTAAATTTTCTCAAGATCTATAGTCTGTTATATAAGAATAGCCAAAATTTAAATGGTAGACAAAAGGGCATTTTCCACATAATGATGTGAATTAGATAGGAGTAAAGACAAAGATATTTTATTAGGTGATATTTATATATCACCTAATAAATATATATCATCTTTATAAATAAAGATATTTTGCCCACAGCCCAAGCCTTCAATCGTGCAAATAATGAAATAAGCATTTATTGCTGTTTTGAGGATTTAGCATAAGAATGAAGATTTCTGGTTTTGTTTGATATTGGTTAATGTTAGTGTCAGACTAAAGTAAGCTACAAGATATGCAGCCTTTGAACTTCAAAATGTAGGGAGAATTTAGACAGCATTCTCAATCAGAGAAGACAATGTTTTATATACTCTTATATCAGAGAGATACATGATTTAGATTAGTCAGTGCTGAGGTTATAAATAGAAGGAATGGCAGTGGTAAAATTCACAGAGCAACAACTGGTTATAATTTTTAAAGATTTTGCAATGACGGAACATCCCAAAATGGTGATTCTGGTTTTTTTTAAAGAACAAAGCAAGGGGCTGGAGAGATGGCCTAGTGGTTAAGAGCGCCAACTGCTCTCATAGAGGACCTGGGTTCGATCCCCAGCACCCACATGGTGGCAGAGAAGCATCTTTAACTCCAGTTCTAGGAGAATCCGACACCCTCTTCTGACCTCTGCGGCATTGCACGACACGGGTGCACAAACCTACATGCAGACAGTACACTCATACACATAAAAATTAAATAAAATTAAAAAAAAATTAAAAAAGAACAAAGCGAATCAGATCTGAAATATTAGAAAAGGAGTCTGAGGCCATCTGAAGGAGATTCATGCTTCATATGATAGATTTGACAGGGTGATCTTTATGATTCTAAAGTACTGAACAAATTGCATGTTAAAATTTTATGTGTAGCCACTATTGTGGTGAAGTGAGGTTCCTTACATTCATGACAAGCAGACAGAGTTTCCTTTTTGGATCACCAAGAAAACAGATATCTCAATTTTCCCACAAATGCTCACTAATTGGAAAAAGTGAAACCAAGTAGGCAGGTATTTAATCACCAACGGTGGTAGGAAAGAGATTGAACAAGGCATGGCATTGTGTTATGGAACTATGAAAGCTTTTACTTTGTTTTTTAAATTGGTAAAATGAGAACTTATTTAGAGTGTAAATTAAAGAAGAATGACTAAACTGTGAAACCCAGGAGCAACCAAGTCCTCTATAGCTACATAGTATCAAGGCTCCTGCAAGCCAAACTGTACATTGGGTGTTAAGCTTACAGAAAGGGCCCTGCTTACAGCAGAGGGAAGGACAAATAAAAGACATGATGAATATAACTATAACAGTAGTGCATAAAAATAATACACCCTGCATACTTTCCTTTGGCATTTCTGTTGGCATCCCATCATTTTGTTGGCAGTTACATTGGTGTAGCTTCAAAGCTCTATTTCCCAGCCTTCCTTGCTGTCTTAGTTTGGTTTATATGCTGTGATAAAACATTGAGCAAAATGCAACTTGGAGAGGAAAGGTTTATTCCAGCTCACAGGTTATAACGTATCTGCGAGGGAAGTCAGGGCAAGCAAGAACTCAGTGTAGGAACCTGGAGGCAGGAATTGAAGCCAAGACCATGAAGGAAGGCTGCTTACAGCCTTGCACCCCTGGCTTGTGCGCAGCCTGCTTTCTTAAACAACCAAGGATGACCTGTGCCAGGGTGACACTCCCCACAGCAGGCTGCCCACCCCCAGTGTGGTGGAGGTAATTCCTCCACTGAGGTTCCCTCCTCCCAGGCATCCCTAGTTTGTCAAGTTATCAAAAAGCAGTAAGAATGCTTGCAGAAAGAGGGAGTTGATGGATTATATTTTAGCCAATAAATGTGAACAAAAGGCCCTGAGATGAACTCCAGGGATGTCCCTAAGGGTCTGACATGGTGGACAGTCTTTGTTCAACCCCTTTGGTCTTTCTTTGGCAGAATAAAGAAGCCCATTCAAGAGCATAAGAAACAGTGCAGTAGAAGAAGAGCCCTTGTTTCCAGTTATTGTGCATTGGCTGCAACAGTCTGGTGTGGTCTACTTTAAACTTTCTTTTATATGATATAAATACAAACTCCTAATTATTTCCTATTGTCTTCCGTCTTTGATTCCTATCTACCGACAGGAGTTCCAAACTGTCAGTAATGGTATGGATTTATTTTATTTATTTATTTTTTAATTTTATTTATTTTTGTATGTGTATGAATGTACTGTCTGCATGCAGATCTGTGCATCCGTGTCAGAAGAGGGTCTCGGATTCCCCTGGAACTGGAGTTCTCCTGGAATTGGAGTTACAGACGGTTCTTAGCTGCCATGTGGGCGCTGGGGATCAAACCCGGGTCCTCTGCAAGAGCAGTCAGTGCTCGTAACCGCTAGGCTATCTCTCCAGCCCATGGTATGGATTTATTAACCCAATGTTTAGATTATGAAGTGGTTTGCTTAGGTTCTTGGTAGATGAAAATTTGTAATTGTTATAATTTCAGGATTGTTTTTCTGTTGCAAGGAAAAGCAATAAACATGCATAATCCAAATCTTGACAGAGACCAGATTCCAGAATGACTAATAATGAAAGGATATGGAAGGAAAATAATTTCAAAGACCCAGAAGGAAGCCAAAGAAAGTATCCAATGAATTTCTGTGTTTGATTTTCAAATATCTTCCCTGATTCTGAAAACAGAACAAAAAATTCTCAGTTTTCAGAATGTGGTCATCCTGTGTTTTTTTTATTGTATTTTTATTTTAGTTTTAGTTTTTATTTATTTATTATTTTATGTGTATGAGTGTACTGTCTGCGTGTAAGTAGGTGCACCCTTGTCCTGCAATGTTGCAGAGATCAGAAAAGGGTATCGGATTCCCCTGGAACTGGAGTTAAAGATGGTTCTTAGCCACCATGTGGGTGCTGGGATTCAAACCCTGGTCCTCTGCAAGTGCAGTTGATGCTCTTAACCGCTGAGCCATCTCTCCAGCCCCATTTATTTTATTTTTTAATGACTGCATTTATTGTGTTGTTTTGTTTATTTTAATATTTTCTTATTTTTACTTTACACATATGAGTGTTTTTCTTGTGTGCATGTGAATGCACCTTATGTAGGTTAATGCATGCAGTAGTCAGAAAGGAGCATCAGATCTCCTGGAATTGGAGTTAGGGATGATTGTTAGCTGCCATGTGGGTGCTGGGAATCAAACCTGAGTCTTCTGCAAGAGCAGCCAGTACTCTTAACCTCTGACCCATCTCTCCAGTCCTTTGTTTGGGTTTAAAGTAAGTCTAAGCTTAAGAAAATTTGTCCAGGATTCTAAGACTCTGTTCCCTAAGGGAAGGATGATGTCATCATTTGGATTTATTTACTCTTTGAGCTCCCTCTTTGCCGGTGGATGAGTTGATGTTTGTAAAGTTTCACATCTATGTACTAGTATCTGGGGGCCAGTGGTCAAACCTGGGCATAATTCCTCAGGAGCTGGCCTATACATTTGTTGACATAGGATCACTTGTTGGCCTAGAAGGAACTAGACAGGTTGGGTGGGCTGGCTAGCAAGCCTGAGGATACTCCTAACTTTTCCTACCCTAGAATGGGATATCAACCTTGTACTACTGCATCAGAATATTTACACAAGACCTAACATAGATGGCATGAATCTTCACCAAGCTTCATGAAACCTTGTGTAGATAAGATAAAAGATCATCTTTATAGTTTCTGTTGCTTTGTCTTTATTTCTAAATTAAGAACAATGAATGGAAAATAATTCAGCTTTTGAGTACAAAGATATCAACTACTGAAACACAGGAGAAGTCTGAATTAAGAGCTGTTGAAGCAGATTAACAACCGTTCTTAGACATCTGCAAAGGAAATAAAACTAAAAACTCAAAGTGGAAGTTTTAACAATGAGCATAGTGTCTAACTAACTGGTTGATTCAACAGCTTAGCAAAAACAGTGGGTAGCATTTAAGAATGATAATAAGCACGACTAACATTTATTGACCTTTGAGTAGGGGCTGGGTATACTCTTTGCTGCTGAGGTGCATTAGCCATTTAATAATAGATAGTAATTACATCACTGTATCCTGTTCCTGTCAGTCAATAACCAGTGAATAATCTGCAATCATAGGCAAAAGCTTTAAAAAGACTGAGCATCTTCACGTGAAAGGCATGGCAGGGATGGGGAGAGGTCGAAATCCTGGCCTGTGAGATCATGTGTGAGATCATGTGAGGGACGGAACCGAGTTCATAACATTCAGAATCAGCTTTGTTCAAATCAGAACCCAATCCTCCTTAAACCAGTAAGAGCCACTGATCTTCAAGTAACCGCAGACTCCATCAAGTTCAAATACCTCTGAGAGGTGTAAATCTTCCTAGTCATTCTATTTTGGAAAGTGTTGCCTTGATACTGGCCCAAGTAACCACAGTTATTTTCTAAAAATGGCCATGATAGTTTCGTCTAAGTAGTTCTAGGCAAAATATATAACCTAGGCATTACAAATACCATAGACCATCCCCTTATAAACCTAGAATTTTCACTCTAAGACCATGAACAGCTCAACAACACAACAACAACAACGACATCCAAAAAGGGCCATATGAATTTTCTTAATGTTTTAGGAAAATAGTTCTTGTGTGGTTTCTGTATTCACACAGGCACTGATGAAAGAACATTTGTCTTGGTTGCACCTGTCTACATGGATCAATAATCTGTCTTAACCCTCAACTGCATAAACAATTTATACTTTCTTTCCATTGGAAAACATGCCTTGAAATCCACACAGTCACTTAGGATGTGCTATAAAGACTTATTGTGCTGCCATTTATAGAAACATAAGGCCAAAACAATTAATGTTTCAGCCATGAGATAACAATAGGAGAATAAAATAGAATCTGCTCATTAATAACTTTAGTCAGTCACAAAAGTTTGCAATCCATTAACTTTGGTGGTTTCAGAGCTTTTAGGTTAATATATGAATAATGATAATGATGATATTATGATACTATCCTAAAGTACACACACATACACACACACACACACACACACACACACACACACATATATATATATATATATATATATATATATATATGGAGAGAGAGAGAAAGAGAGAGAGAAAG
This sequence comes from Rhizomys pruinosus, assembly GCA_009823505.1. Lineage (NCBI taxonomy): Eukaryota > Metazoa > Chordata > Mammalia > Rodentia > Spalacidae > Rhizomys > Rhizomys pruinosus. The sequence goes on from VZQC01015508.1 coordinate 987,310, forward strand.
AGAGATAGAGAGAGATTGAAAAACTTTCAAGGTTTTGATAAGAGATTTCAGAATCAGGTTTAGTCAAGAGTATTTTGGAGTTTGTACATGTAATTATGTGGAAAATGTGAATGTAATCACCATGCATTTTTCATGTATAATTAACTCAATAATGAAATAATTACTGTCTTAAGTAGTACTAGAGTATAATATGACACATCTTCCAAGGCATTGATCACCTAGCCAAGTGGGGTGAACAGTCGAATGATCAAGCTAAGTACTGTCAATTTTACAGAAAACTAAACAAAAATCTACCTATAAGCTCATATTTATGTTTATCTTCTTAACAAGGTTCAAAGACTCATCCATGAGACTTGTTTGATTTTTTTCATGTTTGGACAATGAGGTCTATTCAGATGATCTGTTTTAATTCCTGGCTTGCCGTGTACTTAACAGCAAATCAGTTTTATTACTCTCATCTTGTCAATTTGAATACAAAGATGTAAGAATCAGTGGCACCTAATCTGCTACATATATACACATGTGCACACCTTTTGATATTTTTATCTTTTGTGTATGATTGTTTTGTCTGCATGCAATGCTCATGGAAGCCAGAAGTGGACATCAGATCCCCTAGAACTAGAGTTGCCACGTGGGTGCTGGACTGGGCACAGAACCCAGGTCCTCTGCAAGAGCACCCAGGTCCTCTTGCTGAGCCGTCTCTCTAGTCCTTTATCTAATATGCTTTGAGCTGTCTTCACTTGAGTGAAAGAAATAATTTGGAGACTTGTTATGGGTGTTAGGAAAAAATCAGTAATTGATAAAATACATTTAAATACATCTAACTGACCTTTGTATTAGGGAAATTCTGTGTGTGTGTGTGTGTGTGTGTGTGTGTGTGTGAGAGAGAGAGAGAGAGAGAGAGAGAGAGAGAGAGAGAGAGAGAGAGAGATCATCTGTGCTGGCTAATGTGACCCCAATTCAAAAGATGACAGTGGTGACAAATGGGTGGCCTCTTCCAATTTCTACTTCAACTTTTCACTGGAGAATAACCCCAACTTAGTGAATAACAAGAAGAAGAACATAAAAAAAAATAAGCATGATGCTGTAGAAATTTCTTTCTAGTCCATTAAAGTACAGAAAATATTCCATGAGCTTAGATTGATATGGAAACAGAAGAAAAGGTCTGCAGTCTTTTCCCTCAATTACTCCTGCTTAGTTTTTAATATTTCTAAGAAAATGATGATCCATCAATTGGATGAAAAACTAACAAAACCAGTCATATGGGCTTTTTAAATCCTTCACATATTATTTTAAGAAATTATTTAGTGTTGGGGCTGGGAAGATGCTCAGTGGATAGTGTGCTTGCTGAGCAAGTATGGAAACCTAAATTCTGATCCCCAGCAGCAATGTAAAATCTGGACATGAGGCTGTAATTCAGGTACTGGGAATGTGGAGACAGGATCTGGTGACTTGCCTGCCAGTCTAACTAAGCAAATCAGGAAGAGCCAAATGCAGTCAGAAACCGTGCCTTAAAAAGTGAGATAGAGGGCTTGAGAGAAAGACACCTGACATTGAAATCAAGATATCTTGCCTACACACACACACACACACACACACACACACACACACACACACACCACCTGTGCACACACAATCATATACCAAAGAAATTGTTCAGTACTTACTTAGTGAAAGAAAGTGTGTGTGTGTGTGTGTGTGTGTGTGTGTGTGTGTGTAATTAGTTACATTTTATGGAAAGAATGTTTCCAGGGATGCAATCAGACTGCCGTAAACACCATAAATCAGCGGAAGCATAATGCAAAGCAGAAGTTGTCCTTAAGCCCTGTTGATAGGCAGAGTACTGTAGAGTGGATTAAGTTCTTCCAGTGTTGCTTCTTTTAGCTTTCCCCATTCCCATGGTCAGATAGCTACTCTTATTTCAAATGGGAGAGTGGAAGAAATACACTGTAAATTTTGTGTGTCAAAAGGGAAGTTTTCAGCGGTTTTATTTTCAATAGAACAATTTCCCTGGAACACTGTGTATGCAAATTTAAATACATGTTCTTTGGAATAATTATATAATTTTATGTAGATAAACAAAATATCATTGACTATATTTTTTAAGTAGCTGATAGTCTGAAGAAATAAATTCTATGTGGTTTGTGGAAAAATAGACACTGGATTAGATCGGCATTGAGGCAATAGAATTTGCCTATGCAGCCTTATCAGGACAATTCTATGTGGAAAACAGGATCGCTTCACTTTGTACTGAGAATACTGCTCTTCTCATTTAAAGTGGTTGTGTTCGTTCTCATTCATATAGTTTGCTCTCAGTTTATTTTTAAATTATTTCATTAAGCACTTCTACTTGCACCCGAAACTTAGATTTAGACTAAATTTTCTTGTTCTTGGTAAATAATTAATCCAATTATTATATCGAGTTTAATTTGCAGCAAGAAAGGGAAAACAGAGTCTTTTGATATTGTTTTCTAATTTTCCTCCCATGGTAGAAAGTGAAAGTCCTATGAGGATGGGAAAAAATAGTATATTCTGAAATCTTAGTGATAGAACTTAGTTTTAATAATAAATGGGTCCAGTGATTTCACACTATTTTGAAAAAAAAACAACTCTATTTATTAAAAACCTAATGCTTCCATCTGTATGTCAAAAGAAAATGCTAATTGCAACATTTCTCTGTACCAGGAAAAATTGAAAGGGGACCAATCTTAATATTTTACCCAATTTTTTCAAGGGAGAGAGTTCTTTATTTTTCTCAAAATTAAACATTTTCCATGGGGGAAGCATAAACAAGCATGTATTCCTCTAAATTGTTGTTGCTTTTCCTCATGCTGTATTCTCTATCATGCTTCCTTGATCTTTGAAAGACAGAATGGATTCTGTTGCTTTGGAAATTCTCTGTATATATTGGAAACTTCATGGAATATTTAGACTTAAGACTTATTTTCAACTATACAGACCTGTCTGTGTCCTCACAGAACATGTAAGAATTACAGAAACTTCAAAATAGCCATTTATTTTTAAGTATGTAATCTAGCATACACTAAGCATGGACTTTTTGATTAAAGCAATATCTAAGGCAAGAATGACAAAATCTGCTCAAACACAGCAACCCAAACACAATAAAGCACGAGAACTCGACAGCACACAGCTCCATAAGGGAGCATGTCTCCAGAATCTTCTTCCCCCTTATGCTACCCATTTTATTTTCAGCTGACAAATTGAAACAAAAATTGGCTGTGAAGAACATATGAGCATGAAAAGGAAAGAAGAAATTTTAGGCCTCCACCCATGTACACACACACACACACACACACATACACACATACACACACATACACATACACATACAGATAAATCTTTAAAAAATCTTAAAATACAAAAGACCTTTGTGTATATGCCAAGGAGTGATATTACTAGATCAGATGATGGACTGATTTTTATTTTTTGAGAGTTCTCCACACTGCTTTCCATGGTGGTTGCATGAGTTTACAATCACACCATTAGTGAGTGAGTGTGCCCCTTTCCTCACATCCTCTCCAGCATTTGCTATCATTTGCTCTTTTTTATCTTAGTCAGTCTGACTGGTGTAGGATGAAATCTTAAAGTGGTTTGGATTTGCCTTTCCCTAATTATAAAGTATGTTGAACCCTTATTAAAGTGTTTCTTAGCCATTTTCAATTACTCTTAGAGAACTCTGTTCAGATCCATAACCCATGCAACCACTCCTGTTAACTCCCCATCCCTATAATAACTTCCTTCCCCATGGTTATGTGTTTTAATTTTATTTTGTGACCCATTTAGTTTAAAGCAGGGCTGTCTCAATAAGCATGCATACAGTGCCATCCAATGGAGCCTGGTGGGTTAATCAGAGGACACACAATTTAAGATGACTCTTCTCCTAGAGTCTATCAGTAGCCAGTTCAGCAGGGAAGGATATGTCCTCATGACCCCTTCCTCCATCCATGGCTGACTATTGACAGGCCCAGTCTCCTGCAGCCTCAGTGCAGACTACCGCAGCCACTGTGATTTCATAACTGCAATGATAACATGATGTTTTGATACATCTGTACATCGCAGAATGGCCAAGGTAGACTTCTAAATATATGCATCAGCATACCACTTATCATTTTGTGCTTGTGGTGAGACCATTGAAAAAATCTACTGTCAGAAATTTTCAACTATATGTCATACAATGATTAGCTACTATTATGTATAATAAATGTTTTGAAATTCTGTAGTCTCTGGCCAACTCTCAGCAATCTAGCCACGTTAGATCATAACCATTGTTTCTTTGATTTTGACTTCTTTATATTCCACATATCTGTGAGACTTGGGGGTATTTATTCTTCTCTGCCAATTTATTGTATCTCACAGAATATTCTTCAGCATCACCCAATGCATTGCAAATGGCAGGTTTTCTTTTTTTTTTTTTTAAATAAAACACCTTTACTGATGTTTTGTGTATTTCATACATCATTTTCAATCTTTCTCTTTTTAAAGTTTTTCCTCTGGAGAGGTTTATTGTTTGGGGAAGAATTTAACTGTATCAGTCAGCTGAGCAACGTTATCGTTATATTTCTTTTTATCTGAAAGCAACTGTGCTGTTATAATGTGAATCTCTTAACAGGCTCTAGAATTAACTTACCATTTATTTTCAGACGTTCTAATTACTCCATATGGGTGGAAGGTATGTATTCATGTTTTAGAGTAATATAAAATTAAAGGGAAAAATGTGAATTCCTAAACATATTTTGAAATTAACATACAGTTTATTTTCAGAGGTCATAATTTTGGCACATATGTGACGTTTTTATAGGCATATTTTGGAGCAATACAAATGGGAGGGAACAACAACAACATAAGGACTGGGTCAAAGAACTGGCTGATATAGTTAAACTCTGCCCTCTTCAGACACAGTCCCAAAAAAACAAACCACGAATGGTTTTCCTCATTTGTGGATTCTTTCTTTAAGGTTGGCTACTATGTAATTGTATGAATGTACTATCTTTTATGAATACACTCATCACTGATACGCACTTGAATTGATTTTATATGGCTGCAATTGCGAAAGTACAGTGAACAGGAGATTATAATTTGAATAGCTCTTTAACATGCTGACTTTGTGTACTTTGGAAATGTATCAAGTAGAGGAGTCACTGAATCATATGGCAATTCCAATTTCAATTTTTAAAAGATGTCACCACTGGCTTTATTCATTTGAATGCCTACCGACACCGAGAGTCCTTTTCTCAAACATGACCTCTCCAGGTTTTAACTATTTGTCGACAGCCATTTTAGCAGATAGAAGTTGGTTACTTTGTGGACATCTAAGAGACTCTGCCTCTCAGAGTACACAGGGACCCAAATGAAAATCATTCTCTTAGTCTCCATTCCATAGATTTTTTTTTTTTATCTATTAGATCTTGGGAAGCATCCCTACATTTTTATCTCAGTAAATCCTGCTAGGCATTTGTAAACCTGTGTCCCACAGTGGAATCCTTATCTTTTAAATATTTCATTCGTTATTTTTATTTTATATGCATATGAGTGTTTTGCCTGCATGTATGTAAGCGTACCACATGCATGCAGGCAGTGCCAGCAGAGGACAGAAGGGGCAGCAGATCCCTTGGAACTATATTTACGGATAGTTGTTAGCTGCCATGTGGGCCCTGGGAATCAAACCCATGTCCTCCGGAAGAACAAAAAATGTTCATAACCACTGAGCCATCTCTGCACCACTGACACCTAATCTTTTAAAGACATCACTAACATAAAATTTGTAAGGACATACATAATGCATTTGTACAAAATGATCTAAATTCCAAAAAGGAATTTTCTAATGTTATGGTCTAATGTTTGAATTATAGATTGCTTCTGGTAGGATGTCTATTTTCACAGTATTAATCCTAATGATTCATGGGCAAAGTAGCTCTTTGATTTTTCTGGAATCTTCTTTAATGTCTATCTTAAATGTCTTGAAGTTTTTATTATCTAAATCTTTAACTCCATTTTTTAGATTTATTCCAAGATATTTTATGGATTTTTGAGGCTATCATGAATGTGACTGTTTCCCTGATTTTTTTTTCTCAGTATGCTTATTGTTATTATAGAGGAAGGTTACTGCTTTTTTGGAGGTTAATATCCTGCTATGTTGTTGAACGTATTTATCAGGTCTATGAGTTTATGGTGGAGTCCTAAAGGTTCTTTTATGTATAGAATCATATCTCTGCAAATAAAGATACTTTGACTTCTGTTCCAGTTTATATCCCTTTTGTTTCCTTCATTCATCTTACTGCTCTAGCTAAGACTTCAGGTACTATGTTAAACAAGAATGGAGAAAGTGGACATCATTGCCTTGCTCCTGATTTTAATGGAAATGCTTTCATTTTTTTTCTCCATTTAGTATGATGTTTACTGTGGGCTTGTGGTGCATTGATTACCCTTATTATGTTGAGATATTTCCCAGTGTTCTTAGATGTTCCATTACCTTCATCATGATTGGGTGTTGGATTTGGTCAAAGGTTTTTTTTCTTCATTTAATGAGATGATCATGTGATTATGTAATTGAATCTGTTTATGTGGTGGATTATATTTATTGATTTATGTATGCTGAAACATCCCTACATCTCTGTGACAAAGCCAACTTGATTTTGGTGGATATTTTTTATATGTGTTCTTCCATTCAGTTTGCAAGTATTTTATTGAAAACTTTTTGTATCTATGTTCATCAGAGAGATTGTTCTATTGTTTGCCTTTTTGTTGTTGGGTCTTTGGTTTTCTCTTAAGGTAATAATTCATAGAAAGAATTTGGAAGTTTTCCTTCACTTTCTTTTATGAAATATTTTGAGGAGTATTGTTATTAAATTAGTCATATCATTTTCACTCAGCTTTAGTAGGCCATGCATATCTAGAAATTCATCTATTTCCATTAGATTTTCTTTTTTTTTTTTTTTTTTTTTTTTGGTCCGTTTGAGACAGGGTCTCCTCCCTGTATCCCTGTCCTGAACTCACTCGGTAGACCAGCTGGCCTTGAACTCACAAAGATCTGCCTGCCTCTACCTCCTGAAGTGCTAGGAGTAAAGGCGTGCACAAACATGCCCGGCTCCCATTAGAATGTTCTAGTTTTATTAGAATATAGATTTTTAAAACTTGTCTTAACAAACTTCTGAATTTCCTCATGGTCTGTTGTAGATGTTCCTTTTTTTTTATTGATGCTTTGTGGATTTCAGCCATCATTTTCCAATCAGTTCAGGCATAATATCCCCTCCCTCACCCCACCCCCACCCTACCCATCCCAAATCATACATTCTGCCGTAAGTTTCCTGCATCTTTCCGCTGCGTGTTTGTTTTGGGTTGTTGTCATTTTTTTTAACAATAAGATTAATTTATGAGTACAAGCAATCCTCATGTAAAACCAATTTTTTGCAACATTTGTGCCCAAACCCACACAGCTCATCTTTTAATACTGTTTAAATACCTAAATATCTAATTGCATGGGCTTCATCAGTAGGATCAAGGGTTGTTCCTGGACAGCCTGGCAGCCCATGAAAGAAAACAGCCAGAACTGACTAGAGACCAAGACATCAGCTCCAGAGAAAGTAGAGTGTTTTGCTTCTCATCCACCTGTGCCCCTTTTCTAAGCCTAGGGAACAATCTGCGGAAGAGGGGGCGTAGTAGAATGTAAGGGCTTCGATTGGGGTTAATGGTGAAACTACAACAATATAGACTGGACACTCATTTGATCAACTTGATTGAACATACAAGCCCCCCCCCCCGCTGTATGGTAATGTTTCCTTTTTAAAACTGAGTTTGTTAACATGCCTCTCCTCTATCTTTTGGTTAATTTAGCTAAAGGTTTGTCAATACTGTTAATCTTCTCAAAGAATCAACTCTTTCTTTCATTGATTCTTTATATTGTTTTATTGTTTCTTTGATTCTAGGTTATTAATTTTGGCCTTGATTCAATTTATCTCTTTCAGTCTGCTTTTGCGTGTGCGTGTGTGTGTGTGTGTGTGTGTGTGTGTGTGTGTGTGTGTGTGTTGTTTCTTCTTGGCGTTGTGAGGGCTTCCAGTACATCATTCCTTTATTTATCTGAGATGTTTCTAATTTTCTGGTTTAGGGACTTAATGGTATAAATGTTCCTTTTAGGCCTGCCCTGACTATGTCCCATAGGTTTCAGTATGTTGTCATCATATTTTCATTCAATTCCAGAGCTTTAACATTTTCCTTCTTGATTTCTCCCTTAATTCAGATTTCATTCAGTAGTGTGTGGTTTAGCATCCATAAGGTTGTATACTTTTTCTCATATTTATTGTTGTTGATATATAGCTTTTTTTCCTTTGTGTTCAAGTAGGATATATCATCATCTGTCAATTTTCATGAATTTGTGGAGACTTGCTTTGTGTCTTAATATGTGTTCAATTTTGGAGAAAGTTCCATGAGCTTCTGAGAATAAAATGTATTTCCTGGTGTTTGGGTGAAATGTTCTATAGATAATTCTGGGGTTTCTCTATTTTGTTTTTGTCTGGCTGACTTGTCTAAAGGTTACAAGCTACTGTCACTGTGTTGGAGTCAATGTGTGATTTTAGATCTAATGATGTTTCTTTTATGAAATTGTGTGCCTCTGCGTGTGGTTCATATGTTAAGGGATTGTTACATCTCTCTTGTGTAGTTTTCCTTTCATGAATATGAAGTGACCTTCCCTGTCTTTTCTGACTACTTTTAGTTTTAAATCTATTTTGTTGGATGTTAGAATAGTTATACCTGCTTGTTTCTTAGTTCCATTTGTTTGAATAGATTCCTTCCTTTTATCTTAAGTTGATCAATGCTTTTCAGGTATATTTCTTGGACACAGCAAATCAATGGATCCTGTTTTCTAATCCAGTCACTTAGCTAGTTTCTTTTTTACTGGGAAGTTGAGATCATTAATATTAAGAGTTATTATTGACCAATGGTTATAATTCCTCTATTATTGGTGCTTTGGTGCTATTTTCTTAGATCTCTTTTGGTTGACTGTTCTGGGATAATTTATTTATTCTTTGTGATCTCCTGAGAGTACACAATCTCTTCCAACCAAAGTATTCCATTGTATTCTCTGTAGAGCTGAGTTTGTGGATATAAATTTTCCTTTTTTTTGGGGGGGGGTCTTTTTGAGACAGAGTCTCCCTGTAGCTCCAGCTGTCCTGGAATTTACTAGGTAGACCAGGCTACCCTTGAACTCACAGAGATCTGCCTGCCTCTGCTTCCCAAGTGCTAGGATTAAAGGCCTGCTCCACCATACCTGACATAGATATAAATTTCTTAAATCTGCTTTTATCATGAAAAGCTTTTCTTTCTCTTTCAAGTACAACTGATAATTTTTCTGGGTCTAGTAATCTGGCCTGGAATCTGTGTTCTTTCATGACATTGGTCCAAACTCTCCTGGCATTGAAAAGCCTGCTATTATGCTGATAGGCCTGACTTTATATGTGATTTGTTTTTTCTATCGCACTGCTGACAATATCTTTTCTTTGTTCTATACATTTGGAGTTTATATGGTATATATTTTTTTTTAATTTTTTTTTATTAATTTTATTTATTTCTGTATGTGTATGAATGTGCTGTCTGCATGCAAGTTTGTGCACCCGTGTCGTGCAATGCCGCGGAGGTCAGAAGAGGGTGTCGGATTCCCCTGGAACTGGAGTTCTCCTGGAATTGGAGTTTCAGACGGCTCTCGGCCGCCATGTGGGTGCTGGGGATCGAACCCGGGTCCTCTGCAAGAGCGGTCGGCGTTCTTAACCGCTAGGCCATCTCTCCAGCCCCCTATGGTATATATCTTACATGTTCTTTTCTGACCCTGTCTACTTGATGCTGTGTATAATTCTTTTTCCATGATAGATACCTCTTTCTCTAGATTTGCAAAATGTTCTTCTATGATTGTATTAAAAGTATTTTGTGTGCCTTTGACTTTGGTTTCTTCTGCTTCTTCAATGTTTATTACTCATAGGATTGCTCTTTGTAGAATGTCCCACAAGTCTTCCATATTCTGTCCTTAGGTTATTTTATATTTGGTGTTTTCTTTTATTAAACAATCCGTTTCACAAGCTTGTCTTCAAAATCTGATATTCTCTGTTTCATTTCCTTCACTTCCTTTTTGATCCTTTCCTCTAAGTTTTTTTTCTTTGAGTTCCTGAATACTTTTTTATTTCAAGTTTTCTTTTAGTTTGGCTTTTCCTAATCATATAATTTCTTTTTATATCTCTTTTTGAATTCTAATTTCATGGTTTGAATTGTGCTGTTTCACTAAACTCTTGGTTTTCCCAATCTTCATTTAGTCTTTTATTCATATCCTTTTTTAGCTCCTTGAGTATATTTATAATCTGGTACAGCTGCTGTACCAGATTATAAATAATCTGGTACAGGTGGCCATTTTCAGGAAACATTAGGATAGGGGTGCTAGTTTCTGTCATAGACATATTATCTTAGTTATTCATGTTGTGATTTTTTTTTTTTTTTTTTGGTCTTTTGAAACAGGGTCTCCCTGTAGCTCTCAGCTGTCCTGGACTCACTCTGTAGACCGGGTTGGCCTTGAACTCACAAAGATCCGCCTGCCTCTGCCTCCTGAGTGCTAGGATTAAAGGCATGTGCCACCATGCTCGGCTCATGTTGTGTTTTCATGATAAGATCTAGGCATCAGAGAATCTCATCTTTCTTGAGTGGTTACTTGTTTCTTTGTGTGCTATTTCCCCAACTTCTCAGCTTATGGTTCAGCTGAGTAGGTGTTGGTGTTAAGTTTTGGGACCACTTTATGTTGATGTGCAGATGGGGCATAAGAAGTGGTCACAGTTAAGTTTAAGGATAGATGCAACTTTTGAGTTAAGGTTCCAGGGTTGACTCCTTAGGGTTCTGGGACAGTAGAGTGTGCTTGGTGGCAGGTAGGTGGATGAGTTTGCTGATAGGTCAGGGTGAAAAAGCTCAGAAGTCAGGGTTTCAAAGACTCTTGTACACTGGGCAGTATTGCGAGAAAGTCAGGTCTGGTAAAACTTCTGGTCGCATGAAGGGTGAATATGAAGCCCAGGAGTGTGGGGGAAAAAAAGCATACTTATCAAGGACGGTCTGGGAAAGCTCCTTCATTTGGGAGTCCATAAGAGTCCTGGGCTGGGGTTGGAGAGATGGCCTAGTGGTTAAGAGCACCGACTGCTCTTGCAGAGGACCCGGGTTCGATCCCCAGAACCCACATGGCGGCTGAGATCAGTTTGTAACTCCAATTCCAGGAGAACTCCAGTTCCAGGGGAATCAGACACCCTCTTCTGACCTCCACGGCATTGCGCCACATGGGTGCACAAACCTACATGCAGACAGTACATTCATACACATTGAAAAAAAAAAAAAAGAGTCCTGGGCTGGCAGAGAAGGGATGACAGGTGAAAGGAGACGTGGAAAAAGGAGCCGACAGGAATGGAGAAGCTTCCAGGAGAGCCCAAGGTTGTTAGTGATCCTTCAAAAGCAGAAATGGCTGGTGCAAGGAGGTGTGAGGCAAAGCCTCATTTTATTTTTTAACATTTTAAATTTTATGTACCATTTTAACCATGCTTTCCCTACACACAACTCTGATACAGCCCCTTACCTTGAGGAGAGAGAGAGAGAGAGAGAGAGAGAGAGAGAGAGAGAGAGAGAGAGAGAGAGAGAGATTTGTAGAACATAGCCTACAATAAAATAGTCAACTGGTAACTAAATCCTGAAAGATAAAATGCACTTGCAATGAATGCTAGTTTTAAAAAAATAAACATAAAACCAATCATGGTGGAGCACATTGGAAATCCCAGAAGAAAGGAAGTCCTAAATTTGTAGCTAACCTCGGTTATGTAATAAGATCATGAATCAAAAGCTGAAAGAACATTAAAAATAATTATTATAAACTAAGAGTGTACATTTTTTGCTATTTGTATAAGAAAATGTAAAATTTTACATTTTATTATATATATTATCCAAATAGCAGCTTCCTTCCAAGTATTTTATTTATTTTCATTTTTTTATGTGTGAGTGTTTTTCCTGCATGCATGTAAGTGTACCACATGCATCTAAAGTTCGCAGAGACCTAAAGATAATGTCTGAGCCCCTGGAACTGGCGTTACTGACAGTTATCAGCAACCATGTGGGCACTACCAAACAGACCTGGGTCCTCTGCAAAAGCAGCAAGTGCTTCTATGCACTGAGCAATTTCTCCAGCCACAGTTGTATTTTCTTATACAGGATGAACAGTGAGTTCACAGCTCATGTATATTTCTGGAATCTGAATAGTCAGTGATGTCAACTCACATTATCTACTGAACACACCTGAAAATAATAACCTCCATGATAAATTTGAAGGAAGGAAATTGCTCTGTTATCTGGAGCTTAAGCAACTAGTGAATAATTAAATGCATTTAAATGGAGGATTTATCCTCTAACATCCTGGCACTTTGACCATTGAATTCCCATGGCAAACAACAATTCTATATCCTTGAGGCAAGGCAATCTTTTTTAGTCATTTTTACATAATATACAGGGTTTTTTTGTTGGGGGTTTATTTTAGTTTTGGTTCTTTGTTTTATTTTTCTGGATTTTTTGAAATGGGGTCTCATTATAGCTCTAGGTGGCCTGGAACCTACTACTTAGCCCAGCCTGGCCTGTATCTCACAGAGATCTGCCTGCCTCTGTGTCAGGAGTACTGGGATTAAAGGTGTATACTATCATATCTGGCTTAAAATACAGTTTGCCAGGTGTGGTGGCACACACCTTTAGTCCTAGCACTTGGGAGGCAGAGGCAGGTGGTTCTTTGTGCATTCAAGGCCAGCCTGGTCTACAGAGTGAGTTGCAGGACAGCTGGGGCTACAGGGAGACTCTGTCCCAAAAAGACCAAAAAAAAAAAAAAAAAAAAAAAAAAAAAAAAAAAAAAAAAAACAAAAAAAAAAAACAAAAAACAACCCACAGTTTTGAAATCTAAGCCTTTCACTGAATATGAATAAGGTTGATATTATCAGCTACTGGATATATTTTCTCAACTAGTTGATATGTAATTATGTGTTAAGACACCATGCAGGCACAGTGATTTTTTTTAAGTGAATAATATAGAGCCCCTCACCATAGTATGTACTGCTAGAAACAAGCATGAAAGGAGAACTGAAGAAGGAAGATTTTTCCTTTTATCTTTAAAAAATATTTACTTTCCTTTAGTTTGTATTTATGAATGTTTTGGCAGGACATACATAAGTGCAGTTCATGCATATAATGCTTTTAGAGGCTAAAATAGTGTGTCCTATCCCCTGCAAGTGGAATTAATGAGAACTGTTAGCCGTCATGCGGATCCTTAGGAAATGAACCTGAACTTGGGTCCACTGGAAAAGCAACCAGTGCTTTTAACTGCTGACCCATCAGTATCACTTCAGCCCTGGAGGAAGAGTTTGAAATAACTAAAGGTAGAATGAAATAAGTATGTGAATAGTCAAGGTGTAAGGCTGATGGCAAAGATGTATGGATTGGGGGATCAAGGCAGCCCAGTTCGCTTTCCTATATGGACATATGTGACCCTGGAATATGTCTGTTTTGCTATGTATTGTATGAGAAAGAAGCCTGGCACAAATACTTTTGCAGCCTCTATCCTTTAGTAATTTTATTCCAGTAGTGGTGATAGTAATAGTATCTCAAAGATGAGATACTATTGGTCCACACTTCTCCTGAAGTAATCCACCTAAACCCAAATGAAAATGCTTTCTACTGCATTAAATGATGAGAGAGAAATACAATAGAAAATGCAGGTACCAAGTCAGTCATTATAGAGTCAGCCTACAGGACGATATACCTTGAGGACGACGTGAGGGGTGCTGTAATGCTCAATTATGCCAGTGTCTCTTTCTTTTCCTCAGGTTATCTCTGAAATTAAAGGTTAAGCACGGAAGAGCTAGGGCAAGGATGCTCATCCCTGCTAGTTTAACTGTGAGGATTACTGTAGGCTCCAGCACAGATTAAACTCTGAATTTTATAACAATATGATTCCATACATAGAAAGAGGTAGTTTTTTAAAATCACTTTTTTTTTTACTTCTTTTGATAATTATTTATTTGACTTAATAATTGAAGCTAGAGTATAACTCAGTGTTGAATACATTTCTGCCGCTCTTGAAGCCTTCTGTTCAATCCCTTTCACCACATCAACAAACAGCTAAGTAAAGGAATATATAAATAAACAAATGTGGTGGTGTGAATGAGAAGTATCCCCTTGGGGTCACATATTGAACATTTTGTCTCCTGGTGGTGGCACTGTTTGGAGCAGCTTGGAAGGTGTGAGCTTGCTACAGGAAGTATGGCATTGGAGGAGTAGGCTTTGAGGTTCACAGCCTCACCCCATTTCCAATTCTTTCTGTGTTTCATACTTGCAGGTTGGGGTGTGAGTTCTCTTCTACCTGGTCTTGAAGCTGTGCCTCCCCATCGGGATGGACTCTTATGCCTCTGGAACCATCTGTCAAAATAAACTGTCTTCCATAAGTCATTTGAGGTCATGCATGGTGTTTTATAACAGTAACAGAAAAGTAATTAGCATATACAGTAAATAGAGGAAAGATGTTAGATGTATAGATAGATAGATGATAGATAGATGATAGATGATAGATAGATGATAGATGATAGATAGATGATAGATAGATAGATAAATAGATAGATAGATAGATAGATGCATAGGGATAAGCAGAAAGACAGCTAGATAAATAATAAGAAATAAAATTAATAGATAAAACAAAATTTGACTACACAAAAAACTGACCATGAGTTTCATTTGGAACTGGATGAAAACATGAAAATTAGTAAGAGAAGACAGCTAAGTCTTATTGAACCTGGATTTCCTGTTTTCTTTCTTCTCTTTTACTTTGTTTTTCCTCTCTCTCTCTCCCTCTCTCTCTTCTCTCTCTTCCCTCTTTCCCTCTCCCCCTCCATTCTCCCCCTTTCCTTCCTCTCTTCTCTTTCTCTAATTACTACTCCCTGCATTACGGTGCCTTCTAAGTGCTTGTGTTGAGAATTTAGCATGGTCATGATGATTCATCAAACAGATAATGACTCCAGAATGTGCCTGATGCCATCATAATCTTAATCAACTCAAGGGAACATTGATTGATAGATAAACAGAAGCTAAGGCCCCGAACAATCTCAGTCTGAAAGTTCGATAACTCTGGGAATCCTGAAAGCTCAAGTGTTGAGATAATTACGTTGAATATATACAAGGAATTTAACAAGGGCTAACAGGGCTTCCTTTTCTTCCCTTTCACAGAAACCTAAATCAGAGAATCTAAACCAGGTTTTAGAATAATTTAACATTTAAGCTTCATGTATATGTAGGAAATGACATTTTTTTGGTCAAGGTTGTTTTATTAATGCGTTAGTCTATTGATTTGTCAGTAGTGACAGAACCGGTTTCTCAAGGATATATGTTTTCCACTTTGAGCTACACTCCCATTCTGGATTGTTTTATATGAATTTCAGTACTCCCTGGATCTCACAAACCAATTATTTCATGTTAAATATTTTCTGTAATAAATGCTATGCACTGACTTTCTTAACATAAGCTTTGAGTTCTCAAAGTATTAAAATATTAGACTTCAGGGGACAGAGACATAGGTCCCTGGTTAAGTTTGGTTCTTAGCAACCACATGGAGGCCCTCAACTACCTATTGATCTCATTTCAAGGGATGTGATACCCTCTTCTGGCTACTTTGAGCACAAAGATAATACAGACACATGCATGCAAAATACTCATACTCATGAAATAAAAAAATAAACAATCTTTTTTTACTTTATTTTTTAATTGATGTTTTGTCTATTTCAGACATCATTTTTTAATTCAGTTCAGGCATATTCCCCTTTCCGTTTCCCCCACCCCACCCCACCTCAGATCATGCATTCTGCCATA
Organism: Rhizomys pruinosus; assembly: GCA_009823505.1. Taxonomy (NCBI): domain Eukaryota; kingdom Metazoa; phylum Chordata; class Mammalia; order Rodentia; family Spalacidae; genus Rhizomys; species Rhizomys pruinosus. The sequence continues at coordinate 1,003,228 of VZQC01015508.1, forward strand.
ACTGTCTCCTACATCGTTCTCTCAGTCTTTTTATTTATGCTTAGGAATTCATATTTTCTTCCATTGATTTTATATTTCTCTAAAATATGGATACATACTCTCCACCCATATACAGTAATTACAGCATCTGAAAATAATTGGTGGGTGGATTCTAGAGCTCATTGAGAGATTCATATAAGATCAAGAAAACAAAAGACAACAGATGTTGGAGAGATTGTGGGGAAGGGGGAACACTCATCCACTGATGGTGGGAATGTAAACTTATACAACCACTATGGAAAGCAGTGTGGAGAACCCTTAAAAGACTCAGAATGAGCCTGCCACCTGACCTGGTCATACCACTCCTTGGTATATATCCCAAAGACTCATCCTACCACAAAGATATGTGCACATCCATGTTTATTACAACAATCTTCACAGTAGTGAAGAACTTAATCTTTTTTTTTTTTTTTTTTTTTTTTTTTTTTTTTTTTTTTTTTTGGTCTTTTGAGACAGGGTCTCCCTGTGTAGCTCGGGCTGTCCTGGAACTCACTCTGTAGACCAGGCTGGCCTTGAACTCACAGAGATCCGCGTGCCTCTACTGCCTCCCAAGTGCTAGGATTAAAGGCGTGCGCCACCACGCCCGGCTTTTTTTTTTTTTTTTTTTTTTTTTTTTTTTTTTTTTTTTTTTGGAGAACTTAATCTTTTTTAAGAAGAAAAAATTCAAACAAAATGAAAAAATTTCTACAAGTTAGTTTTTAAATGCAATATACTTGGAAAGTGTGAATTCCATACTTTTCTGGTATGTTTGTCTATTTCTGATTCAACTAAAGATGATTTTTAGAATCATGTTTTTGATCTATATTTTTCTTATGAAAATATAATCCTCTATTCTTGCTAGTGCACAATTAAAATGTTTTTTTTTTCCAAAAAATTGTGAGATGGAGATAATTTCAAAATGTTTAATTCTATTTTAATTTGTGGAAACAAAAATCTTTGTCATTAACAAGTCTTTAAAGAGACTGATATTTATCATTCATACTGCTGAAACACAGTTGCATGTGATCATATAAACGACAAGAAGAATAAGACCATATTAAAAGAATGTGCTTTCATTACCAAATAGTATGCATGCCAATGCACAAAAATAATTCAAAATAATAAGCTGCTTTCTCTGGCAATAACACTAAAATCATTTTGCATTTTGTGATTCTGATGACATACATATTAACCATTCTTAAATACATGAAAAAACTGAACAGACTCATATTCAGTTTGTAGATGAATTTTTCTGTCAACACCCCAAAATTACAAACACACAAACACACACACATAGATATGCATGCACACGCATATATATGTAATATAGTTATCTAAAGATTCAGTGTTACTATCTACAAATTAGAAAAAACATGCAATATTTATCTTTCTGGGTCTGGGTTACCACACACAGAATGATTGTTTCCAGCTCCATTTACCTACACATTTCATAATTTTATTTTTAAGAGGTAAATAATATTCCATCATGTAATTGTAACACATTTCTGTTATCCATTCATCAGTCCATATAGGCTGTATCCATTTCTGGGCTATTGTGAATAGAGCGGCAACAAACGTGAATGAACAAGTATTTCTGTTGTAGGATATAGAGTCCTTTGGGTACATGGCAATTGATAACTGCTGGGAGATGGAGAGTTAGTTTTCTTTAAAAGTGTAGTCCCTGATATGTAGGCTGACCACACTCCAGAGGGTAGCCATATAACCAAGAGTGTATAAGCAGAACAAACTGGACTCAATGGATTAAAAATATGAGAACATAGAGTTGGGTGGGTAAAAGACAGAGGTGGATCTGGGAAGATTTAGTGAAAGAGAGACTATGATCAAAGTATTGAGTGTGTAATTCTCAAGGAACCAATAAATATCCTTAAGAATATTTTATTTATCATTTTATGTGTATGAGTGTACTGCCTGCATGTGTGTAGTGCACCCACGTCCTGTGATGCCTTCAGAGGTTAGAAGAGAGTGTTGGATCCCCTGAAACCCGAGAAACTGGAATTAGACACCCTAATGGTGGGTCCCGGGAACTGAATCATGGTCATCAGCAAGAGTACCCAGTGCTCTGACTTGCTGAGCCATCCCTCCAGCCCCCTCAAACCCCTTTCAAATTATGTATATGCAATACAGTGGATTTTCAATTGTTTCCCTTTACACTTTTCTATCTGTTGTCACTGCTTTTTCAGAAAAACATCATAAGTAATCTATGTGGAGAAAACAGATGATTGAAACAGTATTTCACAACACGCTTACGAGCCTTTTCATTCCGAGCATCTCATCCTGGTTTCTGTGATTCTGACAGCAATCCTGGAAGGCACATAATGGTTGAATTGCTGATCTTTGCCTTTTGCCTTACAAATGGGCTTACATTTTAAGAAAATTTCTCCCAAGCACCATCTGAACCTCACTCCCAACAGCCCTTTTTCTTTGGATGATAGCTGAATGGGACAAACGTAAGCCAAAAATCAGCCCTTCTTCCTTTAAATTACTTTTTGTCAGGTATTTGTTTGCACCAATGAGAAAAGTAACTAATACAGAAACTCTGATGCTGTCTTTCACATAATTAACGCTTCCTATTTCCTTGAATGTTCTTCTTTCTCTGCATTTTGAGTTAGTACAAACACCTGTATTATCTCCAGCTCCCACGGGTCATAATGTCTGCCTGTTTTGTTTGCTCTGCCATTTCTCTTTGGAAGCATTGGCTGAAAACCCTCAGGTTACAACCTCCCTCATCTCAAAAGACACATTTTGAACTCAAAAGCTTTAAGCACACTGCATCTAGGAAATCATGACTCAATGTTTCTCCTCCTTCACACACTAATTAGAGGGGCTTTCCACCAGTACTACATCTACCATTTCTCAATCTCCACTAAACACAAACCCTCTTTGATTAACATCAATTTATACCACTCATACCCATGTGGCATATATATATATATATATATATATATATATATATATATATTCCGACAGTTTAACACAGTTTTACATGGCACTATTGAATTACCTTGTCTTCTTTTGATTGGAGTCAAATACTGTCATCATCTTCAGTTTTGCAAGTGGTAGATTCTGTGTGGCATGAAAAGATAATATAATTTGTCAGTCACATGTGGCTTGTAAATAATATGTTGTTATGGGCTGGAGCAGAATGGCTTCAAAAATGTTACTGATAATTGCAACACTCTTTAGTATATAATAATGAGTTGATAAATAATTTTAAACTAATGAAAATGAACTCATGAGAAACCATCAATACAGTATATTTAACAAGCAAGAAAGAAAGTAAGTTGTAGGTGGGAACCTCTTGTGGCTCCACAATAACTGTGTCTGCTCTTTCTTTCTCTATGCATTTTCTTTCTTTCTTTTTTTTTTTTTTTTTTTTTTTTTTTTGGTCTTTTCAAGACAAGGGTCTCTTGTAGCCCTCACTGTCCTGGAACTCCTCTAGACACCATGTGCTGGCCTTGAACTGTCCAAACATCTGCCTCCCAAGTTGCTAGGACTAAATCGTGCGCCACCACCCAGTCTCTATGCATTTTCATCAATCTTTGATGCCACAATCTCTGCTTTAGAAATTATAGCAATTAAGTGGGATAATATACAAAAAGAGCCAATGCCTGGGGCATACAGATGTTCCAACACTCCATGAGTCAAATCTAATGATAGGTTTTACCTTATACCAAGTTAACCACCTAGTTGTGGTTTCACGGATACTAACAGAAACAAGAAGATTCCTGGGTCGGGAATCTTGTCTGGATCAGAGTCAAAGCTTTCTTACTTATTTTTTAATTATATATAGTATTATATATATTTTTTTTTACAAAATCTAGACCTGTGTCCCCCATCCCCCCACCCCACCAGAGCTCATGCATCTGCCAAACATGCTTTTCATCTCTTTCTCAGTCTTTCTCAATATTCTCCATATGGACGGTGACTGTTTTGAGCAGAAGTTCACTGTTTCAGTCAGTTCTTTGATGCAGTCCTTTCTGTTGTTGTTGTTGCTGTTGTTGTTTCCATTATGCATCACTCCCAACTACTTTGGACAAAAGCTCAAGGGGCCATGCACAGGAAATATTTACAACTAGGTAATTGGCACTAGCATCCACAGATGAAGGATACCATTCGTCGTTTGTTTTTCTAGGACTGTGTTACTTCACTCAGCATGATGTCCTCTAGCTCCAGCCATTTTCCTGCAAAGCTCATGATGTCATCTTTCTTTACTGCTGCATAGAACTGCATTGTGTAGATGTACCACATTTTCTCTATCCACTCATCAGTTGAGGGGCATTTGGGTTGGTTCCTGCTCCTTGCTATTGTGAAGAGAGCTGAAATAAAAATGGCCGTGCATATATCTCTGTGGTGGGGTGAGTCTTGAGGGTACAAGCCTAGGAGTGGTATGGCTGGGTCTGGTGGCAAGTTCATTCCAAGTCTTTCAAGGGTTCTCCACATTGCTTTCCATAGTGGTTGCATGAGTTTACATTCCCATCAGCAGTGGATGAGTGTTCCCCTTTCCCCACAACCTCTCCAGCACTTGGTATCATTTGTTTTCTTGATCTTAGCCAGTCTTATGGAGTAAGATGAAATCTTAAAGTGGTTTTGATTTGCATTTCCTTAATGATTAGTGATGTTGAACACTTCTTAAGATGCTTCTTACTTATATAGAAACAAACAAACAAACAAACAAAATATCAGGGTCTGTCCCTCTTGCCTCCAAATGCCATCCTGAAACAAAGGTGGAAAGAAAGCACTTCCTTGTTCAAGTTTTCTCCAGCCTTGTGACTGGTCATGCCCCAAAATACAGGTAGAACATGAGGGATCCAGAAAGGAATGGCGCCCCTGAAATGTCTCAGCTCAATTCACAGAGGAAGAGACAACAATTCTATTTGAAAGTCATGTGATGTATCAACCCCATTAAATAATAAAATTTAATGAGTGTGTCTTTGTCTTTAAGCACTATAGATTTTCATTAAGGATCTGAGTTTTGCAATTATGTGGGTGAACGACTACATATATCACATTTAAATGACACACAGGCATATATTTCTCTGTTTAAGCATAAAATATGGGCAGTCCCCAACATTTGACACTTGGTTACAATGCTTTCATTTTACATGGACAAAGACTACATATGCATTTAATACAAGCATCACCTGGAATTTTGAGTTATTTTTTTCCTTCCCTAGGAAGCAATATGATATAATATTGTTAAGCTATGATGTGTGGAATTTAAATTTATAAAATGAATTTAAAAATTATTATATCTGTAAGTTCAAGGCCATCCTGGTCTATAGAGCAAGTTCCAGTCCATCTGGGGCTACAGGGAGATCCTGTCTCAAAAAGACCAAAAAAATTATGATATTAACCTAATAATGGGAGGATCTATAGTACATTTTAAAATAATTAAATGGATCACAATATGAAGTTCTAACATGAAACTTTAATTCAGTACATTGTACATGTCTATATATTCATTTTCAAGCCGTCAACATGGCTCTAAATATTATACAGGTGAAAGAAAACTGCTTTTCATTACCACCTGTTCTGGAGAGATATGAAGGCTTGTTTACTGTAGAAGTTCATATTGGTGTTATTTTTAGTACCCTATTGTCCTTCACATTTAGCAAGTATTGAGATGAATACTTCCAAATAACCCACTAGCAAATTAAACCAAGTATTTTGTATTTATTTAACATTCCATACTGTAGAACTTAAGAAATTATAGTTTATTTTTGCATGTTGTTTTTAATTTTATCTTGGAAATTTGTATTATCACAGTAAATCCAGTCATAGGTGCAATTTCCAAACTTTGCCATTTTCTAGTTCTGAAAGTTTAACATTATAGTCCAGTGTGCCTTCATTTTTACTTATACCATGTTATGTTTCTCATGCTGCTCATTAAGTGAATAAGTGCAGACATATTTTGCAAAGCTGACTCGTACAAAATAATGGCTGCATGAATGTTAGTTGGAATTATGTTAAGAAGAATATACTGAGATACTTTTCCAGTCCCCACTTGAATCTCATGAGATCCTGATTTGTCAGATTTTACACAGCTGATCTCCAGTGACAACTCTTGGGTATTCTACAAAGAACAAGCTTGCATCCATCTTAAAATATATTTGTCTCCTGGGTCTCTAAAAAGTTAATAAATATTGCTGCTCTAAAATATGAACAACAATGATTAAACAGGATTTGCTAGTTAAATTGGGGAAAAGCACTCTGTAAGAACAGTTAAAAAGTTTGCAACTCATTAGGCTCCCTTAAAATACATTACTCAGCTTTTAATTAGCCATAAAGAGAACAGTGAGACAGTTACATAATTAAAATGAAAGTTTGAACCAGGATGCTTCACAACACTGGGTCTCTTACAATACTATATTAAGCACTTTATTTTTTTATTACTTCTTTATTTATTTTTTCATTTTTTAACAATAAGTAATAATTTATGAGTACAAGCATCCTTCATGTAAAACCAATTTGCAAACAGTTGTGCCCAAACCCACACAGCCCAAGAGTCCCACCATCCAGCTGAGGGGGCTTGTATGTTCAATCAAGTTGATCAAATAAGTGTCCAGACTATATTGTTGTAGTTTCACCATTCACCCCAATTGCAGCCCTTACATTCTACCACACCCCCTCTTCCACAGATTGCTCCCTAGGCTTAGAAAAGGGGCACAGGTGGATGAGAAGCAAAACAGTCTTTCTCTGGAGCTGTTGTTTTGGACTCTGGTCAATTCTGTCTGTTTCCTTTCATGGGCTGACAGTTTGTCCAGGAATAACCTTTCAATCCTACTAATGAAGCACAAGCAATTAGATATATAGGTATTTAAACAGTAATAATTGTTATGGTAAGTTATTTTGGTATAGACACAGATGTTTGGATTGTATGTTAATTCATGAATTATGGTTTTTTTGGTAAAATATGATGGGGTCTTACTGTGGCTTATAATATCTCCTAACCACTAGAGGATGTAAGCTTGTGGCATCAGCCATGGGTTATTCCTCCAAGGAGAGAGAGCTAATAGCCAATTAGATTTGGGGTATACAGGCATATGGCTGCCACTGCTACACAGTATTTCCAGGCAGGTGAGGTGTAGCTGGTGCTGATGGAGGAGTCTTGCTTGACTCAAGGAGACCGATATTTACTTTATTGCTTTAGTGGCCTTTGGTACACTCTCTGGTATTCCAAAGACCAACTGTACACTTGCAAGTGCGGTCTCAATACATCTTTCCCATGCTTACATCAGGTCTTCGACAGCAGGGCCTTATCGCCTCTCTTCTTGCAGGTAACCCAGTTTACAGGCAAGAAGACTTTCCCTTTGGGGGGGGGAGCTTGGATCCCCAGGCCAACATCTCCTTGGTAGAATAATCTATTACTTATATCATAGATCTCCTGTATTAATATATTTTGCTTAAGTGCATAGCTTAAGGAGACTTTATTAATTTGGTTCTGAATAGAGAATAATCCTTTGGCAGGATACAAAATTCACCCAGAAAAATCAGTAGCCATTCATTACACCAACAACAATCAGCACTTAGAGAATTCAAGAGCTTCCCACGTCAACAATAGGCCAGCAGACAATTAACATAACCTAAGAACAACATAAGCAAGGACACCAATAATCATCTACAACGAAAATTTTATTTATTTTTTTCACTAATTAATTAGTGTTAAAACAAATCTAGACCCGTGTTCCCGCATATTCCCCCACCCCACCAGAGAGCTCATGCATTCTTCCAAACATGCTTTTCTTCTCTCGTAGTCTTCTTCTCAATATTTTCCATGGGGAAGTGGACTGTTTTGAGCAACGTTCGACTGTTCATTCGGTCTGTTGTGCATCCTTCTGGTTGTTGTGTGTTGTTGTTTTCCATTATGCATACGCCTCAGACTGCTTTGTGACAAAATAACTCAATGTGCCCTACCAAGAAATCTATTACAACTGGTATTGTTGGCACTAGCATCAAAGATGAGAGAGGAACCATGTCGTCGTTTGTTTTTCTGAGATGTGTTACTTCACTTCAGCATGTGTCCGTTAGCTCCAGCCATTTTCCTGCAAAGCTCCATGATGTTCGATCTTTCTTTACTGCTGACTATGCGGAAAACTCCATGTGTAGATGTACCACATTTTCCTCTACCAGTATCAGTTGAGGGGACATGTAGGGTTGGTTCCATGCTCCTTGCTATTTAAGAAGCTTATAAACTGAACAGTGGCCGTGCATATTCTCCTCGTGTTGGGAGTAAGTCCCTTGGAGGTACATGCCGGAAGTGGTTGGCGGGTGGTGCGTCGGTATTATTCCATCTGCCACAGGATTCCACACTGCGTTCCCATAGTGGCTGTACATGAGTTTACAATTCCCACAGCAGTGAGTGAGTGTTCCCACTTTCCCCACAACTCATCCAGCATCTTGTAGCATTTCTGTTTTCTTGACTTTAGCCAGCTTATGGAGTAAGAAATGAAGTCTAAGTGTTTTTCGAATTTTGCATTTCCTTAAATATTAGGATGAGGTATCGTTAAACACACTTCTTAGGGGGTGTGAGTTAATTTAATCATGCCACATCTCCTTCGAGAGTTCACCTATCAGACTGATAGTGGTGGTGTACTTTCCTCAGTGTGGGTCATCTTGTGCGGGCAAGACGTTCTTTGCCCATCTATTGAGTGGGTCATTTGTTTTTCTTCTCTTTGTTTTTTGAGTAGTTTATATATTCTGGAAATCAATGGCTGTGTCAGATATTTCTGCAGTGTAAGGTTTCCTTCCCACTCGTGTGGGATTTCTCTTCACTTCCTTGATTGTTTTCTTTTCGATGTACAGGAAAGCTTTTGAGTTTGATGAGGTCCATTTGTCATGTCGACCTTAATTCTTGTGCAGCTTCTGTTTTTGGGTCTGATTGAGAATCTTTTCCTATGCCTATGTCTTATAGTTGCTGCCAACTTTTTCTTCTATCACCTTCAGAGTTTGGGGTTTCACATTGAGTCTTTATCTCATCTGGATTTCACTTTTGTACACGGCGAGAGGTAGGGGTTTAATTCTCATTCTTCAAATTGGTTTGATATTCCGTTTTTGCCAACACCACGTGCTGAAGGTGGCTGTCTTTTCTAGCATTGTGGCTTCTTGGCCCCCTGTGTCAAATATATGAGATGGCTGAAATTGTATGTGCACAATTTGGATCTCGGCAACAAAAAATTTAAACCCCTGAAGAGGAATGAAGAAGACAACAAAAAAGATGGAAAAACCTCCTGCCAAACCTACGTGCTTCATGGGATTGGGAATTAATAAGTAATATGTCCACTACCAAACATCTTGTATAGATTTAATGCAACCCCAGTATTAAATCCCCAAGAGTTTCTTTCACGGCTTGGAGAAAAAAAAGTCCTTAAATTGGGCTGGAGAGATGGCCTAGCGATTAAGGAGCACCGGACCGCTCTTACAGAGGACCTGGGTTCTGATCCCCTAGCACTCATATGGCGGCACGAGAACCTCTGAAACTCCAATTCCAGGAGAACTCCAGTTCCAGGGGAATCCGACACCCCTTCTGACCTCCGCGGCATTGCACGACACGGGTGCAAAAACTGCATGAAGTACATCTCATACAAACAAATAAAAAAAAAAAAAAAAAAAAAAAAAAAAAAGGTCCTTAATTTCATTTGGAAAAACAAAAGACCCCGAATATCCAAAACAACACGGAGGAAAGAGCAATAAAGGGGGATCTGTATACCATACTTCAACTATAGTTACAGGGCTATAGTCATAAAACAGCTTTGGTATTGGCACAAAAACGACCTTTTGACCAATGGAACAAATTGAAGATCCAAACCTTTGAAGCACATACAATTTCAGCCATCTTATATTTGACAAGGCGCCAAGAAGACACAATGGAGGAAAGACACACATCTTCAAGCAAGTGGTGTTGGCAAAACTGGATCGCCACTTGTAGAAGAATGAAATTAAACCTCCTACCTCTTGCCCTGTAACAAGTCAACTCCAGATGGATTAAAGACCTCAAATGAAACCCCAAACTCTGAAGGTGATAGAAGAAAAAGTTGGCAGCAGACTACAAGACCATGGCATAAGAAAAAGACTTCCTAAATCAGACAGCAGCTGCACAAGAATTAAGGTCGACAATTGACAAATGGGACCTCATTAAACTCAAAGCTTCTTACATGAAAAGAAACAATCAAGAAGTGAAGAAAAACACACAGGTGGGAGGAACCTTCACTGCAGATACATCTGACAAAGCACTGATTTCCAGAATATATAAACTACTCAAAACAACAAAGAGAAGAAAAAATGACCTACTCAATAGATGTCGCGCAAGAGCTGAACAGAGGACTTCACAGGTGGGGAACTTAGAGATGGCTGGAGAAACATCTTAAGAAGTGTTCAACATTGCTAATATTAAGGAAATGCAAATAAACCACTTTAAAGATATCAATTTACTCCAATAAGAGGCAGGATCAAGAAAACAAATGATACCAAGTGCTGGAGAGGTTGTGGGAAAGGGGTACACTCATCCACTGCTCGTGGGAATGTAAACTCATTACAGCCACCATGGAAAGCAGTGTGGGAGAACCTTTGGAAGACTTGAATGAGCCTGCTAACCTGACCATCATACCACTCCTGGGTATGTACCCACAAACTCATCTTACCGCAGAAGAATACATGCACAGAGCCATGTTATTGCGCTCTCTTCACAATAGCAGGAGCTGGAATCAACCTACGTGCCCCTCAACTGATGAGGTGGATAGAAAAAAATGTCGTACATCTACACAAGGTGAGGTCTGAAATTCTTTTTTTAATTTATTTATTTCTGTTATGTTGTATCAATATCTGTCAGTGCTGCAGGTTTGTGCACCCATTCCTGCAATGCCACGGAGGTCAGAAGAGGGTGTTGGATTCCCTGGAACTGGAGTTTCTCCTGGAATTGGAGAGTTTCAATACGGTTTTCTCGGCCGCCATGTGGGTGCTGGGGATCGAACCCGGGTCCTCTGGAGAGCGGTTGGTGCTCTTAACCAAAGGCCATCTCTCACGCCCCACAATGGAGTTCTATGCAGCAGTAAAGAAAGATGACATACATGAACTTTGTAGGTAAATGGATGGAACTAGAAGAATTATGTTAAGTGAAGTAACACAGTCTTCAGAAAAACCAAAGGATTAATTGTTCCCATCATCGGATGCTAGCACCAATTACACTTAGTGTAAAGTATTTCTTGTGGCAGGGGCTCCTTGACTTTTGTCCAAAGTAGTTGGGAAGTGGTGCATACTGGAAAGAACAACCAATAACAACATAAAAAGATTGTCAAAGAACAAACTGACTGATATGGTGAAACTCTGCTCGAAACAAAACCATAATTTTCGAAAAGAGAAATTGAAAAAGGCTGAGAAAAAGATGAAAAACATGTTTTGCAGAATGCATGAGTTCTGGGAGGTGGGGTTAGGGATGGGACATGGATCTAGATGTTGATTTGTAACAAAAAAATAAAATAAATAAAAAGCTGTGTCTCACATGTCTTTGAGGAGTGCCAAAAGTTTGTGGCAGCCAGAGTTGATGCACTTATGAGTAAAGAATTGAAGACAGGCCAAACAATAGTATTCTTCTCTTTTTTTCTTTTTGTTCTCTTTACTAAGATCCAAGTTCTATGTCTGCAGTACAGTTTCTCTTTTAGTTTACTGATATTTATATCTGGTTGTACTTCTTTTTTGGATGCTTAAGGCTAAACAGCTCAGATTAACCAAGGTTTTGTTTTCTCAAGGTCATTGAGGACTGTCCTCATTTCTGGTTTTGTTTTTGTTTTGTTTTTGGTTTTTGGCAGGGGAGGGAGAGAGTGGGATGCCCCTGTGTCCATTCTTTCAGTTTAACAGTTACCAGTTCATCTCACTCGAGGAAAACATCACGGTCTTGCTAGACGAGGTCCTTTTTTTATGAAGCATGAGCAGACTTTTCCTCCTTATGTAGACTGGACACTGGCTGANCTGAAGTCCCATTAGTGGATCTCCAAGACCTCCCTGAACAGGAAGACTGGTGATCCACATTTGCAGGACATTTCAAGAGATGCCCCCCAGGCATAATCCCCTAAGACTTAGTTGACCTCTGAGGGCAAGGAACAAAGTTATCCCTTAGGTCTCTCATGACCGGGTTTTATAGACAGTGTGACTTCACTTCCCAGGACCCAAAATCCCAGACCTTTGCATCACCACATGGGTATGACCAGGGGGGTCCTACGACTCACACTTATGTCTCTGGAGGGCAGTGGCTGGAATGCTAGCCCATTCATACCTAATTTAAACTGGAATATCTCACATTCTTTAAAATCTACAGATTTTAGAACCAACTAGGCTGGTGCTCCAACCTTTAGGGCAACCCACTCCAATCTTTCATTGGAGAGCTTTGCTTAGCTTTCTAAGTAAACTGTTCTTTCACTAAATAGACTTGCATTGTCTCTTGACTGAGTTCACTCCTCTCAGAAGACAGGAAGAGACTCTCAAAACATCAGGGACAAAACACTTCCCCCTCCTGGACAGTGTGCCCCCAGGAAATACACAGGCAGAGAATTCCTATTCCAGAGGTTTTGTCTCTGCTCAGTCCCAGCTGTTGATGCCATCAACTCAGCTGCCATCTTCCTTGCTCATGCACCTCTTCACCCAGCCTGACTGCTGTGCATCCATCTGCCCATTCATTCATCTGAACCAGGTGCTGCCCTTCCATGTCTATGCTGGACTCTACTCTGCAGCCTCTCCCTCAAACATGTGACTCTCCCTCAGTGGTCTGACTCCTAGCATCCCAGTCAGCGTATCCTGCAGCTCTGTTCCTTTCTTACCAAGAGTGATACTCTTGCACACCTGGGACTTTCCCAACGTGGACTTCTTAGGCCTCCTTAAAATTTTTTGCTTCTTTGCAGTTACACTGTAATTTCTATCATCTATTTATCTATCTATCTATCTATCTATCTATCTATCTATCTATCTATCTATCATCTATCTATCTATCTATCTATCATCTATCTATCTATCATCTATCTATCCACATATCTGTCAATCTATGGAGAGAGATGTGTAATGGGTTTTAAGAGTTAATATTAGTTAATTCGATTGGAATAAACAAATGTGTGTTGACTTCTGCCATAGTGATCAACGAAGGCAAGGATATTTGGCAAACTGCTGCCATGAAACCCACTGTACCTAGTGAATTCATTGTTATTCAATAAATTCTGACATTGTGGAAAGACAAAAGGGTGCTTATCTTTGTTTCTGACCTGGAGCTCATGACAGAGAGGCTGCAGTTCAGGGATCTGAGCCCTGAGACAGTGGCAGAGATCTCAGGCAGAGCAGCAAGTGCGGAGTTGAGCCCTGAAGGAACAGCACCAAGAGAAGGTCAGAGACCCCGTGGAGAGGTGGGGGCTTCTGGAGAGGAGCTTGATCACTGAAGGGAGGGAGCCCAGTGAGGGGGTCAGAGCGCTGAAGGAGGGTTGGAGCCCTGAAGGAAGTGGGCTGAGAAGGAAGGGGCGTCGTAGGAGGGGGTGGAGGGCTGAGGGTGGGCAAGTGGTGAGGAGCCTGAGCCTTGAAGGAGAGATGAATGATGAAGTGTGAGCATATGTAGAAGTAAAGGTCCCCCCTGGTTATGGGTGCAGGGCCCGAGGGAAGGTGAAGCTCTGGGGGCAGGAGCTAGGCAGAGGTGTGAAGCCCCGGGGGAGGGCACTTGGTGAGGGGCCAGAGGCTTGAGAACTAGGCACCTGATAAGAGCCTTGAGGGTGGGTCTGTGGGTGAAATGTTGGGGCTCTAAGGGAGGGTGAGAGGCCTCCAGGAGAGATGGAAAGAGAAAGTGGGTCCTGAGAGGGGGGCTAGAAAAGAGTGGGCACCGGAAGGGAAGTGTGCCAAGAGACAGATCTCTGATGGGGGAGGAAAGAGAGCCCTGGTGGAGAAAAGAGGGGAGTCTGAACCCCGAGGAAAGGGCAGCAAGAGACGGTCAGAGCCGCACGGAGGGAGAAAGAGGAGGTGGTATGAACCCTGAGGGACGGGTATGAAGAAAGGGAGAGAGCAGAGACCTTTGGAGGGGGAGGGGTTAGAAGAGAGTGCCGGTCAGGGCGTTAAATGGGGGAAGGTTGGGCGTCTGAGCCTAGAAGGAGGAGCGCCAAGAGACTGACAGTTGGAGGAGGTGGGGTTGGACGGTTGAAATCTTTAGGGAGGGGACAAGAGAGTTGTGAAGCCCTGAGGGGTAAGAAGAGTTCAGAAGCTAGAGGGAAGTAGACCAGGAAGGCCAGAGCCCAGAGAGCAGCCTTGAGGGGTAAGAAGAGGGGCACTAAACCTCCAGGGAAGGGAGCAGGAGAGCTTGAGGCTGAGTGGAGCACCTGCTGGAGTCTGTGTGAGCCTGAGGAAAGGATCCCAGGAGTCCTTGGAGCTGCTGGAGCTGGGAGGGCTTAGAAGATAGGAAGAAGCATCTGAACCCTGGGGAAAGGGAGACCGGGAAGCTCCCAGAGCCTGAAGGAAAGGCTTGGTGCCTGAGGAAGAGTGCAAAGCGAGGTTCAGCGCCCCATCTCCGGGTCCACTCGTGGCGCCCTTCCCTGGAAGGTCCCCTTTCTCTCCGGGTTTAGGAGAGGAGTTCGGTTCCTGAGGGAAGGAAAGAGGGGCGCCAAGAGAAAGGCTTATCCCTGTGGGGGAAAGTCTACCAAGAGAGGGCTGCAGCATTGAAGGAGAAGTACCAGGAGCCCAGGGAAAGCGGTCCGAAGAAAGGGTCAGAGCCCCGAGGGGTGGAGGTGAGGGTCTTTGGAGGGGTGCCAAGAGAGGTTAGGTTTTGAGCAGGAAGCAGGGACAGGCCTAAGCCAGCTGGAGCCCTAGGGAGGGTCCTGGACCCCAAGGGAAAGTTTGGAGTCCTGAAAAGCTGGCCAAGAGACTATGGGGAATGAGACAAGGGCACCAAGTAAGGTTGTGAGTCCTCAGAGAGCTGCAGCAAGGCCAGAGCCTTTCCCTCCTGAGGAAGGGGTGATGGGAGGGAGGAGGGGGGAGGGGGGAGTGGAGGGAGGGAGAGAGGGAGAGAGAGAGAAAGAGAGAGAGGGAGAGAGAGAGAAAGATAGAGAGAGAGAAGAGAGAGAGAGAAGAGAGAGACGCCCAGAGAGGATCTGAGCCTCGGAGCAAGCCCTGTGAGACAAGAATTGGTGAGGATCTGAGGGACAGGCGCCTAGAGAAGGTCCCATGCCTGGAAGAGTAGGCTAGAGAAGTCTGTATCTGTGAAGGAAGTGTGCCAAGACAAGACTGCAGCCCAAGGGAACGCTGCAGGAGTAGCTCAGAGGCCTGAGGGGGCACAGACACTGGTCCACAGCTCGGAGGAAGAGGCACCAAGTGGTGATCGGAAATCAGGAGGACGCCACCAATAATGCGTAGTCCTGAAGGAGAAGCGTCCAGATAGAATAGAGGTCCTGAGGAAGGGGACAAGAGAGGCAGGGCCCTGGGGGGGCCTCAATAATAGAGCTCCAGTCCCCTGAAGGAAGGACAGCAGATGAATGGCCCAAAGAGATGGGACTCCAGGCCTTGGAGGTTAGAGGAAGGATTGCAGATCCCGGGCCAGGTAGATGGAGCATGGATTCCAGAAGAAGTAGAACTCCGATGGACAAGAAGGGAGAGTCAAAGCCCTGCAAAAAGGGAGGACACAGAGAAAGGGGTTCCAAGAGACTGTTGGAGTGGGGAGGGGCCATAAGAGAGGGGAGGGGCCATAAGAGAGGGGAGGGGCCATAAAGAGGGGAGGGGCCATAAGAGAGGGAGAAAAGAGGCATAGGGAGGGCATAAGAGAGGGGAGGGGCCAGAAGAGAGGGGAGGGGCCAGAAGAGAGGGGAGGGGACAGAAGAGAGGGGAGGGGACAGAAGAGAGGGGAGGGGACAGAAGAGAGGGCAGGGGACAGAAGAGAGGGGAGGGGACAGAAGAGAGGGCAGGGGACAGAAGAGAGGGCAGGGGACAGAAGAGAGGGCAGGGGCCAGAAGAGAGGGGAGGGGACAGAAGAGAGGGCAGGGGACAGAAGAGAGGGGAGGGGACAGAAGAGAGGGGAGGGGACAGAAGAGAGGGCAGGGGACAGAAGAGAGGGGAGGGGACAGAAGAGAGGTTCGGAGCCTTGAGAAAGGGGTACCAAGAGACAGACCATTGGTGCAGGGAAGGTTAGAAAGTTGGGACCCTGATGAGTCAAAGAGAGGTTTGGAGCCCTGACGGGTGAAAAGAGGTCTGATTCACCACCACCCCCAAAAAAGGGCACCAAGAGGGTCAGAGCCCAGAAAGGTGAAAAAGAAAGTTCCAGAAGGAGAACCCAAGGGGATTCAGCAGGAAGATTCCAGAATGAGAAAGTAGGAAGATCAGGAAAGGTTTTCAAAGGCTATTAGATCAAACCCAACCTTGAAGGTACAGAGGAGGGCTGGGAGAGGAGATATGGGATGTGCACAGGGAAGGGTCTAGAGTGACACAGATGACAGGAGCACTAGGAAGGTTTCAGAAGGGGAAGTAAGATCTGTATATGCAGCAGAGAGGATGTTGTAAGCAAGGACCTGTGGCTCATGCGGCACCACATGCTGGTGGCAGCTGCTGAAGGTGTGGGCTGCAGGACACTCCTCTGTGGATTGATGCTGGGGACATGAGGCCGGAGCGAGGAGCCCGCCTTCACTGATGGCTGTGAGTCTTTTCACTTTCAGGTCCACCCGACTGAAGGAGATGGTGTGCTCCTTCTTATTACTTCTCTTGGTGCTCCCACAGGCAACCACCAATATCCTTACTGGGGGTAACCATACTGAGAAACTTAGTTGTAAGTATCCCAAGACTGTCTTGGAGGAAAGAATTCATAGGATGGCTTGTTTGAAAATGGGGTCTCCTGAATTAGGTGACATGAGTATTGTCCAGATAGCTGGGGGCTCAAGGGCAATTTGTGGGGTATTCTTGAGCTGAAAGAGGGCCAAGCAGACTGAAGTCCCCCACACAAAGCAGCAGACCAGAGTCTAGAGGTGACACTGCCCCCACCAAGGATAGCAAGTGCTGTGTCCAGAGAGATCCAAGAGAATTCTGATATCTCGAGGGTGGCCTTGCACCCACAGGATGGAATTCTTCTGAAGGGCTTAACAGTCTTACATGTGGCCTGCCTTTTTAGAGCAAAGAAAGGGTTCTTGCTGGCTCTGGTTTCTAGCTTGAGAGCTGATCTGGCCAGACTTAGACTATACCAAGGCCTGAGCTCTGGAGACTTCTGGATGGCTTGTGAGGGTGATTTCACAGGGGTGGCGAAGCTGCGAGAGAAGTGGATGTGGGCGTGTGACAGAGAACTTTGTCGAGGCTCAAGACTAATAACCTGCTTTTCCTCCTGCAGGGACTTATCATGTGAGATGCTATCATTGTGTGTACTATAACAGCTTCAAATGTAGTGAAACCAAGGAATGTTTGTATCACGAGAGGCGCTGTATGATACTGGCCATGCGTAAGTTCCTGTGGTCACTTTTGGCCACTTGATCACCCAGCCTATACAATTTTAGGGAGTGGGATCAATATGTTCTCTCTGAAGCCACACCTAGTACCCTTCTTCTGGTAGCTACTTGAACTGTTCAACCTCCTGGTAGGGCAGTGTGCATCAGCTCGTGGAGTGTGGTGACACCTGTGTGAATCTTGGCATACGTTTTGGTTTTTGGTCATGTCATCGGTACTCCATCTAGCTAAATCCAAGCATTGGGTGACCCTAAACACGGAGTAACACCTGCCACCCAAGCCAGGGCCAGATGAGCTCAAGATGCCCTTCTTTCTGAGGCTTTTCTCATCTGAGAATGATGTGCCAGTGCCTCAATTGACATGCACAGCCAGAGGCCCAGTTATAAGTAAAGCACTCAGGGAGGGCCGGCCAGCAAAGGCCTCACTGGAAAATGAAGGCCTTATTTACCACCTTGCTCAGGACCCCTGGCTCAAGCCGCTAATGATGGTCTATGCAGCTTCTCATTCGGTGTTTCAAGTTCAGTACAAAAGTCCTTCTGGTGTGGCTGGTGTACTTTTCTTTATTTGACCTATTGCCTTGACCCTGTGAGTAACCTGATACTTGGGTAAACGTCGTGATGTCTGGGGCTGAAAGTCTCTTTCTCCCACAGCTACCACTAATGAGGACTTGGATGGGTTCTGTGTTGTCGTTTACCAGTTGCTGCTCCAGAACTTTAATGGCATTAACACAGAGCAGGCACACTTTACCATCTGTTAATTTGAGTCATGGATAAGATACTAACACAAAAGCCTGGTGTGGTGCCTCATGTCTTTAATCCCAGCACTTGGGAGGCAGAGGCAGTGGCAGGGAGATCTCTGTGAGATCAAGGCCAGCCAGGTCTACATAGCAAGTAGTCATCCAGTCAGAGCAACAGGGAGACCCTGTCTCACAAAAACAAGAAACAAAACAACAAAAAACCCCACAAAATTTGAAAATAGGAGATAGAAAATCATATGCTGAACTACTGTGCAAAGAAAATTGTTAAAGGCTGACAGAAGGAAAGGCAGGAGGAAATGAGCAACTTGAACACAGAGCAGGCCGAGCCTGAGAAAAACGTTTGAGGGGGGGGTCTCGGTGGACGCCAGGGAGGTCTCGGTGGACGCCAGGGAGCTCCCTGTTGACTTGCAGACGACGTAAGTTACAGGGGAAAAGAGGAGGGGAAGGGAAGGGTGTCAAAAATCTTCCCCCTTTGGCCCAAGATCTGCTCTTGATAGGAGTGTCAGGTGAGTGTCAGGTGATTGAGCAACATCTGCTGTGGCCAGCTGTTACTGGGGGTTGGTAGCGTGGGGGTGACAAGGGCTTAAGAAAACAAGTTACTTGAGTTCTGGGAATGTTAGTTAATTCCTGTGGTTTCAGGGAATCATCGCCATTTAACCAAAATGGAGCTTAAGAAATAGTGTTGCCCTGGCTAACAAAACCTTTATGCTCACCCAGGAAGGATGAATTTTACTGACATGAATAGTAACCTTCTGTGGAGATGATAAGGAGGACGAGGCAGTCTTAGAGCACATATACAAGTGACATGGTGGAAACAGCCACCAGGAAGAAAATGGCTCTCCATAGCTTCTAGATTGTGCATGCAGCCCAGAGACTGAAGCTCATTATGGTTTTGGAGCAAGGGCTGGAGAAGTTTTTGTGGAAAGGACCAGAGAGTAATGGCTCTGTGGTCATAGGTTCCTATCAACTCCACCAAGTTCTGCCTGTGTCATGGAGAAAGCAACCTAGATTGCTGCTTGCTTTGTTCCAGTAAGGTTTCCAGACAGTCAGGTGGGGGAAATGGATTTGCCCATGGGCTTTACTTTGTCAACATCTACACCACACAGCCCTTGTAAGCTGTACATATTTGACCATTTCTATCTCAGTCTCATATGCTGATTGCCACTTGTTAATGGTTTCTAAGAGATTGGAGACTGACGAAGTCTTTTAGAGTTAACTTCTCCATTGGAATGGCATTTAGTGATAAATTATTGTGAATGAAGGAACTTCCAGTTTCTTGGCAGAAAAGAACATTTCTCACTAATGCAGTAAATGAAATATTGGAAGATAAATGATTTTGAAGATATGAAGCTAGAACATCTCAAAATGAGCAGAAAGTACCTGATAGGATGTACCCAGTGCAATATACAGAGCACATCAAGCAGAAAGCATGTTACATTGGAAGTTAAAGGTCCCCAAAGATCCGGGGCTTGAATGCTTGCTTCCCAACTAGTAGTGTTACTGGGAGGTGATGGAAATTTAGGAGGTGGGACATACTGGGAGTGAGTCACTCTTTATTAGCAATAAACTGTGGTAGGTTCATCGGAGTTGTCACCTCTGCAAGAAGAGGAAAGGACAAGAGGCCACAACCAAGATAACTCTGTTTCCCCAGAGAAGCCTCCAAAGCAGCCTGCCGGCTGGTGATTTCTTTACAAAGTACAAAAGTGGCCAAACAGCCCATGCACCTCTTTTCTTTGGCTGCTGTTCATTTAGAGCAGCATCTGAGTAGCTCCACAGAGGTTGCTGTCAGCATTTCCACCTTGTTCTTACTTTTAGGACTGGATGTTGATGAGCCCGTCGAGTGGATTATGCAAAACCCATTGAAGTGTTCGCTTATGGTGGTGCACTTTTTGAGGGACAGTTGAACTTCAGCACAGTTTACATTGGGAAGCAGCTGCGGGGGGAACTTGGTTCCCAGTCACTGGGCCCTCCTGGTGTTACGTGCCAGACAAGACTCAAAGTTGTGAATTACAGTAAACTCATTAGAGTGAATTCCAGAATGAAAGATCTCAAGTAATGACCATAGACTACAAGCAGAGCAGAAGTAGCAGCAAGGGCCAGCCTGGAAGGGTGTTTCAAGTGGGGTTCAGGTCAGATAACTCTGGTTGTCTAAAGCCTGTGGTGATGGCAATCCTGCGATGGAGCCTTTCTTGGAATGAGCCATCTGGTCTATGCTGGAGAGCATGTTGTCATTTTAAGGGCCACCAGACTTTGTACATTTGTGTCAGAGCTTGGAGAGCTAGGCAGAAGGCTGGGAAGGTGTTCATTATAGAGGGGAGGTGCCAACTGCAGAAAGTCAACAGAAGGCCACATTAACATAGGCACTCCTGTGAAACAGCTCTGGAATTGGCAAGACATTAGTAACCTGTGATTCCTGGTCTCTGTTTCACATCTAGAGCTTGAGAATTCTTAGGGGAAATTTATTTTGGTCTTTTTAGAACAGGGTCTTCCTATAGCCCCAGCTGGCCTGGAACTCCCTACATAGACCAGGCTGGTCTTGAGCTCATACAGATCCACCAGCCTCTGCCTCCAGAGGCACTAAAAGAATTAAAGGTATTCACCACCATAGCTGGTGGGACTTTTCATTTTTGTAGCTATTATGACATAGGACTCAGATGTCATTTGGAGATGTCCAGTGGCAGAAGCACGCACAGAAAAATGTTTCAGAGTTGCTCCTGTAGCAATTCAGCTCCTCTTGTGGACTTCCATGTTCTTTCTCTGTCAAAGAATTTTGTGGCAGGTTCCTGCAGTAAGGTGTAGGTATGTAGAATACATGTATGGGTGTGGTGTTTACAGTGAAAATGTGAAGGCAATAATTTTCATCATGGTTTCCTTCTTTTAGGTTTAAGCCTTCGTCAAGTCTTAGTTTACAAAGACTGTACTTATGACTGCCCATTTCTGTATGGCGAACACCAGCCTCCAGCAGCACATACAAGAGGTCCCATTAGAGCTACTTCGTTCTATTTTGTTTATTGCTGTGGGGCCATGCGCTGCAATGACGGAGGACCTGTGAATGTGGAGCGTGACCTACTGGAAGACCCCACATACGAAGAAGATCCAGTGGAAGGAACTGTGGGTTTGCGAGCATCCAAGCTTCCCCTGAGCCTTCCCTTCATCCTGTTCAGCAACACGCTGACCTGAGAACCCCTCCTTGGCCTGTGCTCATCTTTCCACACATGAAAGCAGTTTTGCTCTCTGTTGCTTTTTTGTGAGGCAGACACGTCCAATGGCCTCTTGTTGGTCCATTCATAGCTTGTTTTAAAAAATATAAACAATGTTGTTGGAAATACTCTTGAGCATTATTTTCCTGCTTGTAATCCATGACCTGGATTGTAGAACGTGGGCCCCTTCTTTTCTCTTCCACTAAGTCCTCAGGAGTCACTTTGTGGAATCCTCATGTGAACTTCTTTGTCTCTTTTAAACATTGTTGGCTAAATATTTATCATGCAGGTAGACCAAAAGCATCTGGCTACCTTACCATGTAGGCAGTGAGTAGTTGAAACAAAGGCAAAACTATTTTGAAGCTGGTCAGCATGCAGGCTGATAAGGCAATTCCTAGCTATGCCCAAAGACCTTAGAAGCCTGAATTCCTTGCCCAGTCTTTTCAGGACTCGGGTCAAGGGTAAGGGAACACAGAGAACGTCTGACCAAGAGTGGCATCTGGACCACTGGGCCTGACCGTCAAGTCTGTTTTACCTGTGCTTTACAGGAATTGGGTTGTGTCTCCAATGCCACTATTTTCATGGAAAAGATAGAATGTTTACCCAGCACTAACTGTAGTCTCTGATAGTTTTACATTTTCAAATTACATTTATTTTTAGTATGTGTGGATGTAGGCCTTGGGTCATGCATGTGGAAGTCAAAGGACCACTTGTGAGTGTTGTTTCTCTCCTACCTCAGAGGTAACTTCTTGTTTATGGGTGTCAGGGAGGGGTTCTCCTTCCTAGAAGAGGTGGGAGATTGTAGAAGCGGTTCTTTCCACTTAGTCTGCTGCACTTAGGCACACTGGAGACGTGTGAGAGGACATCCTTGCAGAGGCTCGTCAGGAGTGCCAGTCAGAGCCTGCCAAGACCCAGAACAAGGGCTTTGTGTTTTGTCTTTGTCCTCCAGAGCCCTGAACTTCCTCTCTCCTGGTCAGCTGGCTCTCATACTCTCTGCAGGTCTTGTTTATGTTCCTCTGGGTTCCTGATATTGCTGTTTAAACCCTAAACTTCTAACATTCATTTTAACCCTAACATTTCTTTTGACCGTGACAGTATGGTGGGCAAGTTCTTGGGCCTGGGTCCTCTGGCAGGATTTTAATATGTCCATGGGCCCCTACAGTCTCAATTCACCCTGACGAGTTTATAGGGCAACCCCCTTTCTACCCCCGAGAAAAAGTTATCACTCCGTGCCTCCTGGGTGATGTCTGATGTCTGGAGTCATTGCCATGTGCACCCAGGGACAGAGTATTCTCCATCCTCAAAGTGGATTCAAAAACTGCTTGTAAAATGGAGTCACTCAGGGCAAGGCACAGCCTGAAAATTCGTTGTTGATTTACATAACAGAATAACCTAGAGGGCACTGCCTGATCTCAACACCTCCCTTAGGGCTCCACCTCCTCCCTCAAGGCACCTCTCTCAGGGCAATGACCCTTTTGGGCATCTCCCTGGAGGCTCACACTTCTCTTTCGATGACCTCTTTCAGGCCATCCACCATCACTTGTTGCTTCTCCCTCAGGGTTCTGACCTCTCTCTTGGTGCCTCTCACTCAGGGCTCTGGTCCCTAGTGTCCCTACCTCAAGCTTCTGTTCCCTCACTTCATGCCTGATCGTTGTACCTATGGACCCTCCCTCAGGATTTCTAATCTCTGGATCTTAGAACCTTCCTTCAGAAATCCTAACACCCCCCCAACACACACACACACACACACACACACGCACACATGCACACGTGCACACATGCACACACGCACACACGCACACACACACACGCACGCACGCACACACATACACGCGCACACGCACACACATGCGCACATGCACACACGCATGCACACGCACACATGCACACACACGCACACACGCACATGCGCACACACACTCCTGCACACACACGCATGCGCACACACACACATTGGCACCTATCCCACTGGGCATCCAGCATTTCTCCTGATGCTGATTCTTCAGGTGCTTGGCCAGTTGATTGATGTCTCTCGCTCAGGAGTCTTAACTCCTTGGCCTCAGCTCCCCTCAGGACTTCCATTCTTCACCTGGTCCATCCTCCTAAGGTCTCCCACCCCTTACCTGGCCCCTTTCCTTCTGAACTCCATACTGTATTGATGACCTTGCCTTCAGCTCCTGCCCCCTCCACTTTTGCCTCTTTCCTAGCTCCTGACCTTCAGATAGTATTCTGCCCTAAAGCCCATGGCCTTTGACTGCCAACTTGGCAGGGTCTGGAATCAACTCCCAGATAGGAATCCTGGGTGGGTCCATAAGGGCATTTCCAGTAAGGACTAAATGATGAGACAAAACTCCTCCAGAGAGTCTCCAGAGGGTCCCACCCTCTGCTGGGCCTACTGAGACTTAAAGAGATCTGAGAAAAAACATCAGTGTGTATTGTCTGTCTTCTCTCCCTGGTAACTATCTTTCCTTCTCACGGTGGAAGCTGCCATCTTTGGCTGACAGCCAAAACCAGCCTCTTGGCATTCCAATATGGAGTGCAGGCCAGTGACCTCCAGGTACCTACAGTTTTCAGCACCAGACTGAGTCTGCTGAGGCATTTGGCCATGTGGACTGAGCAGCTGCTGTGTACTGAGCATCTCCAGCATTCAGATGCCATTATTGGACTGCCCAGTCCCTATAGTATGCCAGACTTGATAAGAAAAAGCATTCTGGGCTGAGGTTTCAACTTACAGGGCATGGGCAGCTGGTGCCTGAGGGGCGGCGGCCATGCAAACCAGCTTTTTGGCCCAGAGGTTTGCTGGGAGCTGGGAGCTGGGAGCTGAGGTTTGAACTCAAAGGGCTCAGGCAGCTGGTGCCTGAATGGAGGCAGAGGATACCAGCATGTGGTCTAAGCAAACAACTCAACCAACCCCCCCCCACCAGAGAGTGGCTGGCAGCAGAGGGAATACAGTGCCCAGGAAGTGTCATCTGGGTTGTTACCTACCCAGTTCTAGCAGAACAGAAAGGGAAGAGTGAACTATACCTTCCAATATATAACCTAGACAAGCCAACACTCCATACATAAGGAGAATACTACGAAGGTACCTGAAGGAATCAAGGGAAGCAATCTAACAAGGTGAAGAGGCATTCAAGATTCGAGTCAAAATACAGGCAAAAGGCAAACCACATGCCGAGAGCACAAAGAACAATATAGGAAAAGCACAGAATAACTCCACACCAAACTCTACAGAGCATGTGGAGGACTCCTACAATGGGATCTCCCTAGAGGTAACCCAGGACACAGATCGTAGAATAACAATCACAGATATATTCAAAGAAATCGTAGAACTAAGGAGAGAGAATGAAAAACTCAGAAAGGACCTAGAGGGAGAAGAGGGCAAACTTCGGAATGAACTAAAAGGAGAAAATGACAGACTCCAGAAGGAAGTGGAAACACTGAAAAGATCCAATGCTGAAATGAAAAAGGAAACCAACGAGCGAAACAAGGAGCTACAAGAAAAGATCGAGAAGCTCCAAAAGGAAGTGGAAATAGTAAGAAAACACAGGAAGAAATGAAAAAGGAAATTGAACAGTCATCCAATCAAGGGGAAAGAATGGGAAGAAGCATCAGAAGCAGAATGGAGGAAGCAGAAAAAAGAATATCAGACCTAGAAGATAACACAGAACAACTAAAAAGCTCAAGTAAAGACTATGAAAAAATTTAAAATACAAAAGAATAGAACAACCAGGAAATGTGGGACACTATGAAAAGATCAAACCTCCATATCATAGGAATAGAGGAAGGAGAAGAATCCCAAAAGAATGGTATTGATCAGATTGTCAACAGAAAATAGATGAAAATTTCCCCAAATTAAAAAAAGACAAACCCATACAAATACAAGAAGCACAAAGAACAATAAATAGACTAGACCAGAAAAGAAACTCCCCCCGCCATATCATAGTTAAAACACTAGATGCCCAAAACAAAGACAAAATTCTGAAAGCCACAAGAGAAAAACAAGTTACATACAAGGGGAAACCTATCAGAATTACAGCTGACTTTTCAGTGCAAACTATGAAATCAAGAAGAACGTGGACTAAAGCATTCCCGGTGCTAAACGACTACAAATGCCAACCCAGGTTACTATACCCAGCAAAAATGTCGATTCTAGTTGAAAGAAAGAGAAAAATCTTCCATGACATAAACAATATGAAAGAATACATGTCCCGAAAACCAACCTTTCAGAGAATACTTGAAGCAATTCAAAGGACAGAGGAGGAGCAACTACCCCCAGGCACCTAGAGAGAGAAATTAATAAAAGCAGAAATGCAGAAGTAGAAACCTAGACGAAAAATGCAAATGGACAATAAAGTGAAAGGAAGCAACACACGCCTCTCAATTATAACCCTAAATATTAATGGACTAAACTCCCCAATCAAAAGTCATAGACTGGGAGAATGGATAAGGAAACAGAATCCATCGATATGCTGTCTACAAGAAACCCATCTCACCCTCAAGGATAGGCACCAACTTAAAGTGAAAGGATGGAAAAAAATATTTCAAGCAAATGGTACCAAAAAGAAAGCAGGAGTTGCTATTTTAATATCAGACAAAATAGACTTCAAAGTAGAAGAAATTAGAAGAGACAACGAAGGCCATTACATTCTTATCAAAGGGAAAATTAACCAGGAAGACTTCACAATCATGAATATATATGCAGCAAACTCGAGTGCACTGACCTTTATAAGTACAACTCTACAGGACATTAAGGCACAGATTAACCCCAGCACACTCATAGTAGGGGACTTCAGTATCCCACTGAGTCCTTTGGACAGATCAACTGGACAACAAATAGAAAGACATCTGAACTGAACAATAAAATACAGGAAATGGACCTCACAGACATCTACAGAATATTCCACCCAAGCACTAGAGAATACATTTCTACTCAGCACCCCACGTAACATTCTCCATAATTGACCACATACTTGGACACAGAAAAACCTCAACAAATAAAAAAAATGAAATAATTTCATGCATTCTATCAGACCCTAGTGCAATAAAGCTCAATATCAACATGAGGATAATCAATATCAACACCTGCTACCTACATGAACACATGGAGACTAAACAACACATTCCTAAATAATGAATGGGTCAAGGAGGAAATAAAGAAAGAAATAAAAGCACTCCTGGAACTAAACGACAATGACAGTACAACATAACAAAACCTATGGAACACTTTAGAAGCAGTCCTAAGAGGGAAGTTTATAGCCCTGGGTGCCTACATTAAAAAAACAGAAAGAGCACAGATAAATGAGCTAACACTGCAGCTAAAAACACTTGAAAGACAACAATAAATAAACCCTAAATGCAACAGACAGGAAGAAATAACAAAAATCAGAGCAGAAATCAATGAAATAGAAACAAAAAAGACAATACAAAAAATCAACGAATCCAAAAGTTGGTTCTTTGAGAGAATAAACAAGATTGACAAACCCCTAGCCCAGTTAGCCAAAAGAAAGAAAGAGCAACTCCAAATCAATAGAATTCACGATGAAAGGGGAAATATCACAACAGACAATGAAAAGATCCAGACAATCATACGGGAATACTTCAAAAACCTATATTCTACTAAATTTGAAAACCTAAGTGAAATGGAGGAATATCTGAAATCTGGGGAATCACCAAAGCTAAACCAAGAAGAGATTGACAGCTTAAACAGACCCACAATATATGAAGAAATTCAAAATGTAATGAGACCTCCCAACCAAAAAACCCCCAGGTCCAAATGGTTTCACAGCAGAATTCTATAAAATATTTAAAGAGGACTTACAACCATTAATACTCAAACTGTTCAGAAGGATACAAGCAGAGGGAAATCTCCCAAATTCTTTCTATGAAGCCAGCATCACTTTAATACTAAAACCAGGCAAGGATGCAACCAAAAAAAAGAACTACAGACCCATCTCATTAATGAACTCAGATGCAAAAATTTTCAATAAAATATTTGCCTGCATCAGAAAGATCATGCACCATGATCAACCTGGATTCATATCAGAAATGCAGGAATGGTTTGACATATGAAAATCAGTAAATATCATAAAACACATAAATGGACTGAAGGACAAACACAATCATCTCAATAGATGCAGAAAAAGCCTTTGACAAATTCCAGCATCCCTTCACGATTAAAGTACTAGCGGGAATTGGACTGGAAGGATCATTCCTCAACATAATCAAAGCCATATATAAGAAACCCAGCTGGGGGACTGGAGAGATGGCCTAGTGGTTAAGAGTGCCGACCGCTCTTGCAGAGGACCCGGGTTTGATCCCCAGCACCCACATGGCAGCCAAGAGCCGTCTGAAACTCCAATTCCAGGAGAACTCCAGTTCCAGGGGAATCTGAGACCCTCTTCTGACCTCCGCAGCATTGCACGACACGGGTGCACAGACCTGCATGCAGACAGTACATTCATACACATACAGAAATAAATAAAATTAATAATAATAATAAAAAAAGAAACCCGGCTGGGCATGGTGGTGCACGCCTTTAATCCTAGCACGTAGGAAGCAGAGGCAGGCAGATCTTTGTGAGTTCAAGGCCATCCTGGTCTACAGAGTGACAGGACAGCTGGGGCTACAGGGAGACCCTGTCTTGAAAAGATAAAAAAAGAAAGAAAAAAAAAAAACCCACAGCCACTCATCATCCAAAATGGAGAAAAGTTAGAAGGATTCCCCATAAAGATAGGAACCCGACAAGGCTGCCCCTTGTCGCCACCTCCTCAATATAGTGCTTGAAACACTGGCTAGGGCAATAAGGCAAGAAATGGAAATTAAAGGAATACTAATTGGAAAAGAGGAAGCAAAACTATCCCTTTTGTGGACGATATGATAGTTTACCTAAAGGATGCTAAAAACTCCTAGAAACAATAAGAGCTTCAGTAAAGTGGTGGGATACAAAATTACCATAGAAAAATCAGTAGCCTCCACCAACAAACAAGCAACTCAAAGAAGGAATACAGGAGATCTTCCCAATCACATAAGCCAACAAAACAATAAATACCTAGGAACAAACCTAACCAAAAACCCCAAGATCACAAAACTCTACAACAAAAAATTATAAACGCCTGAAGAAGAAGAGATTGAAAAAGACATCAAAAGATGGAAAGCCTCCTATGCTCATGGATTTGAAAAAATTAAATAGTAAAATGTCCATTTAACCTAAACTAATATACCAATTCAACACAATTCAATTAAAATCCCAAGGACATTCTTCACAGGCTTGGAAAAAAATCGTAAAATTCAATATAAACAAAAAAATAATACAAAAACCCTGAGTAAAAAGAGCAATACACTGGGGGGGGGGGTTCTATACCAGACATAAACTATAATACAGGGCTATAGTCATAGAAAACAGCCTGGTACTCGGCACAAAAAAGACCTGTAGACCAATGGCAAAAACGAAGGTCCAAACTTGAAACATACATTTTCGGCCCATCACCATTATTGACAAAGGGCCAAAAAGACTCAATGGAGAGAAAGACAAGCACTTCACAAATGGTGTTGGCAAAACTGATGACCACTTGTAGAAGAATAAAATTAAACCCCACTTCCTCACCCTGTACAAAAATCAACTCCAAATCGATCAAAGACTCTGGGGTGATAGAAGAAAAAGTTGACACTTACAAGACATAGGCATAGGAAAAACTTTTAAATCAGACAGCAGCTGCACAGGAAAAGGTAACATTGACAATTGACAAGTGGGACCTTATTAAACTCAAAAGTTCTGTACAGCAAAAGAACAATCAGAAGTGAAGAGAAAACCCACAGAGTGGAGAGGAAACCTTCACTGCTGATACATCTACAGAAGCATTAACTAACTTCCAGAAATAAATAATTCAAAAACAAAGAAGTAAGAAACAAATGATCCACTCAAAGATGGAGTAAAGAGCTGAACAGAGACTTCACAAGTGAGGAAATAGAGATGGCTGAGAAACAATCTTAAAAGTGTTCACATGCTAATAATAGGAAATGCAAATTAAAACCACTTTAAGAATTCAACTCACTCTCCCCAATAAGGCTGGCAAGGATCAAGAAAACAAATGATACTAAATGCTGGAGAGGGTTTGGGGAAAGGGGAACACTCATCCACTGCTGGTGGGAATGAAAATTTGTACAACCACTATGGAAAGCAGTATGGAGAACCCTTAAAAGACTCAAAATGAGCCTACCACCTGACCCAGCCATACCACTTCTGGGAATATATCCATCAGACTCTTCCTACCATAGAGATACATGTACAGCCATGTTTACTGCAGCTTCCTTCACAATAGCAAAGAGCTGGAACCGACCCAAATGCCCCTCAACTGACAAGTGGATAGAGAAAATGTGGTACATCTACACAATGGAATTCTATGCAGCAGTAAAGAAAGATGACATCATGAAATTTGCAGGTAAATGGATGGAACTAGAAGATTTTATCCTAAGTGAAGTAACACAATCCCAGAAAAACAAAAGACAAATGGTATCCCCCATCTGTGGATGCTAGTACCAAGTACCTAGTTGTAAGACAAACTGAGCAATATTAATGTTATATTCCTCATGATCTAAAGACAACTGTGCTCTTGCATTGTGAATCCCTAAATAGGTTCTAGAGCTGACCTAACATTTATTTTCAGACCTTGGGTATTTGGTACCTGATGGAGGGTGTGTATCTTTTAGAGTAATATGGGATTGAAATGGAAAGATGGGAATCAAGAAATATGATATGGAAATAACATACAGTTTGTTTCCAAAGGATACAATTTTAATATAGGTGCAATGTAATAGGCTGGTGCAACTTAGCCTTTCTGGGTGCTTAACAACCATGCTTAATGCCCATACCAATTTGGCCGAGGGACCTAAGGTATGACTTTGTTCCTTGTCCTCAGAAGTCAACTAAGTCTTAGGGGATTATGCATGGGGGCATCTCTTGAAATGTCCTGCAAATGTGAGTCACCAGTCTTCCTGTTCAAGGAGGTCTTGGAGAGCCACTAATGGGACTTCAGCCAGTGTCCAGTCTATAAAGATGAAAGTCTGCTCATGCTTCAGAAAAGGAAGCCTGGTCTAGCAAGACCTGATTTTGTTCTCGAGTGGATGGAACTGGTGATTGAAAAGCCAAAAGGAGCAAGGTGCTCCCACCCTCCTCCCCCCAAGAGAAAACCCCAAGAGACCTCTGAGGACCAGATCCTCAACTGACCTTGGGAAAACAAAAAACTTGGTTGATCTGGGATGTGTGGCCTTGGGCATCCAAGAGGAAAATACAACAAGATACAAATAATCAGTAAGACCAGAGAAACTACTGCAGACATAGACCTTGAGATCTTAGTAAAAAGAGAAAAAGAAAAAAGAAAGTACTGTTGTTTGGCCTGTCTTCAATTCTTACTGGCAAGTGCATCAACTCTTGTGGCTGCCCCCACTTTTGGCACTCCTCAAAGACATGAGACACAGCTTTTTAACTTTCTAGTATGGACTGAGGACTCATGTCTCTCCAAGAATCCTCCAAACCTTCAATGCCAGATGGGAACTACTGAGATACCCAGCTTGTGGACTAAATAGCTAAGGGGATGTCAGTTGCATCAGAATATAGGCTGCCATTGTTGGACTACCTGAGCTGTATCATGGAGGCCAGTGCAGGGGGATTGAGACAGGACATGTGCTTACTGGACTTCATTTGGGGGACCATGGGAAGGAAAGACCCCAATGTGGAGCAAAAGTGCAGGATTGATGGTTGTTTGGGATTACTGAGGAAGAACCTTTGATCACTTCTTTAAGGAAAACATGACATCTTTTAGGGAAAAAAATTCTCCAATTCAAGTGATATATATATATATATATTACATGTGTGCACATGTGTGAATGCACATGAGTTTTATTTTTATTTTATGGATATGAGTATAATGCCTGCATGTATGTAAGTGCACCTGTGTCGTGAAATGCCCATGGAGGTCAGAAGAGAGTACTGGATCCTCTGAAACTGTAGTTACAGACAGTTGTTAGCTGCCATATGTGTGCTAGTAATTGAACCCAGGTCCTCTGCAAAAGCAGCCAGTGCTCTTAACCACTGAGCCACTCGTTAGCTCCACACACTTAATTTTTATAAAACAGTGTTAACTGAACCAGGACCGCAATATCTTTTCAACAGTTTTTTTCAGTAACATCCATTCTTTTTGCTTCCAGGAACCAGCCCAGGATACCATGTTGCAGCTGTGTC
Source organism: Rhizomys pruinosus (assembly GCA_009823505.1). NCBI lineage: Eukaryota > Metazoa > Chordata > Mammalia > Rodentia > Spalacidae > Rhizomys > Rhizomys pruinosus. Next base: position 1,034,888 of record VZQC01015508.1, read on the forward strand.
TGCGGGTCCTCTAACCTAGGACCATTTCTCTCCTTCCTGTTTTCTGACTGCTGCCCCATACCCTGCCCAGGTGTTGGCACCTGGCTGACAGATCTGGACTTGTGGGATTCCAGGTCTGCAGATGAATTCCATAGGTGAAGAACCAAAGGTTATTTTCAGTTTGTATTTTCATGTGTGCATATGTGTATGTATGTTTTCTGTTCATGAATGTTTACCATTTTATCTTTTTAAAATGTTTTCTCTCATGATTTTCATATTGAGTACTATAGCACCTTATATTATAAAATATAAATATTTTCTACTAATTTATCAGTTGGATTTTGATTGACTTTAATGCACAGATTTCTACTGTTTGTAAGATACCCAGTTTATGATATTTTTATCAGGCATCTAGAAAGGACAGACTTTGGTGAGGTATGCTCGCAAGCCGAGTGCACCTCCTTGAACAGCACACTGCACTGTGGCCACTGGTTCATGAGGCCTAAGGAATATTATACAACACTTCAACTCAGACTCTCCGAACTGGGCCTAACAGATGATACATGTTCCTGTGTTGATAGAGAAAGTGTGTACAGAATCCATTATGAAATTTGATAGCCAATGTATGACCCTCCTGTTAACAAGTTACACTGAGAAATGTAACAAGTTACATTACTTGGAGACAATGTTCTTTATCCACACATGAGGCTTCTGGCTCCTGGAAGCCCCACAGGATCTCCCACACAGTACTGAGCCGGAGGACCAGCATAAGCTTCCACTGGCCCTTTGATCTGAGCCAAAGTAGATGGCACCAGAGGTGTATGGCACATGTAGGAATTGCATGCTAACAGTTCTGTCTAGATTCTTCTGTCTCATCTTACACAGGACAATTATCCAAAAAACATCTCAAGGGTGTTACTGTTAGCTGGAGCTAGTTGGGAAGGCAGGCCACTGCCCTGGGAACTCAACCAAGTCTCTTCAATGCTGGGTTCCTCTTTCAGGATACCACATACAAAGATCACAAAGAGGCTTTAAGAATGTAAACAAGGATGTTTTAGACCAGATGGGGAAAAAAAGCCAGGTCACTGGAATGGCCACAATCCTAGGCTACAGTAACAATTGGAAGGGACAGGAACAGAGTGCCTGCACACTGTCGCCACCACGACCCCAGAGCCTCTCACTGGCTGCACAGACTGTCAAACATAGAACAAGGGCCTGGCAGGACAAGAGGGTACCACAGAACCAGGGCAAAGAGAGCAGAGAGGAAGCATGGGGGCAAGGGACCCCAAATGTAGATGTGCGACTAGCCAACAGGCCGGAAAGTGAGGAGGGGGCAGGAGCTGGGCATCAAAACGAAGCGGGAGACCATCTGCACGTCGTCTTGACTTATAGTCTCCACCGGAAGCATCTCAGCACCTGGAACTGACCAGGGGCTGCATGCTAGCACCATGCTGCAGGGAGGACCCTCCCCTGGTGCTCTGCAGGGAGGACCCTCCCCTGGTGCTCTGCAGGGAGGACCCTCCCCTGGTGCTCTGCAGGCAATACCAACATGCTCTAGAAAGCACATAGTGCCAGGAAGCACAGAGACTCTAAGACCTTTCCTGTGGCCTAACGCTGCCTTGGGAGGCCCTGCTCCATCCCACAGACCCTGCCCAGAGCTGCTCACATGGTGCAGCAGAAGCAGCATCTCCACCTCTGCCAGGCGCCGCCCCAGGCACTGCCGCACCCCAAACCCGAAGGCCAGGTGCTGGAAAGGTCCTTTCCTATCCAGCCAGCGCTGGGGATTGTAGCGCTCTGGGCTCGGGAACACTGCAGGGTTCCTGCCAGTGGAGTAGAGACTCAAATGGATGATTGTCTGCAGGCAGAGGACAAGGGAAGGGTCAGGACCCCCTTGGGGTGATGCAGAACAGAGGTGATGGGTGGGTGTGTCGGGCTCACTCACCCCAGCAGGGATGTGGTAGTTCTGGAGTACCAAGTCAGAGCTTAGGATTCTCTCTAAACTGCTTCCAACAGGATAGAGCCTGGGGTGGGAAACCAGCAGGGAGGGGCTCAGCACTGACAGGGCTCCTCCTGTCCACACCGGCACCTGACTCCTCAGGCCCCCAGGGAACGGGCTGCCCTGGTCTTGAGAGTGTGGTTCCCAGCACATCCTGAGCCCAGGTCAGGGACAAGCCAGGATGGCCACAGGACATGAAGGGAGTCCCAGAGGGACAGCAATTCCCAGCCAGGGGAAGAAGAGCTGAGGGGCAGTGTGTTCCTGGCAGAGGGGCTCCTGACCCCATGGCTGGTCTCAGGACAGCCAGGGAGGGACAGCCAGCACCCACCTCAAAGTCTCTTTGAGGGCAGCCCGCAGCAGGGGCAGATCCGAGGTGACCCTCTGGGGATTCGCAGAGATGCTGGCCTCAGCTGCCAGGCTCTCCTGCCGAAGGGCCAGCTGCACATCAGGGTTCCGAGCCAGCTCAAAGAGGGTCATTAACAAGGGCATAGATGTCTGTAGCAGCAATGGAGCAAGGATCAGACATGGGCCCTGACACTCCAGAAAGGACACCCCTTCCCTGAAGGTGCCCTCCATGGGAGAAGTGCATGCCCAGGAAGCCCTGACTTGGGAAGGTCCCAGACCTCCCAGTGCTGGCCACCACCTCAGCACATTCAGCGTCTGCACTCACAGCCTGCTCTGGTACCCATTGGTGAGGTAACCTCAGCTTCACTCAGACACCTGCAGCTGCTCCCAGTGCCCTGTGTCTCTTTGCCCTTGGCCATCCCCAGGCCTCACTGCAGGAATCTCACAGCCTTACCAGACATGGATCCCGGATGCCTCCGTGAGCCTCCAAGGGGGGGAGCCAAGAGTCTCTCTCAGTATCTCTCTCAATAGCTCTTATATTTTTGGTTGTTAGCCTGAGCCTTTAATGGCCAAGCTATCCCTCCATCCCTCAGTATCTCTCTCAGTATCTCTCTCCAGCTAGGATTTCCTTGACCTATGCATAACTATTTCTTCCTTGGTTTCACAGCTAAAGGCCAAGGTGGGGAACAGCACTGTGGGCAAGGCTAGGAGGGGTTATGAGTGACTGTGCTTTGGTACACACAGTCAGGGAGTTGGGGGTGGGCTCAATGTTCCATGGGGACCCTGACCGTGTGCACACTCCCAGCAGTGAGCTCCAGTGAGTTGGCCGTGATGGAGTCCAGTGACAGGGAACCCTCTGACAGCAGCTCAGACAGGATACTGCAGTGCTGGTGTGGGAGGCCCTGGGCCAGTTCTCGATAAATGGTCTCAATGCGTTTGGAGACTGTGGGAAAGAAAAATCTCCGTTGTGCTGCTAGGAAGCACCCCTTGTCAGTCCCCTTGGCCACCGTGTCCCCACACTTCAGTGTTCCCCTGCTTTATTCCAACATTGCTGGGTCACCCAGGCCCAACCTCACAGTAAATCCCTGGAAGAGAACTTAAGCAGCCATAGCCCTTTGAAACAAAGAAAGGTGAGTGGGAATCAGGCGGCCACTGTGCCCCCGAGCCATGACTCAGCCAGGGTCCTCAGCCCTCACCATACTCGACAATGTCATCCCAGGCCTCAAAGTGCTCCTTCCACACTTGGGCACTTGTCCAGCAGGTCAGCCTTCTGGGCAGGAACATGAGTTGTGAGGTGGACTTGAAATGAACATGGACTTCAAGGCACGGATGAACTTCAGGCTGCCAGGACTTATGTCATGCCCAAGGCCCAGGCGCTCCCCAAAAAGCGCAAAGTTGCTGGCTGCAAGGCAATGGGGTCCCTGAGCCAAGGAGAGGGCTCAAGGCTCCTCCTCCTCCTCCTCCTCCTCCTCCTCCTCCTCCCTGCCCCACTCTGCACCCTCTGACTGCCTCAGGCCTGGTCCTTCTGGACACACACCTTCTATGGTGTAGTTGAAGATGCTGGGCTGAATGTCCAGGGTGAGGCTCCCACGGGTGCTCTGCAGCACCTTCTTCTTTAGGGCCTCCAAGAAGTCCCTTGCCACCATGTCCACCATGGGGACAAACTTCTCAATGGCCTTTGGTGACAGTAACTTTGGGTTCATTCTCAGTCGGTCTGAGCGCCATTCCAGCCCGTTTCTGTTGGGCAGAGAGCAGAGCTACAGAGCTCCCAGAAAAGGCCTGGCCCAGGCCTGGGCCCCCATCCTCTCTGTCCATTAGAGAGAGGGGATGCAGGTCCTAGCCTCCCTTCTTCCAGAGCAGCCCTCACTTGCTGTGGTCTAAATCGGGCACGCTGAGCCTATGGCCTGGCAGGTCCACACCCAGGGAGGAAGGAAACTTTCCTATCAAACTCTGCCCGCCTGGCCCATACCATGCCCCCAGGGTCAAGGCCCAGCTGAGCTCACCCTCCCCGTCCATCCTGTACAGTGTGTGGCTTCTGTAGGATCTGCCTGTCTCAGGGAAGGAACCCCATCTTCCTCAAGGCAGGAAGCACCCAGAAAACCACTCACGACCTCCACAAACCACAGTCCAGGGCATAGGGGATCTCATGGAGATTCTCTGGTGAATGAAGGGCTGGGCCTGCACACTGCGCCACAAAGGGTGCTATCCCTTTCTAGGCTAAAACCACAGACATCAACAGTGGTCACACCACATGTACATGTACAGTGTGCTCACAAACCTGAAAATGACATCTGTAAGCATTCTATCCATGTGTGCACACACCTGAGGCAACGGCCATGCACACAGATGCAAACACACACCTGCAGAAATCTCATATGTCATATCTGCACACTCAGATGGCCACACATCCCTGCTCACAGATGCAAGACACACACACACACACACACACACACAAACACACACACACACACACACACACACACACACAGTTCCACCTCACTGCCTGTTGAACAGGTGTCCTGTCAAGGTCTCAAAGGGACCTTTTCCCCTAAGCCATTACTGAGAAAATTATGCTCTTTACCTGGACTGGGGAGCCCTGCACAGCCTGCCTTCCCTTTTCAGCCCTCCCCTCCCATTGGGAACCCTTGGCACCACATCCACCCTAAGCCCCATGAGCCCTGCTACCTTCCCCTGGTGAGTGGCCAGCCACAGTGTTTGCTTGTGAGTCCACAGGAGTGTCTAGGACTGTCTACCCCAGTCTCTAGGGACCAAGGCACCCTCAGGAAGTGTAACTGTCCTGCTGGGCATCAGGCTGTGGCACATGCTGGCTGTGGCCCAGAGCCAGTGACTCCCACTCTTGGGCTGGTCTAGAACCCCCAGGAGGACAGTCCCCCCTGGAGAAGGGCAGTCCCCCAGGAGTACAGTCCCCCAGGAGGATAGTCCCCCCAGGAGGACAGTCCCCCCAGGAGGACAGTGCCCCCTGGAGAAGGGCAGTCCCCCAGGAGGACAGTCCCCCCAGGAGGACAGTCCCCCCTGGAGAAGGGCAGTCCAGAGCAGGAGCTCAGTGCTAGCAGCATTCCTCAGACCCCTCCCTCCTGCCCAGGCCCAGGCCCAGGCCCAGGCCCAGGCCCTCCAAGACACAGCTCCCATCCATGCCTGGCAGTCACCTGTTTCCACAGCCCCCTCCCAGCAGGTTCTGCTTCCTGTGTCCAGACTACCAGTCCTCCCTCCCCCATCACTCCCAATGTCTGCTCACAGCAGGAACACGCCTCTTCTCAGGCTATGGTGCACCCTATGGGCCACCCAGGGCTCTGGATGCATCCAACGGGGGTGCACGCTCTCTACCTGGTGCAGCCTCTCAGCATCCTCTGGCAGCATCACAGACACCACCTGTGTTCTTCCCATGTTGTGCCTGTGGGGCGAGGCACAGCGCCCTGCTGGGTGGCTGTGGGCCTTCCCCCTGAGCCCTCTGCAAAACCAGCCCAGGCTGTGTGCGCTCTGATACCCACGCTCTCCTGGCCCATGCTTTCCCACAGAGGACTCTCCTGGTGTCTGCCTGACTCCTCTCCTCTTCAGCCTCCTGCACTTGTCCTCCCAGCAGCGAGCAGGCTTCTCTCTTGTCTTGTGTGGACATTGTCCATAGCCCAAACCAGCCCATAACTCTTCATGCCCCCTCCCCATCTTCCTAAGGATGTAGTGCCTGGGCACAGTGGGGAATGCAGCAGGGCATGCCCTGAAAGGTCCGGACAGTCAGCAGGACAGAAAGTTCTGGCTATTCTTGGCAATGGGCTAGGACAGCCTTTGCCTGAAAATGGGCCCCAGCTCCTGGAAAGCCTGGTGCATCTCCAGGTGCAGGTTCTCATAGCCCTGATCCTTCCATATCTGCAGCATCTTCAGCCACTTGTTGCTGCTGTGCTGAAGTATGGCTTCAAAGGACAGCACTGTCTTGGGGAGTGCTGTTGGCGGTGCCCATGCCCTTGTCGCTGTTCAGGCACTGATGGTTTCCTGCCAGCCACACGTCAGTCTTCACCCTGAGAGCCATTGTCATGCTACCCCCTCCTCTGCTCAGCCCAAGGTCTTTTATCTTGTCTAAGGACCTGCACTGGCTGACTGATAGCATCAACTGCAGAACATGTCCCTGGACTTGCCCTAGACATCTGGGCAGTGCGGAGGGCCCCTGCAATGGAGACAGAGAAAAGGAGATGGCCAGGCTGCCCTCGTCCCATGTTCGAAAGTCCTGCTGGTTGGCAGGAGCTGCGGGCAACGTGTGGGGTCTCCACTGGCTGCTGAAGATTTTCCACGTGGTGTGCAAGAACCCTCTTTCGCACTGCCCTCATTGTTGAGCCTTGGGTTATTCATACCATCCTGAAGATCCGCTATCCAGCCATGAGGCTGGGTGTTGTTAACTGGGCCATTTGAGTGTTTATGCATCTAATTTTCTTTTTTTAATGTCTTTTTTTTTTTTTTTTTTTTTTTTTATTTTTTTATGTTTGTGCACCCCTGTCGTGAATGCCTCAAAGTCAGAAAAGAGGGTCTCAGCGGATTCCCCTGGAATGGAGTTTCCTGGAATTGGAGTTACAGATGTTCTTACAGCCAGGTGGGTGCCTGGGGATCGACCAGTTCTCTGCAAGAGCGGTCGTGCTCTTAAACCTGCTTAGTCTACTCTCCAGCCACACTTATCATCTAATTTCCAATCATCTCATTTCCTTTCTAACCTTTTTTTTTTTTTTTTTGTGCCTGTTTGAGACAGTGTTTTCCCTATGGCCCTTTGTAACCAGGGGGGGGGGGCTGGCCTTGAACTCAGCAGAAATCTGCTGCCTCTGCCTCCCGAGTGCTAGGATAAAGGCATGCACCACCATTTGCTTAAAGACAGTTTCTGGTACCACCATGTGGGTCTAGGGAATCGAACCGGGGTCCTCTACAGAAGAAAAAAGCATTGGTGGCTCTTAATTGTTGAGGCCCACCCAGTGCTCCAGCCCCTGTCTCATTTTAAATTGAGGGATAAGTGGCACAGTAATGAGCTTTCTGTACACAGATGAGAACCTAAATTTATACCTGAGAACCATGTAAATACCAAGTACTTTATAATGAAATTGTAAGCCATCCCCTCAGAACTTGTTATCCAGCCAGTCTATATCCTAAGGGAAGCTCCAGGTGTCATTGCAGAGGGTGTGGGTGTGGTGTGTGTGTGTGTTGGTGGTGTCCTTTATCATCTAACTAGGGCTTTAAAAATATGAGCCAATTATGTTATGACTAATCTGATCTAAATATCATACTGTTATGATTTGCATGTGAAATTTCACCTCTTTCTTTTGTTTGATTTTCCCCCCAAAAAACTTATCTTTCTATTGTATTATACTTTCAACTTGATTGTATATTTTGAGGCTTTTAACTGCGTTTTTCATTTCATATATCGAGCTCTTCATTTTAATGATTTAAGTTCATTTCTCCTTACAAATCTCTGTGGTTTTGCAGCATTTCACCTTTACATTTTAATTCCAAGCAAGGAATGCCAAGCATTTGGTCAACAAGAGGCCTTTAATATGACTCAGGAAAAGCATGAGTTCCACCTATGCTGTTTATTCTGTCCATGATTGGTGTTCCAATAAAATATTTATACTGAATCACGTGTTAATATGTTCAGAATGAGCAGTCCAGTGTTTTCAGGAATTTGATGGAAGTAATCCCTTTGCATTTGGGATTGCCATTCCCTTCTGTCTTTGTAGCTGAATAGAAAATTTTATGCCACATGTTTATTTTCATCGTTGTCTACCCAGACTGGCCTCCTTTAAATTCTTGTTTTTCATATGTTTAATTGATTAATTTTAGAAATTTGCATAAATGTGTTAAAAATTAATTAATTTTTTAATTTATGTATATATGTATATTATTACTGAGTTTTTGTGCACTTCATATGACAGATCTTAATCATNCCTTGCTGGGGTGAAGGACGCACTCCTGCAGCCCCCCTCCTGCCCCCGCTTCCTTTTGCACCCCCCACCACTCATACATGGAACAATTTTTAAAAATTAGGTAAAACAAAACCCTTTATTATTGAAAAAAAAAAAAGTAAGTCACCAGGCGTGGTGGAGCACGCCTTTAATCCTAGCACTTGGGAGGTAGAGGCAGGCAGATCTTTGTGAGTTCAAGGCCAGCCTGGTCTACAGAGTGAGTTCCAGGACAGCTGGGACTACAGGGAGACCCTGTCTTGAAAAGACCAAAATAAATTAAATAATTAAATAAATAAATAAATAAATAAATAAAAAAGTAAGTCTTGGGGCTGGAGAGATAGCCTAGCGGTTAAGAGTACCGACTGCTCTTGCACAGGACCCGGGTTCGATCCCCAGCACCCACATGGTGGCTAAGAACCATCTTGAACTCCAGTTTCAGGGGAATCTGAGACCCTCTTCTGACCTCCGAGGCATTGCACAACACGGGTGCACAGACCTACATGCAGGCAGTACATTGATACACATAAAAAATAAATAAAAATTTTTTAAAAAGTAGGTGTGTAAATTTTTTTTAAAAAGTAAGTCTTTAATCCTAGCACTTGGAAGGTAAAAGCAGACAGATCTCTGTGAGTTCAAAGCCAATTCCAGGGCTACAGAGTGACCCTGTCTCAAAAAGACGAACGAACGAACAAAAGAAAATGGTTTTTTTTGTCTTTTTGAGACAGTGTTTCCCTATGGCCCTTTGTAGACCAGGCTGGCCTTGAACTCACAGAAATCTGCCTGCCTCTGCCTCCCGAGTGCTAGGATTAAAGGCATGCACCACCATGTTGGGCTTAAAGACAGTTCTTAGCCACCATGTGGGTGCTGGGAATCGAACCGGGGTCCTCTACAAGAGCAGTTGGTGCTCTTAATTGTTGAGCCATCTCTCCAGCCCCTGTCTCATTTTAAATTGAGGGATAAGTGGCACAGTAATGAGCTTTCTGTACACAGATGAGAACCTAAATTTATACCTGAGAACCATGTAAATACCAAGTACTTTATAATGAAATTGTAAGCCATCCCCTCAGAACTTGTTATCCAGCCAGTCTAGCCTAAGGGGAGAGCTCCAGGTTCATTGCAGATGTGTGTGTGTGTGTGTGTGTGTGTGTGTGTGTGTTTGTGTGTGTGTGTACATTTATCATCTAGACTAGGGCTTTAAAAATATGAGCCAATTATGTTATGACTAATCTGATCTAAATATCATACTGTTATGATTTGCATGTGAAATTTCACCTCTTTCTTTTGTTTGATTTTCCCCCCAAAAAACTTATCTTTCTATTGTATTATACTTTCAACTTGATTGTATATTTTGAGGCTTTTAACTGCGTTTTTCATTTCATATATCGAGCTCTTCATTTTAATGATTTAAGTTCATTTCTCCTTACAAATCTCTGTGGTTTTGCAGCATTTCACCTTTACATTTTAATTCCAAGCAAGGAATGCCAAGCAGTTTGTGTCAAATCAAGAGTCCTTTAATATGGACTCAGGAAAGCATTGAGTTCCACCTATGCTGTTTATTCTGTCCATGATTGGTGTTCCAATAAAATATTTATACTGAATCACGTGTTAATATGTTCAGAATGAGCAGTCCAGTGTTTTCAGGAATTTGATGGAAGTAATCCCTTTGCATTTGGGATTGCCATTCCCTTCTGTCTTTGTAGCTGAATAGAAAATTTTATGCCACATGTTTAGTTCATGTGTCTACCCCAGAACTGGCTCATTTAAATTCTTGATTTTTCATATTTTTATTGATTATTTTAGAATTTGCATAAAATGTTAGAAATTATTTTTTTAATTTTATGTTTATGTATATTATTACTGAGTTTTTGTGCACTTCATATGACAGATCTTAATCATACTTAGACCCTCCTCCTCCTTCTGCACCCACCATTTTACCCCTACCGGACTTCATGCATTCTGTCACATATGTTAAGTTCTATCTGCTTAGGCTTTTGTACCCAGGGGATGTCCCTGGTGCAAGTTCATTCAGTGGAGTCTAGTCAGCCTCTCCATGGTCACTCCCTTAAAAAAGATCATCTCTCCCTCACCCAGTAGCAATCAGTTGTCAATAGTTCCTTGGCTAAGGTTGTGGCCTCCTGCCCATTTCCCTAGTTCTATGCTGGGTTTTGTCTGATTGCATCAGCAGGGTCTTGTGCGCTATCACCATTGCTCCAAGCTCATAGAAGCCAGTTCCCAAAGCCCAGCAGATTCTGTTTCCTTATGTTCATGCACCAACCCTGGCTCTTACAATCTTTTGACCCCTCTTTTTCAAGGGTTCCTGAGCCATGGGTTGGTAAGATTTAATATAGGATTCTATCTAAGGACACGCACTCTGCAGTCTCTTGAATTTTCTATAACTCAGCCAGTTGTGGTCTTCTATATCCATCTGTTTCATGAGGAAACTTCTCTGGTAAGAGCTGAGGGATATATTAGTATTCTCTCTACCTGTCGTTCCAGTATCTTCCATGAGCCTCAGGCATAGAGGTTCTACTATAGATGTTTCACTTAGGGCTGGGCATCTCTCAGACATATATTCTCTGTGTGTGACTAGTTGTAGAACTCTGTAACAGCCCCATCTATTGTAAAAAGAAGAAGCTTCTTTGATGAGTGTTGTACAGTATGTTTGACTACAAATTTAAGAATCCATATTTAGCATAGAGTAAGAAATTTCTTTTGTCTAGAGATAAGACAGTAGGGTTTTCTCTAAGATCTGTGACCTCTCCAGCCATGTGTATTTCACTATATTATAGTGCCACCCATGAGTTCAATGCTTTCCTGAGTCCACGCTAAATTACGTAATTGCATTTGACAAAATAAAATAATCATACTAGATCTAAAATAGAGAAAGGGGTTTGATTTCTCACCCATGTGTTGGGACTAAAAAGTTCATTTCATAGAAATAAAGAGTTTGAATATTGCTTTTAAAGACCATTTAAGGGTGGAGAGGAGGGGAAAAGAAGAAAGAATACTTAACAAGCTCCCAGGGGAAAAATTTCAAAGGGAAAAATGTCTTCTTATGTGATGCAAAAGCATAGAATAACTATGTTTAACATGAATTAGCAGTACATAGGATTTTGAATGTACCTCACAAACAAATATGATATGTTTTGGGAAATAGATACATTAGTTACCCTCATCTAATAATTTACACATTGTATATATGCACTGAACTGCTCTTCTATATCACATAAATGTGTACTTATTGTGGCAATAAAAATTTCATATGTTCTCTTTAAAAAAAGAGTCCTTTAATAATAGCTGACAGTCAAAGAGGCTAAAGCCCAAAAGAACTTTCATCTGAGGAGAAGCAAAGAAGAGTTTATAACGTTTAAAATCAATTATGTGCTGGGCATGGTGGTGCATGCCTTTAATCTCACTCAGTACACCAGGGGCAGAGGCAGGCAGATCTCTGGACCAAGGCCAGCCTGGTCTATATAGTGAGCTCCAGGCCAGCTGGGACTGAAGGGAGACCCTGTCTCAAAAACACCAAAACAAAAACAAAAACAACAACAACAAAAACTCCAAGCATAATTACATCATGTCAGGAACAAATTCAATAAGCAACTTACATTAGATCACCATGGTTACACCAGACCAATAAGCACACTTACATTAGATCACCATGGTTACACCAGACCAATAAGCACACTTACATTGATCACCATGGTTACACCAGACCAAGGGCAGATATTAATGAGGCTTTCAATTAACAAAAAGTTTCAGTTATAAAAAACAAGTTTGTCAAAATTCCAGAAACAATGGGCTCCATAGAGATACAGGGATAGCAGGGGTGGGGCGGGGGTTGGGGAGAGACGTGCTACCTGGATGCGCTACCAGCTACTTTGTAAGTTTCCCAGTATTGTAGAAACAATACACTCTCAGAAACAGCCTTCATGAGACATTCTGCCGGCTGATTGCACTGGGAATGGCAACATTATTTTCTATGGGGTGAAACCTACCTTACAGGGATTACATCTAACCTGGAGGAGGACTAGGGACAGGAGGTTGGGCCAGTTTTCACTAGTCTCTAAGATTAGTTTAGCATTATCTGAGCCAGTTGAAAGAGGCAGCCCAGTGGGCATAGTGGTGCACACCTTTAATCCCAGCACTCCGGAGGCAGAGGAAGTTGGATCTCTGTGAGTTCAAGGCCAGCCTGGTCTACATAGTGAGCTCTGGGCCAGCTGGGACTAAAGGGAGACCCTGTCTCAAAAATACAAAAGAGAGAGAGAGAGAGAGAGAGAGAGAGAGAGAGAGAGAGAGAGAGAGAGAGAAAGAAAGAAAGAAAGAAAGAAAGAAAGAAAGAAAGAAAGAAAGAAAGAAAGAAAGAAAGAAAGAATGAAAGATAGGCAGCCCAAACCTCATGTTGGAGGCTTTTTACCATCATACAGGAAAAGCCTCCGTCCAATTAGAGAATGCATCTACTCATACCAGAAAGTAGTTCAGTCAGTTTGGTGGCACCCAGGTGAGTCATCTGATGAAGCTGTTCTATAAGGACGTGTCCAAGAGCTGTAGGAAGGACGATTCTGAAGTCTGGCAGGGCCCATCAAACCATGGGTCTTTTTACATTTCCTCGGGAGCTCATGTGGCTCAACCCCTGGCAGCCCCCTGGGCTTCTTGGTCTTCTGCCATGGGAGTATCAGTGTCCTCTGTTCTCATTGATCATAGTGTAACCATGAAAATGTCCAGAGGCACATCTGCTATCTGTGAAGATGTTCATCTACTTATCCTTTCCCCAACATAGAGCCTGGGTGAGGATGATCAGTTCAGCCTTTTATGCAGAGGTGCCCTGGGGCAAGGCCTGGGTCTAAGGTTTTTTATAATTTATCATACAATCGTGAGTTCAACTTTTCCTTTCTCCTTTAATATTCTGGTACAATCAGGAATTTTTGATTTACACAAAATTATTATTTTTTTGTTTTTTAGACGTTAACATTAAAATTTTTTAAACTTAAGGCTTTCCCCATACCATATTCTGTCCCTTTATACGTGGGTACCAAATACACCAGTCTCACAATTACCCTAAGTCTTACTATTCACACTTGAGCTCCTGAGGAGCATATCTGGGGATGGAGGGGGAAGGATCAATAGAAAACAGATATAAAGTGAGTGGGTTCTCTTTTATTCCTAGAGTAATAAGGTAAAGTAGAACAGCATTTCCTTAGGAACCTAAAGGCAAATGTCAATTCATGCCCTCAGAAGGGTGGAGAGAGGGGTACAATGGAGACAGTAGAGAGAGTCCATCACCTGTCCTAACATCCAGGAACAGTACTTTCAGAGAGAAGAGAAATCCTTTAATTTTTTTTTTACCAGCACAGAAAGAGAAGGTAACAGGCTCCAGTAGGCTGTGCCATGCATACCCCAAGCTGCATTCCATCCCCTCCTCTTTTTCCTGGAGTTACAGGGAAGGAATTCAGAAGCAAGATGCCAAGTGGGAGATAGAAAGAGAACAAACAGTGCATTAGCTTTTCTTTGATATATAAAATAGACCATTAGGATTCATTAACCCAAAACTTAGAGTGTGTAACTCCAAGGTTAAAAGAAAACTTGCAGACCACACAGGGTGGAGTAAAACGGCCAGCAGCAGCAGCAGCTCAGAGAAAAGCTGCACAGAAAAAGATCACAAAGAGAAAGAGCTCTCTGGGGGGGAGAGATGATGGGGTCAGGGCTGCAGGGACAGGCCCCTGAGAGGGAGCGAAGGAGTGTACCCTGGGTATGGGAGGGGCTCAGAACAGAAAGCTGGCCTGTCAGAACAGAGAGTTGTTGTAAAGCAGCAGCAGGAGGTAGAGACATGGATGCACCAGACCTCCTAATTTGCAGACTGGCTTCCTCTTCAACAAGAATCAGGGAGAAAGGAAACAGGAAAAGTCACTGGCCAGCAGTTGAAACAAACAATGACATACTCTTATTCCACAGTAGATGAGACAAGTGACAGGATCCTCTGGACAGGCACTGTCCACAGCAGAACTCACTTTATTTGACTGTCCAATCACTTATTCAGTCATACAGTTATTCATACACACAAAAGAGACATGAACACAGACCAGAATAACCAGTTTCCAAGGTTGCACCAGGTTATAAGAACTTTTCCAGCCAACATCTTGGCTATTGAGACAGGATGAGTTTTGTCAAGTTCACACTCCCATTATTAAATACTAGACCAGACCAGAACAGAACAGAACAGAGCTCCAGACCAGGAATATCAGAACTTACCTCCTAGAAGGACCAGAAGGACTTGATCAGTTTTGGTTTGGGGTCATGAAGTGGCCTTCTGGCACTCTCTGGCCCTGGTGACAGTATGGTGGGGTCCTGGAACATCTCATGGACACTTCTATAACAATTCACCAAGCTGGGGAGATCCAGAGCAAGACTGTGACCCTGGAGTGGTGATCTCAGTGGGGCCTCCACATGTAACAGCAAGTGAGAGGCATACCCCATGGTGGTGGTCAAACCAGGAGTCCTTTATTAGCTGGTGCTCAGAGAGGGGCTAACACTCAAAAGAAGTTCTAACCCCAAGGGGAGGCAGTGTGGGCTTTATAAAGCTTAAAAGACAATTACATCAGGCCAGGGATTAAGCCAATAATCATAATTACATCAGATCACCATAGTTACATCAGAACAGGGACAGGCTGGTTAACAAAGACGATTTCAGTTAATATAAAATTTTGGTTAGGGAAAGCAAGTTTCTCATAATTGCATAAACAATGTGTTCCATGGGGAGATAAATGTACAGCTGGGAGGGAGAATGTGCTACCCAGCTACTTGTAAGTTTCTCAGTATTGTAGAAACAGTGTAGAATCCCCTGAAACTACATGTGCAGCCTTCATGGCTGGCTGACTACAGTGGAAATGGCTAGGCAGAAATGCAGGGTAAAGTAAAGATCAGCTAGAACAAAATGGAGTTTTGCCACTTCAATATAGACAAATTAAATACTACTGAGCTTGCAGAAATAGCCACATTCACCTAAAGTCAACTGATTCTCCACAAAGTTGCTAGGCCTGTACAATGTTTCTAAAGTATGTCTCTTGAGAAAAGGGAGGGGTTGGTACAGTTTTAAATCAAGTGATTGCTAATGTTGAGCTTTTTGAGGCTGACTAGCTAAGGGAGCCTGAGGCACCAGCCTGGCTTGGAAGCCCTACTGTGAGATCTTAGAAACCATAGGAGTGTTTGCTTGCTGCTGCTGCTGCTGCTGCTGCTGCTCCTGCTGCTGCTGCTGCTATTGCTGTTACGAGATGCATCTCAAATAGCCCAGATTGGTGTGGAAGGAGCTATGTAGCCAGAATTGATCTTCAACTTCTTATCCTCCTGAGTCCATTTTCCAAATGATGGGATGACCAGCCTGCGCCACGACACCCAAGTTGTATATGTTAGATCTGAGCTTCCCAGAATTCCAAGGGACACACAGATGCTCACTTCCTCCAGAGGCTGTCAATCTTCTGACCTCGTCCCCTGTACCTGAGGCCCCTGCCCCTGCCCCTGCCCCAGCCTCTGCCTTGCTATTTTTCCTGCTCCTGCTCCACCACGTGCCTGCAGGTGGCCCACTCTGGCAGTTCCAAATGGAAGTAAACCATGTTCCGGAGTGACCTAAGTCTCATGTGCCTTTTTAATCGGGGGGGGGGGGTTCATGCTTTTATAATGGTGCCATGAACTCGGTCGGGACTCAACATGTTTTCATCAGGCAGAGGGCTCACCAGCTTGAGACGTTTTTGATCTTGTGGGGCGCTTGCCAGCTCTCTTCTCCAAAAGAACCTAACTTCGACGTTTTGGCTGTTAGCCTTAGTGTTTAACAGCTGCGACCTCCGTGGCATTGCATGATACGGGTGCACGAAGCTACATGCAGGCAGTACATTCATATACATACAAAAATAAATAAAATTTAAAAAAAATATATAGAAAAGAACCTAACGTTTTTGCGAACCCCTGGGACTTGCCAGCAGTGTATTTCTCCCTAGAACCAGTTTCCATATTTTACAATGAGGTACCACTCTCTGCTCTCCCTCACTCTTGGTCCCTCCCTCCCTCCCTCCCTCCCTCCCTCCCTCTCTCTCTCCCCACTTCAGCCTCTCAGACTTTATCCTCTCCAGTTTTCCTCTCAGCCTTAGCCCACCGACACCATTTTGAACCCACTGAGATTTGCAGACTACCTCACTGGGTTCCTGAGTCTGCCACGTTCTTAAACCGTCTCTGCACTTCGGGACTCTGAAACTGCAGATGCTAGGGTGCCGTACTGTAGTTGGCCTCCCCTGTGCCCCAGGACGCTGGGCTCACAGCCTGTAGGTCCCATCTGTACTTCTGAATTTAATAACAATGCTTCCTTAATACTCAAAGTACTTCTAAGCCTGAGTTTTTCCTGCTCCACGCTGCTTTGCTTCCCTCCCCTACCCCATGTGCTCTTATCCCTCTCTCCTGACCTCCCTGCACCCTTGGCAGATTACTGCATTAACAGACTGCACCCTAAATCCAGGACTTTTTCTTTTTTCTTTCTTTTACTGTGGCTTCCCCTCCACCCCACATTGCAGCCCCCCCCCCCCCGCTGTGTGGCTCCCCCCCCACCACCACCTGGCTTTTTCCTGCTGGGCATTCAATTAGGAATGGGAGTGGTGAGACTGTGCCTGTGCATGTTTTCCATGGTGGCAGCACTGGACCACACCCACTCCTCAGCTGCCATGTTGACTGATCCTTAGTAAAGTTTCAAGGGTCTTTTGATTTTTCCAGTAACAATAAACTTATTCTCATTAAATTAGCAGGTAATTTATACAAGCCACAAGATCTGCCTGCCTGCTATATCTGCCACTCTGCACAGGCACGTGCACACACATGCACACACAGCCTGTGCCGCAAAGCACAGTATAGGCTAAGTACATGTCTTAAACTCTAAATGATTCTGTGTAAATGTGACAGTTACAATTAATGGTTCCATAGCCCTGCACAATGATGGACAACTTTAGAGTTACATGTGCAGAAGATCAGGGAACTGAGAATTTTCTGTGCCTTGCCATCAGTTATTCTGGGTTCCAACATTTACCTATGACATTCTAGGAAAAAAAGGGGGGGATTTCCCATTGTCCAAAGTTAACAGATACGAATAAGTCATGTGTTTGTCCAACCTGTCTGTGTGTTATAGTCATTCTCCAATGTGTCTTCAAGATTCATGTAACTGTCATGTGTCCATGTTCTCCTGTGTGTTTTCTGTCAGAACAAAGTGGCCACATCAAACTTCTTTCATTCTATATTGTGCACAAAACAAAAATTAAATTAAGTTTACTTTTGGCATGCCTCTTAAATTTTTTCAACGACCTGATTTGAACCCAGGTTCCTAGGTTCCTACACTGCTTATCTGAAGGTTTTATTTCTTGTCTATCCAAATTATTTTCTTCACAGGTATTATAACTAAAATTTCCTTTCCAGGTTTTCTTGTTTCCAGACCTCTGAATAACTACCTGATTTTTAACCCTTAGGGGTTCACTAACAGATGTTGTTTTTTTTCTTTTGTCGTCCTTAACCAGGCTTCTGACAGCTGTGCTACCATCCTTCTGACCAGAGACCATTTTAAAAATCCCTGAATTCATTCATACTCTGACACTTGGACAGTGGCACATGGCTTCCCCTGCAACCTCTTCCCTTCAATGAAACAGCCTAAATACCTTTGGTAGTGTCAGTTCTTTAATTATATATAATTTTGTTTTCCATCACTTATTAAAATATTTCAATAAGTTCACAGTTTTAGAACCAAAGGTGCAAGACATCAATGTCAGCATGATAAGGAAACTGTATTAGCCATCTCAGCCCTAGCAGTGCAATTAATTCGAGTGGTGTGTTTTAAATAATATTTCTAAAGGTTTTTTTCCAATGTATGTGACTCTTCAGTACAAACACTAGGATAAAAATCTCTTGAATGAATGTGTGGATAAATGTGTGTATGTGTATGATATTGTTAAACAGCATATTAAGATCTGTCTGTGTATGATAGCAATGCATGTACCTCTGCTCAGTACAACCTTTATAAACTGTCATTGCCAAATTTATTTATTAGAGCTTTATGAGTGTATGCATGAAGTACTGTTCACTTTTAAGAATTCTATAATGTAATTATGTCCTATACAAGAAATTGTGTTCCATCTAACAGGTACTATATACCTTGATACAGCCTCAAGTGAAACAGACATATATAAATATTGAGTTACCCATACATAATAAAACTGTTTTATATATCTGTTATACTTTGCATGTGTTACTTTTAATATTTTTAAGAAAAATTAGGCTTTACTTCTGGTGACTACATGGACAGTCCGAATGTAACCAATTTGGGTGAGCCCTAAGCATTTCCTGTCTGCTGTTGGTATGTGACAATGCCCCCCCCCTTCTTTTTCCTTCTCAAAGCTATAATTCAAAATCTGGGGACAAGTGATATGGCCTTCATTTGAGATAGTCCTAGAAGATATTGGTTTTAACCTCTTTATCTTGGATTTGTTTCATGGGTTATGTTAGAACTATTTTTGCCTTTCATGGTTTAAATCCATTGTACTTTGAGTACCTAAATGACCTTTCTAGACCTTAAGGAACAAATTGTAGGCCTTACTGCATAGGTTTAATGTCAACTTGATAAACCTGAGCTAAGAAACTTTAATAATTGCCTTCATTGGACTGGCCTGGGCCCATTGTGGGCAATGCCATCCTTGGCCAGATATTTCTACATTGTATACAATAGGCTGAACATGAGCCAGCAACACAAGCCAGTAAGTAGCATCCTTACCTAGCCTCTGCTGTAGCTACTACCACCAGGCTCCTACCATGAGCTTTTATTATTAAAATGTTTTGCTGCAGCAATTAAGAATTTATTAAGAGTGCTTAAGTCAATGTTCAAGCTTTACTTAGGTGTTAAATAGTCATTAAAATACCAAATTCATTCAAATAATCCTCTTGGAGGTTTAGCAACCATACTTAAAGCTCCAATCTGATTTGGCAAGGGGGATTTGAAGGGACAATCTTTTGGCCCTTACCCTCTAAGGTTGACTTAAGTCCTGGGGTCCTGCATCAGCACCTTTGTACATGTCCTGTGACAGTGAGTCACCAGTCATCCTGGGCCAGGGAGGTCTTGGAGATTCACTTAAAAGGACTTCATCCGGCCAGTGTCCAATCAAGGGAGGAAAGTCCATATAGAGGAGAAACTCCTTACACTTCAAAGGGAAGCTCTGGTCAAGCAAGGCCTGACTTTGTCCTCACAGGGATGGAACTGGTGAAAAGAGCCAGGCACACAAGGCCTGAGTGACCCCTTAAGGACCAGAACCTCAATTGACCTTAACGCCAAAACTAACTTCATTTATCTGAGCTAACTGTGTGGTTTTAAACACCCCCAACAACAAACTATAATCTAAAGAAGAGAACAAAATAACTTACACCTTATTACCAGAGAGACAGGTAAGAGACCTGCTGTGCCAAGTTAGGAACTTACTGTGTCATGTTAGAAAATATCTCAGAGATAGGTGACAGATTTACTGTGTCATCCAAAAAACACCACCTTTATATTCTCATGGTTATGCTGGCTCTCATTCTGGAGCCCTGTGTACTAAAGCTGGCTCTTATTCTAGAGCTCTGTGTACTAAAACTTTTTTCTAATTCCTCAGAAATAGAGTACAGGTCCTCTCTCCCTCTGGGGACCCTAGACAGGGAACCTCCAATTGCTAATGCACCCAGAAGCTACCCCCCATTGGTACTGTGAAATCTCTGCACTGGTATACTCATATAAGACTCAACCAGCTTGTATTTCCAGTTCCAGAGAAAATGTCCACTAAGTACTGGCCACTATCAACCTGGATCAAAACCACCGGGCAGAGCACCCAGAGTAGACAATATGGGAAACCAGATTCTAACCTTCCAGCCTGATAGCCATTCCCCCAAGACTTTGCCCCCCCACCCCCGCCAGCTCTGAAGCAGATACAGAAGAGAGAACAGCATCCATTTCTTATAATCAAAAGGCTGGAATGTTAGATCCGGGCTTCCCAGAATTCCAAGGGACACAGAGATGCCCACTTCCTCCAGAGGCTGTCAATCTTCTGACCTCTTCCCCTGTACGTGAGGCCCTGCCCCATGGCTATAAATGGGTGGCCCTAGTCACCATCTTGCCCCTGCCCCTGCCCCTGCCCCCTGCTGTTTCTCCTGCTCCTGCTCCACCACGTGCCTGCAGGTGGCCTGCTCTGGCAGTTCCAATGGAAGTAAACCATGTTCCGGAGTGACCTAAGTCTCACATGCCTTTTTATCTGGGGTTCGTGCCTTCATAACCTAATAGTATGCTACTATTTCCACAAGCCAAGCAGTGACTAGGGTGGGATAAATTACTTGTGCTGAAGTCTCTAGTTATCAAAGGTAAGGGTTGAGGCACAGTCAGAAAATTGCTCTGCAGTGCCTGACAATGTAACACATAGAGGGAACCCAATTCCTCTACTCAAGTTTTCATAGTACTGTAAAGCCACCTAGGCCTGGATTCTATTTTTTTCGGTATTGTTGCTTTTATAGTTCATTTCCGTGGTGTAGACATATTGGGACTGTGTATTTCTTCCTCCTGGGTTTACAGCAAAGGTTTGTGCTTTCTGAGGAGTTGAGAATTTCATTTCAGTTAACAAGCTATATTCAGGTAAATGCTTGCAGATTTCCTGGTGCCTTTTCACCAATACTCAGCCAGCCATGCTTCACAGGCTAGTAGATGATGAGGATCTCACCCAGGTGTGGTGGGTCATCTTAGGCTTTATCTCCACCTGGTTGAAGTGGAGTTCTATACACCTACCACACTGCCTACCATCTCCAGCAGGATGACCATGTCCTATAGGTGTGTCTTCACAAACCACTGACTTCTCCATGGGCCAGGCCACCTTTTGGGGCTTGGGCAGATGCCTGAGCAGTGAGTGCTGCTTCAGAAAAAGGTTGTGGTTGAGGCACCATGGTTGAATAGCTGAGTCAGCTGCTTGTAAAACATGTCCAGCTTCTAGTCCAGGTCCACAGCAGGTAGGCGAACTTCCAGAAGGTCTTCTTCTTCTTCTTCTTCTTCTTCTTCTTCTTCTTCTTCTTCTTCTTCTTCTTCTTCTTCTTCTTCTTCTCCACTTCTGCCCTCTTGCCAGTCTTCATCATGATAATTTCCTGCTTTGGACTAACAGTAGCTGTGTTTTTCCTTGGCTTCTTGACTGCCTATGTGTCTTTTTTTCCTTGCAATTATGAAGTTCGTTCTAGTGGGTGATCATTTTCACTTATCTCAAAGGATTTTCAAACCGGTCTTTAGAATTTTTCTCCAACCTTCTGGTTATTTAGATGTATGCCTCTAATTTTTCATGTATTTATATTTTTTCTTTATTTCTCCTTTCCAAATACTAATGAAGTGAGACCTTGCTTAGTTTCTGCAGTGATATGGGGTGTTCCTAGGCTCATACTGTTGTGGACTCTTGTGATTATCTCTACCTCCTAAACTTAACTTTTGTGGAGTAGAGTGTGGTCTGTCCTGGAGGTGCCAGGTGGGCACTATGGAATAATGTATGTTATTAATCTATTCGAGTGATATGTGCTAGATCTGATTGGTTTGTAGGGTTCTTACTACTTGTCTACTTCCTCGATCATTTCTGTCTAGATGTTACATCCACCATAAAAAATTCACTGTTTTCATTTTTGGCTCTTTTTAATTTTTTTCTTAAGTTTATTTTTATTTACTTATTTCTGCATATATGCACATATGAGTGCAGGTGCCACAGAAGCCAGAAGAAGGCACTGGATTTCCGTGGATCTGGGGTGGCATGTGGCTGTAAGCCTCTAGGTGTGAATGCTGGGATAGAACCATCCTCATGCTTGAGCAGCAGCTGCTTGTGATTGGTGAGTCATCTCTCCAGCCCCAGGACCTGAAGTCTCCAGCTGTTGCCCCAGAATACCCCGCTTCTTCCTGTTTCCATCAGATTTTACTTCATATGTTTTGGAGAGCTGTTACGAGGGACACATTTGGTTACTCCCAGTAAAGGTTCCTAATGAACTGTCCCTTTTACCACTAATTTTTTGTCTTTTTGAGACAGGGTTTCCCTGTAGCTCCAGCTGTCCTGTCTACATAGTGAGTTCACTATGTAGAGCAAGCTGGCCTTGAACTCACAGAGATCCACCTGCTTCTGCCTCCCAAGTGCTGGAATTAAAGGCATGAGCCACCACACCCTCCCCTTTTACCATTATTAAAAGCCTCTTTATCTCTAGTAATATTTTCTCTTGTTCTACTCATCCTGGTGTGAGCACAGCCCTTCCAGCTGGCTTGTGGTTGTTGTGCTATATTTCACCCTATTTCTTTGTATCACTGAATCCACTGTATATACTTCACAGACCAAATATAGTTGGATCTTGTGTTTCTGTCAAGTTTGACAATATCTGCTTTGTAATTGGGTTATAATCCACTCCTAATATGATTGTTGATAGAACTGGACCTAACTCGCCATCTTGTTCCTTGCTTTCTGTGTCCTGAGCATCTTTCTCGCCATTCTTGTTTTCTTTTGCATTAAGTACTTTTCTGCTGAAGCATTTAAAAATCATGACTACTAGACTAGGCATGGTAAGGTACGCTTTTAATCACAACACTCGAGAGGCAGGGGCAGGCAGATCTCTGTGAGTTTCCAGGCCATCCTGGTCTGCATAGGGAATTCCAGGCCAGCCAGGGCTACAGAGTGAAAAAAAAAAAACTCAAGAAAATCATGCATATGTTTCCATTCTGTTTTTCAGTCATTAAAGGAGGATTTTCATCCTCGGCTCTGTTTCCCACTCTTCATTGTAGTGTCGCTGTGCACAGCACATCTACAAAGACCCCAACCACCTGTCCCTGTCATGGCAACTTTCCATAATTTCACATCTTAAAGAATTGAAAAGAAGAAAAAGAGGGAAGCTTTATGGATACAGATTTTGTTATATTGAGGGCTTTTTCTTTCTCCTTTGACCCAGATCACCATGGGAAAGTAGCAGATCTTCTGGAAGCCTGCCCACATGAAATCAGAGGTGGCCTTGGCAGAATGATTTTGGCTGTCCTGAGTGTGCATCCTTGGGGACAGTGAAACAAATAACTCTGGCTGTGCACAGCACTGTGGCCTCTTGCCACACCATGTGCCCTCCTCAGTTTCACCCTCTTCATCATCCCTGGTCTCTGTGCTCTCTGAACAGGTAGCCATGTGCCAGCTTTTCTTATTCTTTCTCAGCTTACCGACAAGGAAGGTGGACAAGCAGATTATTCATTGCCCATTGTTAGGGGTGGAACCATAGAGGCCTGGGATAAAGTCAAAGAGGAAACTCCGGCTGTTCTGAGGGCACTGCTGACCCTGAGGACCCCACCCTTCCCAGGACTATCAATTTCTAGGACATGATGTATAGGCCTGTGAGCACACTTTCTATGTGCAAAGCAATCAAACCAAGCCCTGTCCGCATGGGGTTCTCATATAGTAGACCCACTGTCCTCTGCCCCAGCACCCTGGAGGTAAGTTCTAGAATTCTCTACATGCCCCCTATTTCCAGAACTACTCTCTCTGCAGGGTCCAGTTCCACTCTTTAGGACCCACTTCAGCATCTCAACTGTGCTGTAGTTTTCCCTGACTATGACCTGAATGGCATTGGTACTCCTAGTTCTATGTTCTATGAGAACTGATTATAAAAAGAAACGTACTTGGAGCTGGCTTAGCAGGTAAGAAAACTGACTACTCTTATTGACAACCTGAGTTCAGTCCCCAGAACCTACATGGTGGCTAACAATCCCTAACTCCAGCTCTGGGGGACCCAATACCCTCTCATTGCCTCCATAGGCATTGCACACATAGGTACATTCATATACATGCAGGCAAAACCTTTGTACACAAAATTTTTTAATACAATATTTTTTAATTTAAAAGAAATGTACCTTGTTGTTCCCCCTGCTCAAAACAATGTTGTTTCTTAATTATACCTGTCCGCTAGATACCTGTAACAGCCAGGGATGCTTGGTCTCATACATGTAAAAAAAAAAAAAAAAAAGAAATGTACCTATCTAGAAACATAAGCCATACTATTGGAGGGATTGTTCCCTTTGATCCTCCCCTTTTCTCCATGTGACAGAGCCCCATGTGAGGGGCCACCTGCAGTCAGGCCACTGTCACATCTCTTCCTTTTTCTCTCACCAATGCATACAGAGAGCAAATCCCACTACTTCAGGGCTACAAAAAGCCAAAGTGATAGGATACAGAGAATTAGACAAACAGAAAAAAACATACATAGGAAGCAAAGATAAATGAATGCATTTTATATATATATGAAATACACACACATATACATATATATATATATATATGTATATGTGTGTATTTCAATATGCTTTATAAATTTTAGATCTTAGAATATGCTCAGTTGATTTCCATTGCTTTGATAAATTAACTGAGATAATTAACTTACATGGAGGAAAGATTCATTTTGGCTTGTGGATTCTAAGATTTTAGTCCATAGCTACTTTGGGCATGAACTGAAGCAGAGTATCACAAAAAGGAACAAATAGCCAAGCTCTTCACATTTTTTGTATGTTAAAAAAATTAAAGCAAAGTTGTACAGTTTGACAAAACTGAAAATCCAAAATTTGCATACCAAAATGTATATTCTAAAAATTGATATATAATAAAATAAAACACATGTATACTAAACAAGCTAATATACAACATTAAAAGAAAAAACACGAAGGGATTTCCCGGGACCACCTGAAGCACAGGTAGGAGCTGGGAGCTTCAGCCAGGCAGATTATTTGGTTTGATCCATTCCTCTTTGGCTCGATTGGCTTGTGTGGCTGTGGGGGCAGAGTTGTCCTCCTAGCTGGTATAAAAGTTGGGCTTGTGTGAGTCTTGAGAGAGGGGATTTCCCAGGACCACCTGAAACACAGGTACCAGGACAAACAGCATTACCCCCACCCACCCCACTCCCCCACCCCCCCACCCAGTGCTGGAGAGGTTGTGGGGAAAAGGGAACACTCATCCACTGCTGGTGGGAATGTAAACTCGTACAGCCACTGTAGAAAGCAGTGTGGAGAACCCTTGGAAGACTTGGAATGAACTTGCCACCTGACCCAGCCATACCACTCCTGGGTTTGTACCCGCAAGACTCATTTTACCACAGAGATACATGCACAGCCATTGCTTCACAATAGCAAGGAGCTCAACCAACCCAAGTGCCCCTCAACTGATGAGTGGATAGAGAAAATGTGGTACAATGGAGTTCTATGCAGCGGTAAAGAAAGATGACATCATGAGCTTTGCAGGAAAATGGCGGGAACTAGAAGATATCATGCTGAGTGAAGTAACACAGTCCCAGAAAAACAAACGACGAATGGTATCCCTCATCTGTGGATGCTAGTGCCAATTACCTAATTGTATGGCAAACTGAGTAACATCGATGTGATCTGAAAACAACTGTGCTATTATATTGTGAATCCCTTAAAAAATAATAAACAAATAAAAATTAAACACAAGGTGCATTATCTTTCTCCATCAACACACATTCTAAATTAACTTTGGTATTTGCTAAATGGACCAACTGACAAAATTTTATGAACTAATACCGAAGCTCAAATTAGTTGCTGCTATGACCCCACTCAATCAATGTAAGTATTGCAGCTCCTTGTCACAGCCGTTCTGCCTGGGGTGGCCTGCCACCTCCAACCCTGCAGTTCCCAAAGCAAAACAAAGAAAGGCTCTTGGAACCACAATCCAGGGAAGTCTAATGAGTTTACTCAGGCTTGCTTACAGAGTGAATAAGGGTAAATATCACTTATAGGCCAAGTAATTCAAATCCATCTCAGCATGCTTAATTTAAGATGTAATATTTTTACTTAACCCTGGGTACTCTAGATATCTTTTGAGTAAAACTTTGTGCACAACTAAAGTTAATGGGTTGATTTAAATTTAAAGTACTAGGCATTAAAATTCATTTTGGTCTTTTAAATGTGTTTCACCTTAAAGACTTTTTTTACAGAGTTCCTGATTATAGGTGACTTGTGATCTGGTGCCACCTGCCTGCCTGCTGTGTGCATACCAGCTGCTGATCTGAGCGCATGGCTTTTTTAAATAATAATTTATCCTAAACTATGCTTAAATTTAATTTAAACTGTCTTTTAAAAATTTGACCTAAAGTAACACAGTCTTTTAATTTCAGCATTCTGGAGAGAAAAACAGATGGATTTCTATGGGAGTTTATAGGCCCTCGGGATCTAACAGAAGACATTGGCTCCAATAAATAGTTTTTTTTTTTTAATATCTATTGGTAAAAGCCTCTTTACCAGCATAAATTAAAATCTTGGTTCAATTTAAATAAAAAAAAATTTTAAACAGGGTCTCCCTGTAGCCCCAGATGGCCTGGAACTCACTCTGTAGACCACACTGGCCTTAAACTCACAGAGATCCACCTGCCTCTGTCTCTGCTAGGATTAAAAGTGTGTGCCTTTAAATGAAAAAAAAAATATTTATAAAAACTGTTTTATGTTTCTCTTTAAGCCCACCTTAAAACTGTTTGTGTGTGTGAATGAATGCATGTTTGTGTTTTTAATTCCTTATAAGTCTACAGGTTTATGTCTAATTAGGAGTCAATGGTAAACAAAGATAAATTGATTCAACTTATAAAAACTGTTTTATACTTTTTGGTGTTAACAATTTTGAATTGGGTTATAAATTTTTGGTATGTATTAAATTCAGTCTAATTTAAATAAAAACTTTGTATGTAATTCCATGTTTTTCTTTAAATTTCAAACAGTCCTTAATAATAAGACAAGATAAATTAGTCCAAGAATACAAATGACTGTGACCTATGTGCTTCTGCTACCCCTCTCCCCACCTTTTGCTCTGTAAATAGGACAGAGACAGACAGTTAGACTTAGCATAGGGGCAGCCTAGGAATATTTAACTAGTAGGGACAGGATAGGAAAAAGAATAGAGATAGATGTTAGGGATAATTAATTAGAGCCAAGTGGTTGGGAATGGGCCTGAAGGATGGCATATGGGTCTCAGTTGTTTGTGTGTTACTAGGACATTTATTCTAATTATGTAAAAAAATACCCCTACAACAAAATTGTAAAAATAATTTTTTTGAGACAGAGTCTCCCTATAGCCCCAGCTGGCCTGGAACTCATTCTGTAGACCAGGCTGACCTTGAACTCATAGAGATCCACCTGCCTCTATCTCCTGAGTGCTAGGATTAAAGACGTGCACCACCATGCCCGGCTTAAACATGATTCTTAACCACCATGTGGGTGCTTGGAATTGAACCCAGGTCCTCTGCAAGAACAATCAGTGCTCTTAACTGCTGAGCCATCTTTCCAGCCCTGTAAAAATAATTTTCTGTGTTTTTCATTGAACATTAAACAATAATGTAACTTCTCTCTCTTACAGGTCAACTTAATCTTTTCTTTGTACATATGTATGTATGTATGTGCACTTACATGTATGGATGAGTGTGTGTGCTTATGTTCTAATATATTTTTAATGTTATCAGCTATAAAACCAGTAAAAAGCTGCCTCTGGGTTGAAATTTGCCCCTTTCTTCTCAGACGCAAGTTTATAATTAAACAGCCAACACATAATTTAATTTCAACAAAGGTTATTGGTTGATTGTTTATTAGAAATAATAAAAAGTTTTATTGGACATCTTAATGGCTATACACTGCCACCTACTGGTTACACTCCTTCAACACCTGAGACAAAGATACAAACAGGTTTTCATAGTATTAAAGTGTTAATAGAGTTTGGGGTCTTTGGGGATATGTGTTAGTTTAAAAAAAATAATTACTTCTATTTCCAAATACAATTTAGTACATATTCAAATGTGTCTTATCTAGCCTAGTGGTTAAGAGCACCAACTGCTCTTACAGAGGACCCAGGTTTGATCTCCAGCACACACATGGCAGCTGAGAACCATCTGTAACTCCAATTCCAGGAGAACTCCAGTTCCAGGGGAATCCGACGCCCTCTTCTGACCTCCACAGCATTGCACAACACGGGTGCACAAACCTACATGCAGACAATACATTCATACACATAAATAAATAAATAAAATATAAAAAATTCAATTTTATTTTATCTTTAAATTATGATTTCTGGATCTAGTATTTTCTACCTGTGTATACGTTAAGCCCATTAGGCTTATGTTTTGGTGAATGCTAGTGGGATATTGGTTGGAAAGGAGTCTTTCTGTCAGACCACCAACATGAGAAGTGAGTATTGAGTAACTGGCTGGGTTTTGAGTGAACAGAGGCTTGCAGATAAGCAGTAGTCTGTGAAATTTGTCTTGGGGTGTGGTCCCCGGCAGGTGAGATTTATTCAGTCATTACAGGGTGGCAGCCAACACCCCCAAGGCCAAGGATCTGCACCAGGACAATTAGCTTGGCCATACCAGGCTGTGGGGCAGATTTACTCACAGCCAGCTGATGTGCTGCATCCTTGTGTCAGCTCACACCAGACGCTGCTGGCAGCTTCCTCTTCCCCTCCTCCCTTTTTCTCCCTTTGATCCTATAAATGCAGTGTAAACCACAATTGGCTTGTGTTGAATGGTGTGTGCTAGTGGAAACTTGGCTGGGGAGAACTAATCCAGTGCCAGCCTGTGAAGTGCAGTATCAGTGCCATCAGCACAATGACTGGCATGAATATATTATCTGTGACATTTCTTTTGCCTGCAAGATATACAGGCCACTATAGAGACCGTTTAAATAGATGTCGTGGATCTTTACACCTTGGTTCCTGTCTATAGGTATGTGTAATACAACTGCCTTTTAGACATTTATAGGTCAACGTATAAAAATTTAAATCACAAGCCAGGTGTGGCAGCACACACATTTAATCCTAGCACTCGGGAGGCAGAGGCAGGCAGATCTTTGTGAGTTCAAGGCCAGCCTGGTCTACAGAGTGAGTTCCAGGACAGCTGGTGCTACAGGGAGACCATGTCTCAAAAAAGACAAAAATAAGGGGGCTGGAGAGATGGCCTAGCGGTTGAGAGTGCCGACCGCTCTTGCAGAGGACCCAGGTTCGATCCCCAGCACCCACATGGCGGCCGAGAACCATCTGAAACTCCAATTCCAGGAGAACTCCAGTTCCAGGGGAATCTGAGACCCTCTTCTGATCTCCACGGCATTGCACGACACGGGTGCACAAACTTGCATGCAGACAGTACATTCATACACATACGGAAATTAAAAAAAAAAAGACAAAAAAAATATTTTTTTAAACACAAAAAGGGGGAGGAGGTAGAGAACTCCCTCTGGGATATAGTCAAATAGAGAACTCTTTATTCCAAACCTTTTGATAAATTTTCAATTTTGAAATCTTAAAGTTAACTGTGGGAAAATATTTGCATGTTCCCAGAGGAAAAACATCACCAATTCCTAAATGCCTGAAAAAGGTATGGCTTTGGATTGCACAGGATGGACCAAGAAATACCCACAGAGAAGCTGGTCCATCTAAACATCAAGAGGAAGAAAACTTCAGACTGCCTGAACCATGGGCACCAAACATATCTCTGGATTCTATTTAAAAAAAAACTGTTTATAATGTGTCCTAATGAATTTTACTTTCCAGGTGCTGCTAAGTTTTGACAAAGGAAAACCTTTCTACCTCTCCTTTTTATAGAAAAAGAAAAAAATTATGATAGTAATGGAATTGTTCCTTAACTACAAAAGAGCCAACTGCTATGGTAACAATTTCTTGTGGGACATATATAGCCACTCTCTTTAACTAACAAATGGGCATAAGAACTGTAAAAGAAAATTTTATTCAGAGCCAGACATAATTTTTAAAATCTTTAAAATTTTATCAAAATGTGTTAATAAAAGAAAGCTTTAGTACCAGCAATGGGTTGTTTTGTTGAGGAGTGTTGGCTGGAGGCTAGTTCCCCACCCCCAAAGGCTATTTTCCTACAAGTTAGGGTACACATAAGTGGGCATTAAGACTCTGCTGCTGAAGAACCTGTTGTGAGCATAAAAAGGACATAGAGACCACACTTGCAAGTGGACAGTAGGTCTCTGGAATGGCAGAGAGCATTACCAAAGGACACTGGAAAGAAATAATCTTGGTCTCATTGAGTCAAGCAAGACTCAACTACTACACACCTGCCTGAAAGATCTGTGCAGCCAGTGGCAGCCAAAAATATTAGCGTACCCCAAATCTAATTGGCCCACTCCTTTGGAGGAATAGTATATAGCTGGTATTAAAGGTTAAAAACCTCTAGTGATTTCTGGGTGTGGTGGTGCATGCCTTTAATCCTAGCACTTGGGAGCCAGAGGCAGGCAGATCTTTGTGAGTTCAAGGCCAGCCTGGTCTACAGAGCAAGTTCAGGACAGCTGGGAGGCTTACAGGGAGATCCTATCCCAAAATGACCAAAAAAAGAAAAACAAAAAAAAAACTAGTAACTAAGAAAGCCACAGTTCCTAGAGTAATATACCATCTAAGTATCTGTATGTGTGCCCACAGAGTAACTTGTCATGATAAACAATGCCATTTAAATGCCTATACCTCTCACTAGTTGTGTTTTGCTAGTAGGATTAATAAAGGGGAACCCTGGATGGACTGCCAACCTGTGGAAAGAGAAGCCTGGACAAAGCTGAGTCCAAAGTGTCACTTAAAAGTGGACTGTTTTTGCTACTCACCTACTTTCGCCCCTTCTCCCAAGCCTAGGGACCATTCGCAGAAGAGGGGCTGTGTTAGAATGTAAGGGCTGAGAAGATAGGGGTAATTCCTGAGATCTCATTTGATCAACATGCTTGTGCATACAAGCCTCTCCAATTGGACTATGGGGACGTTGAGTTGTTCAAAATTTAGGCATAGATACTTGCTAATTGGTTTTGTATGAATGTTACTTACATTCATTGCTTATGCTTGACAATTGGTTCCCTTCATGGTTGGTTTTTTGGACATTAATTGCTCTTAGTGTAAAAAATAAAAATCTCAAATCTGACCTGCCCCCATCCTGGCACTCCAGACAGGCTTCAACAGCTGTCTATTCAAAGCTCAGCTTCCTTTGAGATGTTAGCCTCTCCTATGGGCTCATCTGCCTCTCAGAAAAAAATAAAATTAAAAGGGTAAGATGTGGGAAAATTCAGTTAAGTTAGGTATGAATGGGCTAGCACTCCAACCACTGCCCCGTAGTGCATAAGTGGGAGTCATAGGACCTCCCTGGCCACCCCATGGGGTGAGATGTGGTGACTCTGGGATTTGGCCTGGGAAATGAAGTCACACTGCCTATGAAACCTGGCCATTTTTTAATAAACTCTCTCTGTATTTGGATACCTTATCATGCTTCTGTGTGCTGTGCTTTCTTGAGTGTGTTTTCTACATGGCTCACCATGGGAATAAATAGGACAGCCCACAGTAAAGTACCTGACATGCAAAGTGTGAAAACCTGAGTTCAGATCCTCAGCACACCCATAAAAAATATGGTCATGTTTGTGTGCATCTGTAATATTCTCACAAGATGGTTTGGGGTGGGGTGGAGAGACAGGAGGATTTCCAAAGCTTGTTGGCCTGCTAGCACAGCTAACCAGCAAGCTAGGCTTTAGTGAGAGACTGTTTCAGAAAATAAGGTAGAGAGCAATAGAGACAGAATTCTGACATTGACTATTGGCTTCCACACACACACCCATGCACGTGCACACACACACACACACACACACACACATACTGCCACTTTAATTGTCACACCAACTCCAGTGTCGCTTGCGTATGAGCTATGATGAAAGTCATATTCGAGGCAGGCGGGGGAGCAAAGTCCTTCGGGGCCTGACCCCCTGGAGGTCCCTGACAGAGTGCTCGGCCTTGGCCATTTCCCGATATGCTCCTAAGATGTCACGCTTCCTTGGTGCTGGGCTTGGCATGCTGTCTTTCTTAGTTACAATATACTTTCTAAATACAACAAAGTCCTCTCTCAAGTTTAATTAAATGTTCCTTATAGACAAAGGACAGAGTTACCAGATGTTCCGGGAGTTGGCAATAATAGCCAAATACCTCCCCCAGTTCTTGGCCATTCTTGAAGCAGGAACTTTCTGTAAATCTTAGTCAAATTAAATATAAAAATATTTTTGAGTACGACCCTCCTTTCTTAAAAGCTCTTGCAAAAATTCATTGGAAAAACAACATTACATTGGGTGATATCATAGACCAATTACAAAATAATAAATTGTTTAAAGAAAGTTCAAAATAGGATAATCAGGTAAAAATGATGTTTTATATCATGACTGTTACTGAGTAAAATGGGAATTCCAGTGGCAGTCGTGTGTGACGGGAGGCATTATTTAATTAAAGGCAGATGGTGGGCTCCTCCTTTAAGAAAAAATAACATACAAAGGGTCCCTGATTCTCCCCCTCCTTTCACAGGAACATATAATGAATGGGAAGATAGATGGGTTAATATAGATGGGTAGTGGGTCTTTTACTATACTTTAAACTTCATGCAAAAATTACTAAGAGCTAGGCCTCCTTGGCGCTTGTTAACCCCACAGCAAAAACAAACTATTATTAATCAAATATACAATAGTAAATGGTGGCATTGCACACACTGTACCAAAGCAAGACATGTTGAAAAATTGGCTCCGGGTGCATTACAATTGGCCTGAGCCATTTCCCTGGGAGACAGAAAAAGAAAACTTTAAGATCACAAAGTAAAGGTTATTTTAGTTATAAAGTAATAATAAAAAGAAAAGCCACAATCTCTCAGTTCAAAAAAGGTTTTGTTCCAGACTTGTGCCTGCGGTTTTGTGACCATTGTCTAAACTCAAAGATGTATTATGCTGTAATCTGCCAACCATGACCCATGACTATGTACTTTGGTTAATGTATGAAAATTGAATTGTTAGTAACCTGTCCAGTAGTTCTGGAAAGTTTGACAACTTTCCTTGCTGTTTCTTCTTGAATTTACTATAAAATCACTGCCTTGAGCTCAATAAAATCGCTACAGATTCAGGAAAACTTCTCTTAGTTTTTCTTCTGTAAGCCGTTCACCGACCCTGTATTTTTCCTGCCAAGAGGACCCTGGATACCCACGACCCCCGGAGGGCCAGTCGGTAGCAGTTGGTGCCCGAACAGGGACCCTTGGACAGGTAACCTTTTCTCTTTTCTCTCTTTCTTCCTGAACACAGGAAGGTTCTCGCCAGGGAGCCTGGGTCTCGTCGATAAAGGATCATCGGTTAAGTGCGAGTAATCATTGGAGCCATGGGGCACAGTGAGTCTAAACAAGAAAATATGTTTCTTTCTGTATTTAAATGTATGATGGCAGAGAGAGGATTAAAGGTCTCAGAAAAGGCGTTAAAGGGTTTCTTAGATTTTATTAAGAAGGTCAGTCCTTGGTTTCTGGTGGAGGGCACTCTGACTCTATCATTATATCTATACCTATCAGGAATAAAGCAAGGAAATGAAGAGCCTTATCAGGAGTTTGTTTCTAGGCTTGAGGAAGCTATTCATAGAATGTTACCATCATCAAAAGGAACAGAAACCTTGCTTAAACAGTTAGCATGGGAGAATGCTAATGCTCTCTGTCAGGACCTCATAAGGCCCATTAAAAAGACAGGGACTATACAGGACTTTATAACAGCCTGTGTTGATGCCTCACCAGCAGTGGTCCAAGTTATGGCCTTTGCTGCAGCAATGAAGGGACAGACTTATAGCGCCTATGTAAAAAAGACTTATGGAGGAGGACAAGGATCCTCAGAACCCACATGCTTTAAATGTGGGGAAACAGGACATATGCAAAAGGCTTGCCCTAACAGGGCAAAGGAGGGCAAGGGAGGGCCCCCTCCTGGGTTATGTCCCAGGTGCCAAAAAGGTAGACATTGGAAGAGTGAGTGTAGATCTAAGTTTCATAAGGATGGAACCCCTCTTACAGGGGATGGAGAAGAAAAGAAAGGAAAGATGCAAAAAAACTAGATTTGGGGCAGCCTCTCAGCCCCGCAGAAAGAGAGGAGAGTGAGGAGAGTAAGGAGGTTACTCGGGGGTTAAACCCTAAAACTCCTAAATTAACTGTTCATGATTTACCCAGGGCAACATCAGGAAGTGCAAGACTGGATTTCTCTGTTTGTCAGGACATAATTTGGTCCTCAGCAGATGGAGTGGCATTAGTCCCCACTTCCACAATGGGAACTCTGCCACGAGGGACTGTGGGTTTAATAATTGGTCGTAGCTCAAATTATAATAAAAATTTTGAAGTTTTACCTGGTGTTGTGGACTCTGATTTTACTGGGGAAATAAAAATTATGGTTAGACCCTTAAAAGAAACAATTCAGTTACATAAAGGACAAAGAATAGCTCAGCTCCTGTTATTACCTTATGTAAATTTGCCAAATCCGATTTTAAAACAAAAAAGAAATCAGGGCCAGTTTGGCTCTTCTGATGTGGTTGCCTGGGTCCAGGATTTAAACAAAGGCCGACCCTTTAAAACTATAAAAATAAATGAAAAGCGCTTACAAGGTCTCTTAGATACAGGAGCTGATAAGACTTGCATAGCAGGAAAAGATTGGCCGGCCTCCTGGCCTTCTCAAAATACCTTTTCCTCACTGACAGGACTGGGCTCAGTTTCTAATGTGGCTCAAAGTTCTCAACTCTTACCGTGGGAAATTGAGGGAAACGAAAAACACGGACTATTCCAACCCTTCCCTGCCCTTTTCCTTGTGGGGAATAACCCAAAGAATGGCATTATGATGACATGGATCTTTACGTTACGTTACATGACTTCAACACCTAAATGACAGTGTTTTTCATAGATTGGCCTATTGGAAGCTTTTTCTATGTGGATAAATAAATTGGAAATCTGATGAGCCTGTATGGCTTAACTAGTGGCCCCTGACAGAAAAAAACATACAGGCTATTAACCAATTAATACGATATATGAACAGCTCCAAAAAAAAGGAACATCCATAGAGAGAGTAATAGTCTTGGAACACCCCACTATTTGTTATTAAAACAAATCATGGAGGAAAAATGGAGACTTATTACAAGATCTTAGAGCTGTAAATGCTACTATGATTGATATGGGAGCCTTACAGCTGGGACTTCCGTCCCCAGTTGGGATCCCTAAAGGATGGGACATAATTATAATAGACTTACAAGACTGCTTTTTTACAATCCAATTACATCCTGAGGATTGTAAGAGATTTGCTTTTAGTGTACCCACCATGTAAACTTTAAACGACTTATAGGTAGGGCTGGAGGAGATGGCCTAGCAGTTAAGAGCGCCGCCGCCGCTCTTAAGGAGGACCCGGTGTTCGCTCCCCAGCACCCAACATGGCGGCTGAGAACCGTCTGATAAAACTCCAATTCCAGGAGAACTCCGTTCCAGGGGTAATCGAGACCCCTTCTTCTGCCCTCCGCGGCATTGCCCAACACGGGTTGCACAGACCTGCAAGCAGACAGTCCATTCATACACATACGGAAATAAATAAAAAAATTAAAAGACTCAGTTTAAAAAAAAAAGACCTGATCGGAGATACCAGTGGAAAGTTTTGCCTCAGATAAATGAAAAACAAATAGCCCAACTTTTATGTCAAAAATTTGTAGATCAAGCCTTATTAGCCACTGGAAAACAGTATCTTGATGCATATATTCTCCATTACATGGATGATATATTATTGGCACATCCCTCAGATACATACTAATCAACAAATATAAACTTTACTTTAAAACCAATTAACCCATTTGGATTGGTGGGTCGTTTTTAGCTCCAGATAAAGTACAAAGAAATAAGCCTTTAAGTTATTTGGGGCAATATATTTATAATGATTATATTAGTAATCAAAAAATGTCAATAAGACTTGATAAATTGTGCACCTTAAATGATTTCAAAATTATTAGGAAATTATAATTGGATCAGGCCTCATTTAAAAATCACTAATGGCGAGAGCTTAGCCCTTTGTTTCAAATTTTACATGGGGACTCAGATCCAAGGTCTCCCAAAAATATGACACCAGAGGCCTTACAGGCCCTAAGTAGGGTTGAGGCTCAGCTTAATCAGGCTAAGGTAAAACAATTGTCCTATTCAGATTCTTGGGACTTAGTGATTTTTAAGACTCCATATACTCCCACAGGATGTTTATGGCAATCAGGAATATTAGAATGGGTACATTTACCACATGTACAGCCAAAAATGTTGGCATCTTATCCATATATGTGCTCCCTAATAATAACTAAAGGAAAAAGACCAAGATCCAAAAAAACTTTTTGCGAAAATAAAAAATGCACAATATTTATATTCCTTATAATAAAAAACACATCAGCGTCTTAAAAATCAAATTATAAGACTTAAAACTCACAATTCCTATTTTTCTCCTCATCACTTGCTAAGTCATGCTTTATTGGTTATATAATATTTTAAACCTGATTCAAGGGAAATACTGCATCTATAAGAGACATTGGGGAGGACTTAAACAAGAGCAACTCCCCTCGGTTTATTGGAAAGATTTGTTGACCGGGACCTGTGAACAGGCTCCAATGCTCCTATTTCCTCTGGAAGGAGGGTGGTATGCATTGTGTGTTCTCACCACAGGTGCCGACTACCCATTCCTGGATCCAGACCGGCCTCATCCGCCTGCCCTCACAAAGCGACAACAACAACAAAAGGCGAACAGCAGAGCGGGAAAAAAAAAGCGGAGTTGGGCACGCAAGCTGCAGAAACTGGCCGTGGTAACTAAAAAAGCGATTCACCGACCTTGGACCTCAATGAGACCATTCTGCAGAAGGAAGCAAAGGAGCTTCTGTGACCTCTCAACAGAAACGCTGACGCCTGAGTTTATTTTTTCTTGCTATTCTGTCTTTGATTGCAACTCAGTCGTACTGTCACATATGGGAAAGTTATTGGGCATATATACAAAACACCCTCTAATTATCCTGTGGCTGGCTTGACCAGATCATATAAAGGTATTAACCTAATCGATACAGATTATCTTGGAGCGGAATGCAGGACTATGATGAGAGACCTAACTGTTCTGCTTTATGTTAAATTTTGAGGGAGATCAGACGTTCCCTCCTATTTGCTTAGCTTTAATGGTTACCCTCCTTTAGGGTGCCCACCTGTAAATTATCGGATCTTTCTTACCAATTCACGCTGATCCATCACCATCCATGATAAAAAAATTGAACCAAGGTCCATTTGGGAAATTACAAATAATGATTTTGGATTTCGTATTAAAATGAGACTTTTCAACATGCTCATTCATGTGCTCCCCGTGTGTACTAAAAATATTGATAGAGGACAAAAATCACTTTTTATTACTTTTTTAAAAACTTTTTTGTTTACTTTTTTATTTGTGTTTGTTTGTGTGTAAAATGTACGTGTCTGCTATAGCAAGTCTTGGTGCACCCGATGTGTCTGCAATGCCGCGGAGGTCAGAAAAGAGGGCTCTCGGATTCCCTGGAACTGGAGTTCTCCACTGGATTGGGAGTTATCAGAGGTCTTAGCGCAACAATGGGACGCTGGGGATCGAACCTGGGTCCTCGCAAAAGAGCGTCGGTGTTGCTCTCTTAACCACTATGGTATTCTCCAGCCTATACCCAATTTTAAAATGGTTGAATTCTATACACTCATCCCCAATGGCTCTCATTGTGGATTTTAAATATACCTGCTTAAAAATACCCCAGCCCAATGGACTAATTTGGAAATTTGAAGATTTCTCTATCTGTCAGGAGGTTATGATTATTCTCAATATTTTGAAAGACTACAGTGGAATTGGGTCTCATAAAATTAACAAATTATACAAATAAAATGATAAACACCCAAAATTACAGAGATGGTTTCTCTCCAGGATATGTAAAAACCAATTTGGGTTCACCAGGGACCCAATTAAAAATCTCACCTGCCACTCATTTATGATCTTTTCTAGATCTATGCAGCTAAGTGCAACGCCATAATATTCAAAAAAAACCAACCTTGATAAAGCTCTCATTCCTTTGGTTACACATGCTTGCTGTATCTTACCCTTTTGCCTTGATTTTAGGATCCAGACTTCACAGAAAATTTGCCTCATGTTGGTATTTCATATATTAAATTGTACTGCCGTAAACTCCTCTAATTGTATTTAATCTTTGTGGTATGGATAAATAGTATCCTGTATGATATTTAGTAAAGAGACCACATATGTAATGCTTCCTGTTGACCTGCAACAGGATCCTTGGTATGAAAATACTGCTTTGCACACTTTAGAAACACTTAATGCTCTCTTAAGACCTAAAAGATTTATAGCTACTCTTATTTTGGGTATTACTGCTCTTATTGCAATTTTAACTTCCTTTGCACTTTCAACTACAACTTTGGTGAAGGAAATACATACAGCTCACTTTGTAAATAAAATAAACAAAAATATCTCAGTTACACTTACAAAACAATCCATTATAAATAAAAAGCTAAAGTAAAAAATAAATGCTTTAAAAAAAGTGGTTTTGGCCCTTAAACAAGATATAACAAATATAAAAACCAGGATGAAAACCAGGTGTCATGCTTCTTTTCAGTACATTTGTGTTACCCCCCTACCTTATAATGCTTTACAACAATGAAAAAAAGTTAAAAATCACCTTCAAGGTGTTTAAAAAGATACTGATATTACCCATAATTTAGATGATTTACAAAAAGGCGTCGCTACTCTAAGTAAGGCTCATTTAGATAATGATAAATTAAAAGCTCTGGCATCTGGCCTTGAGAGTGAAATTAAAGCCCTTAATCCATTAGATTGGACACAATATTTTATACTCATTGAAGTCCTTTTTCCTTGCCTTTTCAGACTCATGCTAAGATCCATCCACTCGGTTAAACATGATCTGACAGAGCTACATCTTAAAAACAAAAAACCGAGAGCTGTCACACCAACTCCAGTGTTGCTTGCTTATGAGCTGTGACGAAAGTCATATTCGAGGCAGGCGGGGGAGCAAAGTCCTTCGGGGCCTGACCCCCTGGAGGTCCCTGACAGAGTGCTCGGCCTTGACCATTTCCCGATATGCTCCTAAGATGTCACACTTCCTTGGTGCTGGGCTTGGCATGCTGTCTTTCTTAGTTACAATATACTTTCTAAATACAACAAAGTCCTCTCTCAAGTTTAATTAAATGTTCCTTATAGACAAAGGACAGAGTTACCTAGATGTTCCGGGAGTTGGCAATAATAGCCAGATACCTCCTCCAGTTCTTGGCCATTCTTGGAGCAGGAACTTTCTGTAAATCTTAGTCAAATTAAATATAAAAATATTTTTGAGTACGACCCTCCTTTCTTAAAAGCTCTTGCAAAAATTCATTGGAAAACCAACATTACATTGGGTGATATCATAGACCAATTACAAAATAATAAATTGTTTAAAGAAAGTTCAAAATAGGATAATCAGGTAAAAATGATGTTTTATATCATGACTGTTACTGAGTAAAATGGGAATTCCAGTGGCAGTCGTGTGTGACAGGAGGCATTATTTAATTAAAGACAGATGGTGGGCACCTCCTTTAAAAAAAATAACATACAAAGGGTCCCTGATTCTCCCCCTCCTTTCACAGGAACATATAATAAATGGGAAGATAAATGGGTTAATATAGATGGGTAGTGGGTCTTTTACTATACTTAAACTTCATGAAAATATTGCGAAGAGCTAGGCCTCCTTGGCGCTTGTTAACCCCACAACAAAAACAAACTATTATTAATTAAATATACAATAGTAAATGGTGACATTGCACACACTGTACCAAAACAAGACATGTTAAAAAACTGACTCCGGGTGCATTACAATTGGCCTGAGCATTTCCCTGGAAGACAAAAAAACCCTTTAAAATCACAAAGTAAAGGTTATTTTATTTATAAAGTAATAATAAAAAAAAAGCCACAATCTCTCAGTTCAAAAAAGGTTTTGTTCCAGACTTGTGCCTGCGGTTTTGTGACCATTGTCTAAACTCAAAGATGTATTATGCTGTAATCTGCCAACCATGACCCATGACTATGTACTTTGGTTAATGTATAAAAATTAAATTGTTAGTAACCTGTCCAGTAGTTCTGGAAAGTTTGCCAACTTTCCTTGCTGTTTCTTCTTAAATTTACTATAAAATCACTGCCTTGAGCTCAATAAAATCGCTACAGATTCAGGAAAACTTCTCTTAGTTTTTCTTCTGTAAGCCGTTCACCGACCCTGTGTTTTTCCTGCCAAGAGGACCCTAGATACCCACGACCCCCGGAGGGCCAGTCAGTAGCATTGAATGACCCCCACCTCTCACAAACTTAAAAAAACTTTCCTTTCTTTTAAAATAAAATTATGTGTATGCCTGAGTGTACGTATGACATAAATGTATATATTCCACAATGTATGTGGTCCCCTCAGAGGCCAGAAGAGGGCATGGTATCCCTTGAAACTGACATTACAGACTGCTCTGAGCTACCTGATGTGGGTACTGGGAATAGAATCCAGGTCTTTTGCAGGAGCTACTGATAGTATGTGTGAATTGCAGAAGAGCCACAGCTTCATTAAGGAGGATACAGAGTCATAAGTGCCTGGAAATGGCTGATGACCCTAAATTGGCAGACCGGCCTAGGGGAAGCCTTATCAACTGGTCACTCCCAGGATTGAGGCAGTCTGTTTATGGAGCCACCTGTGTCGTGGCCTTGAGATACTGCCCTGCTCAGCCCTAGAACTCAAAAGAAGGCTTTCCAATTATCCAAGGACACAAGGCCTTGGCATCTGGTGCATTCCAGCTGGACTCGGGGAATGAAATCTTCCACCTCTATTCAATAGGTGGCAGACACTCCTTTCACATGCAATATTCTGCCATATTTTACTCTGATAATCTTTGGCCATTGCAGATCTGGATCTGGTTCTTAATTCTTAACTTTAAACTCCTTCCTTTTCCCTGTCCAAAAATCTAACAGCAATGTTACCATGTAACATTGAAGTTTATTACAAAATGTTTTAAGAAACAAATTAGTCTAGTTAAAAAAAATAACAAGGCCCCATACCCAAAGGACACATGGCCACCAAGGTGCAGGATATGACAACGCCTCAAATGGTCCACCACTGTGATATAATACCTGAAATAACTAACTTTTAAAAAAGAAAGGTTAATTTCTTTATATGAAAATGATTTAATGGAACCCAATTGTTTCTACACAAGTTTTTAAAAAAAGTTAATATTAGGGCTGGGTGTGGTGGCCCCTGAATTTAATTGTAGCGCTTGAGAGAAAGAGGCAGCTGGATCTCTGTGTGATTGAAGTCAGCCTGGTCTATGAGGAGTTCCATGTCAGCTGGGGCTACAGGAAGATGCTGTCTCAAAAAAAATATTAGTATTAAAAGGACATTAACCATCACAAGCCACAGGCCAGGTACTTCAAGCCTTTGGTGATCTAGAATGTCCCACAGAGAGAGGAGTAGACAAAGGAGGCAGCTAAAGTCATGGCCCCCAGGAAATAGAAGATGTGAGGCTGAGGTCCTAATACTCCTCCATTCAAGACACATCTTTTGGTAGTTTGAATGGTAAGTGAACCCCATAGGCCCAAGTATTTGAACCCTTAGTTGATTTTTAGCACTTTTAGGGGAGGTCATGGAGCCTTTGTGAGGTACATGCTGGCTGCAGGAAGCACATGACTAGAGGCAGGCCTTAAGACTCATAGTCTTTCCCTACTTCCAGTCTCTCTCTGTTTCCTGTGCCTGCTTGAAGATGTGAGTGCTCAGCTTTCTGCTCCAGCTGCCTCCCACCACACCTCCCCTGGCATGATAGACGTTTATGCCTCTGCACCTGTAATCTAACTAGACTCTTCCCTCTATAGCTTGCCTTGGTTCTCTCACATTAACACAAAAGTAACAAATACATCTACTTCATGCCTGGACTTCATTCCACTGGGAGGACACAGCAATGCCTCACAGTGTTCCCACCACCACACAGCAGTGTCATGAGCTGGACCATTTAAGGGACACTTCTCCAAGTCACAACAGACATCATCACCCCAGCCCAAGACCTCACCCTGGGGTGGACACACACGATCACAACCTAGACAGTGAAGCTCCCAGCAGCAGAGCCAAGGATAGCCTGTGCTGAACGCGAATGGGGCAGGACACAGCGCTGCTCCCTTCCCTGGGTAGGGACTGCTAGCCTCAGTGCTGTGTGCTTGCTGAGTCCGATCCCGTTGCTCCCCTCACTCCTTCAACACAGTTTACTTTTCAGAGCTGAGGAGAGGAGTGCGCATGGAGGAGTGGACAGAGCAGGACTTCCCCGGTTTCTCTCTGAGTCATCGTGGGGAGCACGTGCTGAGGGCCTGAGGCCTGAATCTTCTTGTGAGGTTCTCTATGGGGTCAGATGAGGCCACATCCAGTGACGTCACTTCACATGACTTACCTCCTTGAAGGCCCTGTCCCCACATACCCTGGCATTCAGAGTCCATGGACCAGGGTTCCAGCAAGGCCTTCAGCTTCACCTTTGACCCCCACCTACTATGACCCAACCCTATATTTATACGTCTTTTATAATTCACTGGATTCCAAGGGACTCCAGTGACAGACCACTTTGACTCAAGACACTGAGCTAGCACTCTCTGTCTCTCTGTCTCTGAATTTTCTTGTGAATTTCTCTGTGGAGTCAGATGACACCACACCCAGTGACCTCATTTCACATGAGTTACCTCCTTAAAGACCCTATCCCCACAAACCCTGGCATTCAAACACACTGGATTTTAGAGTTTGACATAAGAACATCAGAGGGACATACTTCAATACTTCACACACATGATCCTGAGAAATACTTGTTCTCTACCAGAACCTTCCCTAAACTCCCACAGCTACAAGGAAACATGTAAGAGGGTTGCACTCTAGGCCACTCAACCATCAAGCAATTAAAACATTGCCAAAGGCCACCTAACTAGGCCAGTTAGTGGAATTCACACTCCATTAGTATCCAACAAGGCATCCAGCCTGCATCTCTGATCCTCACCACAACCCCAACCTTGACCAATGAAGATGTTTCTATATGTACATGGACTGGACTCTGCTAATTCATAAGGTCACACCTGGCACATCCATTGTCAGGCCACTTTGACTCAAGACACTGATCTCTCTCTCTCTCTCTCTCTCTCTCTCTCTCTCTCTCTTTCTCTCTCTGATATTCCTCAATTTCTCCTCTCTTTCACCCACATCTACCCATTTCTCTCTCTGTGTGTGTGTGTGTGTGTGTGTATGTGTGTGTGTGTGTGTGTGTGTGTGTGAAATATTGCATGCAACATGGTGGCTAATGCCATACGAATGGAAACACGGGGCAGAGCCACCAGTCTGTGGCACACAAGGGGTGGAAGCACAACACCTAGCAGATCCAGCTCCCACTCCCGAAAGACCCAGCAGTGCAGCCCAACCTAAGCGGGCCCATGCAGGCAAGCAGAACCAGGTGGAGCCCAATCACAGAGCAAAGTGGCCTGGACTCTGTCAGCCACTCCAGACACCTACAAGCCAGGCTAGGGGAACTGGACTCACATCATGCAGTACAAGGTTCAACCTGACCTGATTATTAACCATCTGGATGGATCTTTGGAGAAGCCCCAGACCAGAAGGGCAAGAACTATCTGGTCCTTCCAATACAAAACCCAAAGTGAAAACCTGAAGCCTAGACCAGCTAGCCCTTCATAAGAACACATCAAAGGCACCTGAAAACAAACAAACAAAAATAAAACAAGTAAACTCAGCCTTCAATACAACAAAGAAACACTTGAGGCTCATAACAGAATACAAACAACAAAACAAATCCACATGCCAAAAGCACAACAACAACAACAAAATAAACAATAGCATGGGAAAACAAATAATAAATTTTCACCAAAGTCTACCAGTCCTATAAAAGACTCCTATAATGAGAACTCCCTGGAGGTAATGCAGGATACAGATCTTAAAAGAACTATCACAGACATACTCCAAGAACTCAAAGAAATCAAGGAATATAAAGAACATTCAGATAAATGAATCAAAGAACTAGAAGGAGAGAATGACAAACATTGGAAGGAAATTGAAATATTGAAGAAATCTCAGGCTGAAATGAAAAAGGAAACCAAATACACAGACAAATGAATCAAAGAACTAGGAGAGAATGGTAAACTCCAAAAGAAAGCAGAATTACTGAAGAAATCTTATGCTGAAATGAAAAAAGAAATCAAACACTCATCCAGTCAACAGGAAAAGAAAAGAGAAATCCTCAGTAACAGAATAGATGAAGTAGAAAATAGAATCTCAAGACTGGAAGATAACAATGAAGAGCTAGAATGCTCAAACAA
This sequence comes from Rhizomys pruinosus, assembly GCA_009823505.1. NCBI lineage: Eukaryota > Metazoa > Chordata > Mammalia > Rodentia > Spalacidae > Rhizomys > Rhizomys pruinosus. Next base: position 1,079,424 of record VZQC01015508.1, read on the forward strand.
AGTTTATGAAAATTAAAAAAGCACAAGTAGAATAATCAGGAAATGTGAGACACCATGAAAAGACCAAACCTCCATATCATAAAGACAGAGGAAGGAGAAGAATCCCAGGATAATGGTGTTTACCAGATCATCAACAGAATTATAAACCTCCACATCATAGGGACAAAAGAAGGAGAAGAATCCCAGGATAATGGTGTTGACCAGATCTTCAACAGAATTATAAACCTCCACATCATAGGGATAGAGAAAGGAGAAGAATCCCAGAGTAATGGTGTTGACCACATCTTCAACAGAATTATAAAATTTTTCTTCAAATTGAAAAAAGGTATACCTATACAAAGACAAGAAGCATGTAGAACAAAAAATAGACAAGATCGGAAAAGAAATTCACCACACCGTATCATAATGAGGAGAGATAAATCCTTTTTTATTGTTATATATATAATATTTATAGTAGTACTATATTTATATTTAATATATCATATATTGTGCAAGATTATGTTACAATCAATCCTAGACGTTGCGGGGTCCCCTCTCTGCTCCCCCCCACCTAGAACTCATGCATTTTCTGCCAAACATGTTTCATTCAGTTTTTCTTGCATCCTTACTCAAATTGCTCGATATAGAGCTTGACTTGTTTACGAGCAGAGTCCACCAATTTCATCGCGTTTTGACACAGTCCTTTCGTCGTGTTGTTGTTGTTGTTGTCTGTTGTTGTTGGTTGTGTTTCTCTTCCTCTTCTTTCTCTTCTTCTTCTTCTTCTTCTTCTTTCCAATATGGGCCACTCTCAACTACAAGCCCTGCACAAGAAATACTTACTACTAGGTAATTGGCACTATCATCCACAGATGAAGGATATCATTCGTCGTTTGTTTTTCTGGGACTGTGTTACTTCACTTAACATAATATCTTCTAGTTCCATCCATTTACCTGTGCTTCAGGTGGTCTTGGGAGATCTGCCCAAGATAAATTCTTATCAAAGGAACAATTAACCATGAAGATTTCCCAATCATAAATATATATGCACCAAAATCTGGTGCACTGAACTTTATAAACACAATTCTGCAGGAATTCAAGATACAGATTAATGCTACCACAAGAGCAAGAGACTTCAATACCCTACTGAGCCCATTAGACAGGTCAACTGGGCAAAGAATAAACAGAGAGACATCTGAACTGAATGATATGCTACATGAAATGGACCCAACAGACATCTACCAAATATTCTACCCAAACATCAAAGAATATACTTTCTATTTGGCACCCCAAAATCGACCATATACTGGGACACAGAGTAAATCTCAACAAATAAAAAAAATTGAAATAATTCCATGCATTCTATCAGATCACAGTGCAATAAAGCTTAATATCAACACAAGGAGCCCTACTATCTACAAGAACTCATGGAGCCTAAATAATACACACCTGAATAATGAATAGGCCAAGGGAGAAATAAAGAAAGAAATAAAAGCATTCCAGGCACTAAACAAAAAGGACAATACAACACAACAAAACCTATGGACACTTTAAAAGCAGTCCTAATAGGGAAATGTATACTCCTAAGTGCCTACGTTAAGAAAACAGAAAGAGCACAAATAAATGACCTAACACTGCAGCTAAAAATATTTGAGAGACAACAACAAATTAATCCTAAACCTAACAGACAGGAAGAAATAACAAAAATCAGATCAGAAATCAATGAAATAGAAACAAAGAAAATAATAAAACGAATCAATGAATCCAAGAGCTGGTTCTTTGAAAGATAAACAAGATAGATAGATCTCTAGCCCAATTGACCAAAAGAAAGAAAAAGAAACTCCAAATAAATAAAATTAGAGATGAAAAGTAAAACATCAAGACAGATAAAAAAAAATCCAGACAATCATACAGGAATACTTTGAAAATCTATACTCTACTAAATTTGAAAACCTAAGAAAAATGGATAAATATCTGCAGCCATGGAAATCACCAAAGCTTAGTCAAGAAGAGATTGACACCTTAAACAGACCCATAACATATGAGGAAATTGAAACTGTAATAAAAAAAAAAAACAACTACCAACTAAAAATAAGCCCAGGCCCAGATGGATTTACAGCAGAATCCTATAAGACATTTAAAGAGGACCTACAACCATTTTTACTCAAGTTATTTAAAAGGATAGAAACAGAGGGAATTCTGCCAAATTCCTTCAAGAAGCCAGCATTACTCTAATACCGAAACTAAGCAAAGATACAACCAAACCCAAAAACTATAGACCCATTTAATTAATGAACATAGATGCAAAAACTCTCAACAAAACACTTGCAAACCACATATGGGCATACATCAAAAAAGGTCTTCCATCATGACCTGGTCAGATTGATACCAGAGATGCAGGGATGGTTCAACATACGTAAACCAATAAACGTCATTAAGCACATAAACAGACTAAAAGACAAAAGCCACATCATCATCTCAATTGATCCAGAAAAAGCCTTCAATAAAATTTGACATGCCTTCATGTTTAAAGTCCTAGAGGGAATTGGACTGGAGGGAACATTCCTCAACATAATCAAAGCCATATACAACAAGCCCACAGCCAACATCATTCCAAATGGGGAAAAATTAGAACTATTTCCCTTAAAGTCAGGAACCCAGCAAGGCTGCCCCCTATCTCTGCTCCTTTTCAATATAGTGCTTGAAATGCTCACTAGAGCAATAAGACAAGAAAAGGAAAATTTAAAATAATAATTAGAAAAGAGGAGGTCAAACTATCTTTCTAGATGACATGATAGTTTACCTAAGGGAAGCTGAAAACTCCACTAGAAAACCCCTAGAAATGATTAACAGTTTCAGTAAAGTGGTGAGATACAAAATTAACCTAGAAAAATCAGTAGTCTTTCTTTATATATATAACAAGCAATTGGAGAAGGAATACAAGAAGACCTTCTCATTCACAATAGCCTCAAAAAAGAAAGAAAGAAAGAAAAAGAAATATCTCAGAACAAACCTGATCAAAGACTAAAAATCTCTGCAATGAAAAAGTTAAATCCTTGAACAGGGAGATTGAAGAAGACACCAGAAGATGGAAGGACCTCCCATGATCCTACCCAAAGTAATATACAGATTCCATGTAATCCCAATTAAAGTCACACGAACTTCTTCACAGACCTAGAAAAAAGCATCCTAAAATTCATATGGAAAAACCAAAGACCCTGGATAGCCAAAGCAAGCCTGAGCAAAAAGTGCAATTCAAGAAGGATTGCCATACCAGACTTCAAACTATAGTACAGGGCTACAGTCATAAAAACAGCTTGGTATTGGCACAAAAACAGACCCATAAATCAATGGAACAAAATTGAAGACCCAAACTTGAGCACATGCAATTTGAGCCACCTCATGTTTTGGCAGAGGGGCCAAGAAGACTAAATGGAGGAAAGACAGACTCTTCAGCAAATGGTGTTGGCAAAATTCAATCACCACTTGTAGAAGAGTAAAACTAAACCCCTTTCTCTCATCCTGTACAAAAATCAACTCCACATGGATCAAAGACCTCAATATGAGCTGTAAAAATGAGATAATAAAATGTCAGAAGCAACCTGCAAGATATAGACATAGGAAAAGACTTTCTAAATCAGACAACAGCTGTACAGGAAATAAAGGCAATAATTGACAAGTGGAGACTTATCAAACTCAAAAGCTTCTGTACAGCAAAAGAAACAAAGAAGTGAAGAGAAAACTCACAGAGTGGGAGGAAACCTTCACCAGTGATACATCTGACAGAGTATTAACATACAGAGTGTATAACTTAGTGAAAAACAAAGAAGCAAGTAGAAAAAATAACCTAATCAAAAGATGGAGTAAAGAGCTGAACAAAGACTTCACAAATAAAGAAGTAAAGATGGAAAAGAAAATGTCAAAAAATGGTAAACATTGCTAATAATTAAAGAAATGCAAATTAAAACCGCTTTAAGATTTCATTTTACCCCAGTAACACTGGCTATGATCAAGAAAACAAATGATACCAAATGCTGGAGAGGTTGTGGGGAAAGGGGAACACTCATCACTGCTGGTGGGAATGTAAACTTGTACAACCACTACAGAGAGCAGTGTGGAGAACTCTTAAAAGACTCAAAATGAACCTACCATCCGACCTGAATATAGCATTCCTAGGTATATATCCACAAGACTCATCCTATTGCAGAGATATGTGCACAAGCATGTTTATTGCAGCTCTCTTTACGATAGTGAAGAGCTGGAAGCAACCCAAGTGTCCCTCAACCGAAAAATGGATAGAGAAAATGTGGTACATCTACACAATGGAATTCTGTGCAGTGGCAAAGAAAGACAACATCAAGAAAATTGCAGGTAAATAGATGAAACTAGAAGCCATTATGTTAAGTGAAGTAACACGGTCCCAGAAAACCAAATGACATAATTTTTCTTTTTCTTTCTTTTTAAGCAAATATAATATCTGATGTTACTATTAAAAAGCACATTAAAAATACATCATGTATATAAAGTTCTTTGATCATATTCACTCCACCATTAGAACTTGGAATGTTAATAAAATTATGAACAAATGGAGGTATTTGAGACAGGTTGAAATTCACTGTTATAAATCTTTAATTTGACATATTAATAACAACTTATTTTTGGTGTTAAAAATACATGAACTTGCTATTTAATGTAGGAAAGTTAAGTAATATTTCTTTTTACCCGCATACAACTCTACTGTTAAAATGCAAACCCCTAAACATGTTTTGGAATGAAGTATTTTCAGATACCATAATTTTGGTATATGTGTGGCATGTATATTTGCATATTTTGGAGCAGTGCAAATTGGAGGGAACAACAACACAAAAAATAAAACTGGTTCAAAGAACTGTCTGAAACAGTAAACTTCTGCATGAAAATTTTTTAAAAAGACAGAAAAAGATGCAAGACCGTGTATGGCAGAATGCATGAGCTCTGGTGGGGGGGGCATGGAAGGCAGAATAGGTCTAAATTGGATTGATAAATGTTGTATGAAATACATAAACCTTCAATAAAAAAAAAAGAATGAGGAGATCTCCTGAGGCCAGTGGAAGGAAGAGCAGGAGACAGGTAGGAACTGGGTGCCTCAGCAAAGCTGATTGTTGATCCCTTAATCCAGCTGTCTTTGGCTTGATTGGCTTTTGTGGCTGTGGGGTCGGAGATATCCTCCCAGCTGGGATTAAAGGTGCTGTCTTTGGCTTCATTGGATTTTGTGGCTGCAGGGGCGGAGTTATCCTCCCAGCCAGTATTAAAGGTGGGCTTGTGTGACTCTTGAGATCTGAGATCTCCTGAGGCCAGCAAAAGGTACCGGGAGAAGAACCCCCCCACACCCCCCTCCCGCCAACTGGGATTGCAAAGAGGCATCTGAAGGAGGCAAGCAAATCAAGCCTTCAACACAATGAAGAGGCATTTAAGACTCACATTGGAATACAGGCAAGGAAAAGCCCATATGCCAGGATCACGAAGAAGAGACAACACTGGAAAGGGGCAGGATAATCCCGCGCCAAGCTTTACCAACCCTATGGAAGACTCCTAGAGTGGGATCCCTCTGGGGATGCCCCAGGACACAGACATCAGAAACACAATTGGGAACATATTTAAAGAACTACAAGATTATAAAGAACAAATCAAAGAACTAAGAAAAGAGAATGAAGAACTCAAGAAGGACCTAGAGAGACAGAATGACAAGCTCCAGAAGGAAGTAGAAACACTGAAAAGATCCCATGCTGAAAAAGATAAGGAAACCAACCAGCGAACCAAAAAGCTACAAGAAGAGATTGAGAAGCTCCAAAAAGAAGTAGAAATACTAAAGAAATCAAAAGAGGAAATGAAAAAGGAAATCAAACACTCATACCTTCAAGAGGAAAGGAATGGAAAAAGCCTCAGAAGCAGATGGAGGAAGCAGAACAAAGAATATCAGACCTGGAAGATAACACAGAACAACTAAAAACCTCAAGGAGAGATTATGAAAATTTTAAAAATACACAAAAGTGGAACAACCAGGAGCTGTGCGACACTATGAAAAGATCAAACCTCCACATCATAGGAATAGAGGAAGGAGAAGAATCCCAAGAGAATGGTATTGAACAGATTTCAAAAGGAATAATAGATGAGAACACTTCCCCAAAACTAAAAGGACAAACCATACCAATATAAAGAAGCACATAGAACTCCCCAAACAGACAAGATCAAAAAGAAAAAAAAAAAAAAAAAAAAATGCTAGACACCCAAAAAAAACAAATACCTTAAAGGCACAAGAGAAAAACAACAGTGACCTATAAGGGGAAACCTATCAGAATTACCACTTATTCTAATGAAACTATGAAAAGAAAGAAGAAACAAAAAAACAAAAAAAAAATAGATGCCAACCCAGTTACTATACCCAGCAAAAATGTCAATTATAGTTGAAGGAGAGAGAAAAATCTTCCATGACATAAACACTTGAAAGAGAACAGTCTGGAAAACCAACAACTTCAGAGGAAAACTTGAAGCAATACAAGACAGAACGAAAGGAGCAACCCAAGCACCTAGAAAGGGGAAAATCATAAAAGCATAACTGCAGAAGTAAAAACCGTAAACCCAAACCACAAATGGATAATAAGGCAAAGGAAGCAACACAAACCTATCAGTCATAACCTTAAATATTAATGGACTAAATTCCCCATCAAAAGACATAGACTGGGAGATTGGATTAGGAATAGAATCCATCGATATGCTGGTCTACAAGAAACACACATCTTACCTTAAGACAGGCACCACCTAAGTGAAGGAGGAAGAAAAATATTTCAAAAATGGTACAAAATAAAGAGGTGTTGCTATTTTATATCGGACAAAATAGACTTCAAATGTAAAAGAAATCAAGAAAGACAAAGAAGCCATTACATTTTTATCAAAGAACAATTCACCTAAGAATATTCACAATTATGAATATATAATCCCCAAATTCTGGTGCACCAAACTTCATAAAAGACAATTCTCCAGGACCACAGTCACACACTAACCCCAGTACACTCATAGGGGATTTCAATACCCACTGAGTCCTTTGGATAGTCAACAGGACAAAAAATAACAGAGAGACTATCTGAAACTGAACGATTGAACACACAAATGACTTCATAGACTCTACCAAAATTCCTATCTCAATACCATGACAATACACTTTCTACTCAGGCACCCCACGGGAACATTCTCCAAAATCTACCACATACTGGGACACAGATACCTCTGCAAAATACAAAAAGATTGAATAAATTCATGCATTCTATCAGACCACAGTGGCAATAAGCTCAACATCACAACAGGACAAGCCCTCCTGCCTACAAGAAACACAATGGAGGACTAAACAAACACTCTTGAAAATGAATGGTCAAGGAAAGATAACGAAGAAAATAAAGACATTCCTGGAACTGAATGACAATGCAATACAACACAACAAACCTATGTGATACCTTTTTTTAATTTTTATATTGAATTTATTTATTTCTGTATGTGTATGAAATCTGCTCTGCATGCAAGTTGTGACCCGTGTTTGTCCAATGCTCGGAGGTCAAGAGAGGTATCGGAATTCCCCTGGCTGGAGTTCTCCTGGATTGGACGTTTCAGAGGTTTGCTCAGCCGCCAGGTGGGTGCCAGATCAACCCGGGGTCCTGCTGTAAGAGCAGATCGGCGCTTTACTCCACAGGCCACTTCGCAGCCCCTAGTGTGATACCCATAAAAAGCAGTCCTAAGAGGGAAGTTATTAGCCCTGGTTCTATTAGAAAACACAGAAAGCTAGCACACGTGAATGATCCTGACACTACAGCTAAAAGCATTGAGAGGCAACAACAGCATGATAACCTAAATGCAACAGACAGTAGAGAAATAACAAATAAGAGCAGAAAAATAATGAAAAGCAAAAACACATAAACAATACAAAAAAAATCAATAGAAGACCGAACAGGTGGTTCTTTGAAAGAATAACAAGATAGAACTTAACTCTGCCCAGTAACCAAGAAAGAAAGGAAACAGCTCCCAAATCAATAAATCCATGATGAAAGGGAAATATCAAACACGACAAGGAAAAGATCAGAAAAATTATAAGGGAATATAAAAACTATATTTACCAAGTATTCGAAAATTAGAAGAAATGGATGAATACAAGAAATCCTGGGAATCACCAAAAGCTCGGCCAAGAAGATACCAGCAGCTTAAACAGACCAACAACAAATAAGGAAATTATAGGAGGAGATAACACAACGAAAAGAACACACATCCAACAAATAAGCACAAGAAACAAAAGACACAGATAAAATCATAGAACCGACAATATCTAATACAAAAAAAACAAAATATATCAAAAAAAAAAAACAATAAAAACAAAAAACAAACAAAAAATAATAATATAACATAAAAGAAAAAAAAAAAAATAGATATATAGAAAAAAGGAATAACAAATACAGAGGAAAATATATACACAAAACAAAAAAATTATAAAATAAAATAATATGAAAGCACATACAATACACATAAAAAAAAAAAAAACAAGGCAAAAAAATAAAAAAAAAAACATAAAAAAAAAAAGAGAAAATTAATAAGACCCATCTCCCATAAGATCGAAAAAACAAACAAAGATAAACAAAAAACAATATAAAAAAAGAATAAAAATAAACTAGAGAAATAACGACATAAACACAAAACATCAAGAAAATTCAAAAGAATATAACCAACTATCAAATGACAAAAAAAAGTAAAGAAATCAAATAACCAGAAAAGAATGACAGAGAATAAGGAATACAAAATAAAAATAAAAAACAGAACAAAAATTAAAAACAAAATAAAAAAACATAAAAAATACAACAAAAAAAAAAAAAAAAAACAAAATAGATGGAATCAAAAGACAAAAAGACAACAACAAAAATATATAAACAATTGATACTGAAAAGCCTTTGACAAAATCAGGATCCCTTCATTCTTAAAGTCATAGACGGAATTGAGATTGGAGGGATCTTTTCTCAATTTAATCAAAGCCATGTACAGGAACCCCACAGCCAAAATCATCCTAAAACGGGAAATGACAGAAACATCCCATTTAAAGGTAGGAACTCGTAGCAATTGCACCCCTCACCACTCCTACTCTATATAGTGCGCTTGAAAACTTCGATAGAGCATAACGGCAGAAAAGAAATATAAAGGAATTCTACATTGGAAACTAGACGAAGTCAAGCTATTCATATTTGCTGATGACAAATGATTGGATTACTTAAAATCCTAAAAACCTCCACCAGAACACTCCTTAAGCAACGATTAACAGCTTCAGCAAAAACAAAATTAACCTAAAAAAAAAAAAAAAAAAAAAAAAAAAAAAAAAAAAAAAAAAAAAAGCAACTGGAGAAAGAATTCAAAGAGACCTTCCCACCCTCACTCCACATCCACAAACAGGACGAATCCCACATACAATAGCCTCAAAACAATTAAATACCTAGGAAAAAACCTACCCAAAAACACCAAATTCACAACAATTTTTACATTTAAACAAGAAACTTGAAGAAAGATATCAGAAGATGAACAAACCTCCAATGCTCATGGGATATGGGAAAATAAAATTATTGTAAAAATGTCCATTTGACTGAAACTCTTGTATAGATTTAACACCAATCCCAATCAATCCCCAAGAGTTTCTTCACAGGCTTGGAAACAAAAGTTCTTAAATTTATTTGGAAACAAAACTTCTGAATAAGCCAAAAATAACCTGAAGTAACAAGCGCTACAACCAGAGGGATCTTCTATACCAGTTTGCAAACTATATTACAGGGCTAAGTCATAAAAACAGCCTGGTACTGGCGCGCACAAAAACAGACTGTTCGACCAATGGAACAAACCCAAAGATCCAAATCTGACAACATACAATCTTCAGCTATCTTATATTTGACAGAGGGCCAAGAAGCCCACATGGAGAAAAGACACATCTTAGCAGTTGGTGTTGGCAAAAATGGATCACCACTGATAGAAGAATGAAATTAAACCCTACCTTTCACACCTGTGAGGGCAAAAGTCCAACTCCAGATGGATCAAAAGACCTCAATGTGAAACCCCAAACTCTGAAGGGATAGAAGAAAAAGTTCGGCAGCAGACTTACAAGACATAGGCATAGGCGAAGACTTCCTAAATCAGACGCAGCTGGTGAAGACTTTAAAGGCGACAAATGACAAATGGACCTCACTTAACTCAAAACTTCTAATCAAAAGAAAACAAAACAAGAAGTGAAGACAGAAATTCACAGTAGGTGGGAGCGAAATACTTTTCACTGCAGTCATCTTGACAAGCATATAATTCAGAATATACAAATAACTCAATAAACAAGAAAAAGAAAACCAAATGACCCACTCAATAAATGGAAGCAAAGAACGAACAGAGACTTCACAGGACGGATAGAGATGTCTGAGAACACCTTAAGAAGTGTTCAGCATCACTAATCATCAAGGAAACGCAACATAAAACCACTCTGAGATTCATCTTACTCCAATAAGACTGAGCAAGATCAAGAAAAGAATTGAATACCAAGCTTGTGGAGGTTGGTGGGAGAAAGAGGGAAAACTCATCCCACTGCATTGGTGGGAATTGTAAACTGTCAGCCACCTATGAGAAAGCATGTGGATTTTAGAGAAACCCTTGGACTAGATTTGGACATGAACTTGACCGACTCCTGGATGTCCATTCAAACTACCCACCACGATATACATGCTACCAGTTATTGTATCTCTCTTACAATAGCAAGGGACGGAACCAACCAAATCCCTCATGAGTGGTGGATTTAGACGAAAATGTTGGATACACTCACACTAACTGGAGTTCTGATTGCGCAGTAAAGAGAAAGAGGACCCAATGCCTTGCAGAAAATGGCTGCGAGCTTAGAGGGACACTATGCTGAGTGAAAAGTAAACGTCCAGGAAAAACAAATGCGAAGGACATATCCCTCATCTGTGAGATGCTGGGCCAAAATTTACCTTGTTAAGTAATCTTTTTTTAATTTCTTTATTTATTTCTGAATGTGTATGAAAATGTGCTTGTTCTGGCATGCAGGTCTATAGCACGCTGTATGTGCAATGCGGGAGGTCAGAAGAGGGGCGTCGGACTTTCCCCTGGAACTTGGATTCTCCTAGGAAATATGGAATTTCGACGGTTCTCAGCCACCATAGGGGTGCAATGCTGGGATCGAACCCGGGGCCTCTGAAGAGTGGTCGGCGCTAATAACTGCTAGGTCATCTCTCCGCACGTAAGTAATTTTTGTGTGGCCCCCTAGCTTTATGTCCAAAGCAGTAGGCATATATGCCACTATTTAGAAAACAAACAACAGCAACAACAGACCAAGGACTAGCATCAATAACTAGAAATAGCTACTTCTGCTCAAAGTACTTCTCTATGGAGAATATTGAGAATAGGATGCAAGAAATAGATGAAACAGCATGTTTGCAGAATGCGATTAGTCTCTGGGCGGGGCTTGGAGTAAATGGGCGGGAACCGGTTAGAATTTGTTTAATAAAAATAAATATAATTTATGTTGAAAAAAAAAAAAAAAAAAAAAAAAAAAAAAGTTGGCACACACCTTTAATCCTAGCACTGTTGGGAGGCAAGACAAGGTGGATCTCTGTGATTCAGGCCCACTTGGATTACAGGTGAGCTCCAGGACAGCGGGAACAATATGAAGAGATCTTGGCTCAAAAAGACCAGAAAAAAAAAAAAAATGAAAAAAAAAGAATGGAACACAGGCACGCCATATTTAAGGTTTATTGTAGCCCTTACTGGGAAGGATGCTGATAGTGCCCAGTAGAGCTGCCTGTGGCCACGAGGGTCCTCTGGGTCACTTCCTGGCTGATGCAGAAGGTCTTCAGCTGGGCCATTTGGGCAGGAGCTGTGTGATGAAAATGTGGCCCCAGAAACAGTGCTCTTGGCAAAGAATCGTGAGCTGGGGTTAGGACGGAGGAGGGCTGGGGGCACGACTGGGACCTGAGATGCAGAGGTGTGATTAACTGACAGGCCGGAAAGTGAGGAGGGGGCAGGAGCTGGGCATCAAAATGAAGCGGTAGACCATCCGCACGTCCTCTTGACTTATAGTCTCCACCTGGAAGGATCTCAGCACCTGGAACAGAAGTGGGGCTCCACCTGGCATCCTCACCAGGGCAGAGCGCTGGCCCAACCTGACCAGGGCTGCATGCTAGCACCGTGCGGGGACCCTCCCCTTATAGTGCTCTTGCAGGGAAGACCCTCCCCCCACCCCCCCCCCCTGAGGCCTCTGCAGGGAACCCTCCCTCGGTAACTCGCAAGGGAGGACCCTCCCCTGGATTGCTCTGCAAGGGAGCACCCTCCCTGGTGCTCTGGCCATGGAGCACCCTGCCCCTGGTTGACTACTAGCAGGGAGGACCCCTCCCTTGGTGCCTCCTGCAGGGAGGACCCTCCCCGGGTGCTCTGCAGGAGCAGCACCGCTCCCCTGGTGCTCAGACGCAGGGAGCACCCTCCGCTGGTGCTCTGCAGGGAGGACCCTCCCCTGGTGCTCTGCAGGGAGCGCCCTCCCCTGGTGCTCTGCAGGGAGGACCCTCCCCTGGTGCTCTGCAGGGAGCACCCTCCCCTGATGCTCTGCAGGGAGCACACCTCCCTGGTGCTCTGAGCAGGGGCACACCCCCATGGTGCTCTAGCAAAGCGAGCCACCCTCCCCCTGGTGCTTCTGCAGGGAGGACCCTCCACTGGTGCTCTGCAGGGAGCACCCTCCGCTGGTGCTCTGCAGGGAGGACCCTCCCCTAGTGCTCTGCAGGGAGAACTCTCCCCTGGTGCTCTGCAGGCAATACCAACATGCTCTAGAAAGCACATTGTTCCAGGAAGCACAGAGACTCTAAGACCTTTCCTGTGGCCTAACGCTGCCTTGGGAGGCCCTGCTCCATCCCACAGACCCTGCCCAGAGCTGCTCACATGGTGCAGCAGAAGCAGCATCTCCACCTCTGCCAGGCACCAAAGGCCACGTGCTGGAAAGTTCTTCTCCTGTCTATCCAGCGCTGGGGATTGTAGCGCTCTGGGCTCGGGAACACTGCAGGGTTCCTGCCAGTGGAGTAGAGACTCAAATGGATGATTGTCTGCAGGCAGAGGACAAGGGAAGGGTCAGGACCCCCTTGGGGTGATGCAGAACAGAGGTGATGGGTGGGTGTGTCGGGCTCACTCACCCCAGCAGGGATGTGGTAGTTCTGGAGTACCAAGTCAGAGCTTAGGATTCTCTCTAAACTGCTTCCAACAGGATAGAGCCTGGGGTGGGAAACCAGCAGGGAGGGGCTCAGCACTGACAGGGCTCCTCCTGTCCACACCGGCACCTGACTCCTCAGGTCCCCAGGGAACCGGCTGCCCTGGTCTTGAGAGTGTGGTTCCCAGCACATCCTGAGCCCAGGTCAGGGACAAGCCAGGATGGCCACAGGACATGAAGGGAGTCCCAGAGGGACAGCAATTCCCAGCCAGGGGAAGAAGAGCTGAGGGGCAGTGTGTTCCTGGCAGAGGGGCTCCTGACCCCATGGCTGGCCTCAGGACAGCCAGGGAGGGACAGCCAGCACCCACCTCAAAGTCTCTTTGAGGGCAGCCCGCAGCAGGGGCAGATCCGAGGTGACCCTCTGGGGATTCGCAGAGATGGTGGCTTCAGCTGCCAGGCTCTCCTGCCGAAGGGCCAGCTGCACATCAGGGTTCCGAGCCAGCTCAAAGAGAGTCATTAGCAAGGGCATAGATGTCTGTAGCAGCAATGGAGCAAGGATCAGACATGGGCCCTGACACTCCAGAAAGGACACCCCTTCCCTGAAGGTGCCCTCCATGGTAGAAGTGCATGCCCAGGAAGCCCTGACCTGGGAAGATCCCAGACCTCCCAGTGCTGGCCACCACCTCAGCACATTCAGAGTCTGCGCTCACAGCCTGCTCTGGTACCCATTGGTGAGGTAACCTCAGCTTCACTCAAGGACACTCAGAGATGCCCTCACCTGCCCGTATGTCTGATTAACAATTGCTGTCCGCACTCCCTAGCTGGAATAGGTCCCAGGCCCCCAGGTCCCCAGGCCTCTCCTGCGGCCTCAGTGAACCACTGCAGGGTGAGCCATTCTCCTCTATCTCCAGAATGCCTCTTTCCAGGGCCCAGCACTCTAGTGTCTGAAGCCATAGAACCAGCCCCTGGAGTCCCTCCTTGAGGCCACTGGGCTGCCCCTGTGCTCTGTCTGTGCACGAGGACATGGTGTTCTGTTGGAGGCTCGGCATTAGCATTAGACCTGCTCCAGAGCCTGCCTGGTGTGGCTGACCACTGTTGGCTTCATCTCCCTCCATGTCCCTGCCTCCGGAAGCTGGAAACTTCCCCAAGCCCCGGGGTGTTGGATGCACAGGGCTCTGTGCCCCCAGACCCCCTGTCATGGCTCTCTTACATCTCTACTGTTCCCACACCTTCAGCTGAGTGTGACCCAGACATCCTGGGCCAGGTTCTCATTCTGTCTCCAGTATTCCTCCCTACTCCAGCATCCTGGCCTATGCTCTTGGCCTTTCGCCTCCAGGGCTGGAGGACTCTGCTCCTAATGCATCAGCCCCACCAGAGCAGCCTCTTGGAGAATGCTTGTTTTATAGGGAGGAGTCCTGTACCCAGGCCTGGACTGCCCAACTGGGCTAGGCTGCTGTCTGATAGCACCTGCACTACCTTGGAACTCTGGATGCCTATATCTCCCTAAGCCTTACCTTTCTTTCATCTGCCTCAAAGCTCTCACTGACATGGGAGTCCTGTTGGACAGCCTGCTCTAACTCTGGGCCCCTCCCTGTCCTTCCAGAGTCCACAGCACGCTCATGAATGTCAAGCTGTTTCCTGGCAGACTTTATCCAGTCTAACTTGTGCCTGGACTGAAACCTCTCTCTCCCTCCAGCTAGGATCTCCTTGACCTATGCATAACTATTTCTTCCTTGGTTTCACAGCTAAAGGCCAAGGTGGTGGAATAGCACTGTGGGCAAGGCTAGGAGGGGTTATGAGTGACTGTGCTTTGGTACACACAGCCAGGGAGTTGGGGGTGGGCTCAATGTTCCATGGGGACCCTGACCGTGTGCACACTCCCAGCAGTGAGCTCCAGGGAGTTGGCCGTGATGGAGTCCAGTGACAGGGAACCCTCTGACAGCAGCTCAGACAGGATACTGCAGTGCTGGTGTGGGAGGCCCTGGGCCAGTTCTTGATAAACGGTCTCAATGCGTTTGGAGACTGTGGGAATAAAAAAATCTCCGTTGTGCTGCTAGGAAGCACCCCTTGTCAGTCCCCTTGGCCACTGTGTCCCCACACTTCAGTGTTCCCCTGCTTTATTCCAACATTGCTGGGTCACCCAGGCCCAACCTCACAGTAAATCCCTGGAAGAGAACTTAAGCAGCCATAGCCCTTTGAAACAAAGAAAGGTGAGTGGGAATCAGGCGGCCACTGTGCCCCCGAGCCATGACTCAGCAAGGGTCCTCAGCCCTCACCATACTCGACAATGTCATCCCAGGCCTCAAAGTGCTCCTTCCACACTTGAGCACTTGTCCAGCAGGTCAGCCTTCTGGGCAGGAACATGAGTTGTGGGGTGGACTTGAACATGGATATCAAGGCATGGATGAACTTCAGGCTGCCAGGACTTATGTCACGCCCAAGGAGGCCCAGGCGCTCCCCAAAAAGAGCAAAGTTGCTGGCTGCAAGGCAATGGGGTCCCTGAACCAAGGAGAGGGCTCAAGGCTCCTCCTCCTCCTCCTCCTCCTCCTCCTCCTCCTCCTCCTCCTCCTCCCCCCCCCACTCTGCACCCTCTGACTGCCTCAGGCCTGGTCCTTTTGGACACATACCTTCTATGGTGTAGTTGAAGACGCTGGGCTGAATGTCCAGGGTGAGGCTCCCACGGGCGCTCTGCAGCACCTTCTTCTTTAGGGCCTCCAAGAAGTCCCTTGCCACCATGTCCACCATGGGGACAAACTTCTCAACGGCCTTTGGTGACAGTAACTTTGGGTTCATTCTCAGTCGGTCTGAGCGCCATTCCAGCCCATTTCTGTTGGGCAGAGAGCAGAGCTACAGAGCTCCCAGAAAAGGCCTGGCCCAGGCCTGGGCCCCCTCTTTCTGTCCATTAGGGAGAGGGAATGCAGGTCCTAGCCTCCCTTCTTCCAGAGCAGCCCTCACTTGCTGTGGTCTAAATCGGGCACGCTGAGCCTATGGCCTGGCAGGTCCACACCCAGGGAGGAAGGGAACTTTCCTATCAAACTCTGCCTGCCTGACCCATACCATGCCCCCAGGGACAAGGCCCAGCTGAGCTCACCCTCCCCGTCCATCCTGTACAGTGTGTGGCTTCTGTAGGATCTGCCTGTCTCAGGGAAGGAACCCCATCTTCCTCAAGGCAGGAAGCACCCAGAAAACCACTCATGACCTCCACAAACCACAGTCCAGGGCATAGGGGATCTCATGGAGATTCTCTGGTGAATGAAGGGCTGGGCCTGCACACTGCGCCACAAAGGGTGCTATCCTTTTCTAGGCTAAAACCACAGACATCAACAGTGGTCACACCATGTGCAGTGTGCTCACAAACCTGAAAATGACATGTGTAAACACTCTGTCCATGTGTGCACACACCTGAGGCAACGGCCATGCACACAGATGCAAACACACACCTGCAGAAATCTCATATGTCATATCTGCACACTCAGATGGCCACACATCCCATACTCACAGATGTAAGACACAAACACACACACACACACACACACATACATGCACACACACACACAGTTCCACCTCACTGCCTGTTGAACAGGTGTCCTGTCAAGGTCCCAAAGGGACCTTTTCCCCTAAGCCATTACTGAGAAAATTCTGCTCTTTACCTGGACTGGGGAGCCCTGCACAGCCTGCCTTCCCTTTTCAGCCCTCCCCTCCCATTGGGAACCCTTGGCACCACATCCACCCTAAGCCCCATGAGCCCTGCTACCTTCCCCTGGTGAGCGGCCAGCCACAGTGTTTGCTTGTGAGTCCACAGGAGTGTCTAGGACTGTCTACCCCAGTCTCTAGGGACCAAGGCACCCTCAGGAAGTGTAACTGTCCTGCTGGGCATCAGGCTGTGGCACATGCTGGCTGTGGCCCAGAGCCAGTGACTCCCACTCTTGGGCTGGTCTAGAACCCCCAGGAGGACAGTCCCCCAGGAGGACAGTCCCCCAGGAGGACAGTCCCCCAGGAGGACAGTACCCCCAGGAGGACAGTACCCCCGGAGGATAGTCCCCCCTGGAGAAGGGCAGTCCAGAGCAGGAGCTCAGTGCTAGCAGCATTCCTCAGACCCCTCCCTCCTGCCTAGGACCAGGCCCAAGCCCAGGCCCTCCAAGACACAGCTCCCATCCATGCCTGGCAGTCACCTGTTTCCACAGCCCCCTCCCAGCAGGTTCTGCTTCCTGTGTCCAGGCCACCAGTCCTCCCTCCCCCATCACTCCCAATGTCTGCTCACAGCAGGAACACGCCTCTTCTCAGGCCATGGTGCACCCTATGGGCCACCCAGGGCTCTGGATGCATCCGACGTGGGTACACGCTCTCCACCTGGTGCAGCCTCTCAGCATCCTCTGGCAGCATCACAGACACCACCTGTGTTCTTCCCATGTTGTGCCTGTGGGGCGAGGCACAGCGCCCTGCTGGGTGGCTGTGGGCCTTCCCCCTGAGCCCTCTGCAAAACCAGCCCAGGCTGTGTGCGCTCTGATACCCACGCTCTCCTGGCCCATGCTTTCCCACAGAGGACTCTCCTGGTGTCTGCCTGACTCCTCTCCTCTTCAGCCTCCTGCACTTGTCCTCCCAGCAGCGAGCAGGGCTTCTCTCTGTTCGTGTGGACATTGTCCATAGCCCAAACCACCCATAACTCATCATGCCCCCTCCCCATCTTCCTAAGGATGCAGTGCCTGGGCACAGTGGGGAATGCAGCAGGGCATGCCCTGAAAGGTCCGGACAGTCAGCAGGACAGAAAGTTCTGGCTATTCTCGGCAATGGGCTAGGACAGCCTTTACCTGAAAATGGGCCCCAGTTCCTGGAAAGCCTGGTGCATCTCCAGGTGCAGGTTCTCATAGCCCTGATCCTTCCATATCTGCAGCATCTTCAGCCACTTGTTGCTGCTGTGCTGAGGTATGGCTTCAAAGGACAGCACTGTCTTGGGGGCTGGTGCTGTTGCGGTGCCCAGTGCCCTTGTCCTGTGCAGGCACTGACGGCTTCCTGCCAGCCACACATCAGTCTTCACTCTGAGGGCCATTGGCATGCTACCCCCTCCTCTGCTCAGCCCACGGCCTTTTATCTTGTCTAAGGACCTGCACTGGCTGACTGATAGCGTCAACTGCAGAACATGTCCCTGGACTTGCCCTAGACATCTGGGCAGTGCTGATGGCCCCTGCTGGAGACAGGGAAAGGAGATGGCCTGCTGCCTCGTCCCATTTCTGAAAGTCCTGCTGGTTGCAGGGAGCTGCGGGCACGTGTGGGGTCTCCACGGGCTGCTGAAGATTTTCCACTGGTGTGCAGAACCCTCTTTCTCCTGCCTCATTGTGAAGCCTTGGGTTATTCATCCCATCCTGAAGATCCGCTTCCAGCCAATGAGGCTGGGTTTGTGTTAACTGTACTGATTTATATTTTACCATCTGCTTTTATAGTTTCTTTATTTTATTTAATTTAAACTTTTATTTTATGCATATGAACATTTGCCTGCATGTAAGCGTGCCATGTGCATACAGTGTGCCATGTGCACACAGTGTGCCATGTGCACACAGTGCTAAGTGTGCACACAGTGCTCCATGTGCACAGTGCACCATGTGCACACAGTGCGCTGTGTGCATACAGTGTACCGTGTGCATACAGTTATCCATGTGCATACAGTGTGCATTGTGCTTACAGTCCCTGTGAAGACCAGAATTGGATTCCTTGAAACTGGAATTATGGAAATTGCAAGTTGCCACGTGGTGATGGGAAGTGAGTATGGGTCCCCTGCAGCAGCAGTAGCAGGTGTTCTTAACCAATGAAACTTTTCTCCACCCCCTTTCCCGTTTCTTTTGAAATTGAGAAATAAAAATTAAGCATATTTGTCATGAGGCTGGGAAATGGCTCAGTCTGTAACGTGTCTACACTGTGAGCATCAGAATCTGTGTTCTGACCCCTCAGCCATGTAAGAGCTAGGTGCATTGGTATGAGACTGTATTCCTCACTGGGAAGAATAGACAGGCAGATCCTGGGGCTGCTTAGCCAACCAGCTTAGCTGAATGGGAAGCTCTGGGTTCAGTGAGAGACTGTACCCCATGCTCATACCCACAAATATATTCATCTGTGTCTCTGTGTCTCTTGTGTTTGTGTCTGTGTGTTTATCATGGAAAATAGGATTTTTTTTTTTTTGTCTTTTTGAGACAGGGTCTCCCTGTAGCCCCAGCTGGCCTGGAACTCACTCTGTAGACCAGGCTGGCCTTGAACTCACAAAGATCCACCTGCCTCTGCCTCCCAAGTGCTAGTATTAAAGGCGTGCACCACCATGCCTGGCTTCACAGAGAATAGGATTTTAAAAGCACATACAAGCAGTGTTATGATTTGGGTGTAGTGCATCCCCCTAGGCTTGTGTGTTTGAACTCTTTGTCCCAACCTAATGGTGCTGTATGGGGAGACTGTGGAATTAATATTTGGAGGTGACGCCTACCTGAAGAGAATGTATCTCTGGGGAGTTGGGCTTTGAGTTTTGGAACCCAGCCTCACCTCCTGGGATGTCTTTGTTCTGTGCCTCCTGTTTTGTTTTTGTTTTTAAATTTTATACGTATTAGTTTCTTGCCTGCATGTGTCTACATGCACCCATGTCCTGCAATGCCCACAGAGTTCAGAAGTGGGTGTTGGCATCCCTGGAAGTGGAGTTCCATGTGGCACTGGGAACCAACACTGGGTCCTCTGCACTCCAACCAAACCAGGGAACCATCTCTCCAGCCCCTGTGCCTCCCTTTCGGGCAAGTTGTAAAAAGATGAAGCATTGGTCTCATGCTTGCTGTGCTATGGTGCTGCCTGCTGTCATACTTCTGTTAAATCAAGGACATCCCTCCCTCCCCGGCTGTCTCTCTTAACCCAAAATCAAGCCACAACTCCTGCAGCTGACAGCCCCACAACCCCTCCCCTGCCCCACTGTGAAGGTCAGAACACAGGGATCACCTTAGGGAGTGGAGTGGAAAGCAAGCCCAGCCCCTGCCCCTCATAACTACAAGATACATTTGTGGTCTTACTTAGTACCTGGCTTCTTGCCTGAAAAAAAAGCAAAAACAAAACACTCCTTGAAAAGCTAAACAGCTCAGATACTTCCTTTGGTCAGGGTTATCTCCCAAGGCCTTTCATCCTGCCCTCCTTCCCTCTCCCTGCCCCCACTCCCCCCACCCCGCCCCATGCTCTATCATGCTGTACAGGACATCTATCTCTCCTACTTTCCCACTTTTAACTTTTAATGAAACTCCTCTTCAGGTTTTTGAAGGAAGGCCTCTCTGTCCCTTCAAGGCCCCAATACTATGTGTCTGATTTACTAACCCTTCCAAAATTGGTCTCCCATCTCCAGGCCCAGGGCCCCTGTGGTCATAAAGCCCTCTCTCATAATGAAAGAAGTAAATCACTATGGTCCGTTATCAGCATGAAGTGTGTGTTCTGGTTTCTCTTCAATTGCTGTGACAAAACACTCTGACACCAACTTGGGGAGGAAAAGGGTTTATTCAGCTCACATCTCCGGGTTCATCACTCAGGGAGCCCAAGGCAGGAACTCAGGGCAGGAACCTAGAGGCAGGAGCTGAAGCACAGGCCATGGAGGAATGCTGCTTACTGGCTTGGTCCCCTGGCCCATGCCCAGCCTGTCCTCTTATAAGGTACACAACAACCTGCCCAGAGGTGGCACCACCCACAGTGGGCTGGGCTCTCCCACATTGCCCAACAAGCAAGACAATACTCCACAGACATGGTCACAGGCCAGTCCAATGGAGCCAATTCCCCAATTGAGGCTCCCTCAAACCAGGTGTGTCAAGTTGACACTAAAGCTATCCAGCACAGTGTGTTTACAACTCATCAGAGAATCACAGATGGGTGATAGATACCAAGCCCCTGTCTTCCCTCTTAGTGTATCTTGGAGTGAAAAGTTGTAGATAGTCTGCTATATGACTGAGGGGAGGGCTAGAACCCTGGGAGAACCCGGATTTGGCTAGGGGACTCTGGTAGACAAGAGAGAAGATTGTAACCTTCTGGAGCACCAGCCCATGGGAAGAAGACAGAAGGAACTTCAAAAGCAGGGACTGTAAGAACCACTGTCTCATGCTATGTTGAAGCATCAGCCATTTCCACATTTTCTGTACACTGGTGACCACTTCTGAAGAACAGCAAAATAAAAACTCTCATTTTCACCATTCTATTGAATTTGTTACAACAGAGTGAGGGTCTTGCTTTTTCACACTAAGAAAGCTCATTCCAAAGGGTAATTGATCTCAGCTTTTTCCCACAAATTACCCTATCCTGTGTTCCCCCATACAGAGAGTTTATAACACCTCTTTGAGTGAAAGGTCCTAGAAAAAGGAAAGGAAAGGAAAGGAAAGGAAAGGAAAGGAAAGGAAAGGAAAGGAAAGGAAAGGAAAGGAAAGGAAAGGAAAGGAAAGGAAGGGAAAGGAAGGGAAAGGAAGGGAAAGGAAGGGAAAGGAAGGGAAAGGAAGGGAAAGGAAGGGAAAGGAAGGGAAAGGAAAGGAAAGGAAAGGAAAGGAAAGGAAGGGAAAGGAAGGGAAAGGAAGGGAAAGGAAGGGAAAGGAAGGGAAAGGAAGGGAAAGGAAGGGAAAGGAGGAAAGGAAAGTCTACATGTTGAACGAACTTCCTGAAGGCTGCTCAGCTAATTAGCACTTCAATGTCTGTGGAGAGTTTGGAATGCTGCAGATCCAGAACCTATTTGTAATTTATCTTGGGCAAGTTTAGCCCTAAATAGCCACTCCTGGCCACCTAGGTTCCTGACTTAACATCCCAGGACTAACACATAAAACCTTTTGGACTGTATTAACTTAATAAAACCCTAGCTCCCACCAATGAAAAGGCTGAGCGGAGGCATATAGCTGAGATTTCATTTTTTGTTCTTTTTTTGAGACAGAGTCTCCCTGCAGCCCCAGGTGGTCTAGAACTTGCTATGTAGACCTAGCTGGTCTTTGAGATTTCTTTTTTGCAATAATCTATTTGAGAAATGTCTTAATTTATGACTTTTCTTTGTTCTGTTACTATAAAAACTTCATGAAACTGCTTCAACATGGGAATGTGAAATTCGGGATGACCTGAATCTTTGTTCTTGGGCCATGGTCATTTATATTTGGCTCCAGAATAAACTATGTCTTTTTTTAATAAGCTATATCTTATCCCTTCAAGGTGAGAGTTGTACTTTTATGTTGACACCTCCCACGCTATGATGAACTGCATCCCCTGAAACTATGATCACCTCTTCTCTCATTACTTGTTTTTGTCAAGTATTCTGCCACAGTGCTAAAAGGAAGGGTGAGGCCTTCTCCTCCACCGATGCAATAAACCAGATTAGTCAAATCAAATGTATAAAAGCAGGGTTTTAATAGAATTTGATTACTCCTGGGTGGGTTCACTGATCTCACAGGAGGAGGTCAGGGAAGTTGAGTCCCCAGGCTGGGGTACGGACTTCTTAAATGGGAAGGGACGGGAAAGGCTGCAGTGTTGGCAATGTACAGAGATGTTGCCACATTCAGTGATTTAGGGTCCTGTAAGTGAATCTTAGGTTGGGGTTAGGATGGTCACTTTGGAATCCAGAACTAGGGATCAGCTCTGTCTGGTGTCTTGCACAGGTTTTTGCAAGTGTGGCCTCCTGACCAGAAAAGGAGGATGTCCATGCCATCTTTGGTCTTTGTCTTAAACCTCTGGCCCAACATCCTGACCTCTTTTGGTATATGGGTGCCAGTTCAGATCTGGCTTCTTCAGGCTGGTAGGGGGGTGTCATGGGGAGGGGATGGTCAGGATCCTGTGGGCTGGTACTCAAGGTGCATAAGGTTGCAGGAGCATTTGGTTGATAGCCACTCCAGAGACCTCATACAGGTGTTCCTGTACAAAGCAGAGGACATAGGGTGCTGGGAGAAAAAATATGCAGATGAGGATGAGGGTACCATAACAGGAAGCCATGTAAGAGGATGAGTCTGCCACCAGGAGGAGGGAGGGAAGGGGGCTGGTTGCATCATCTGAGGTTCTCTCCCAGTCTCTGGAGCAACTCAATTGGATTTCAACCAGGACAGACTTGTTGATGTAATAGCAGCCTTTTTCTCCCAGGAACAGGCAGGTGCCCCCTTTGTCAGCTGTGAGGGGGGCCAGTGTGACTGACACCTTCTGGAGGAAGTGGACATCTGTGTGTCCCTTGAAATCTTGGAAGAGGGACTGGAAAGTATGTAGAAAAAGTTTTGGGACACAGAACTCCAGGGTGAGAGCCAGCACGACCATGACACTAGGTCCCAGGGAAGCATCAGAAATGATTCCCAGGTAATTCTGCCAGGTCAGTAGCACAGCAGAGCTCACCTATTTCTGAGATGCTTTCCAGCATGGCACAGCAGGTCTCTCACCCATTTCTCTGGTAATAAGGTTTTCAAGTTTGTCTTCCATTGCTGTGACAAAACACTCTGAGCAACACCAACTTGGGGAGAAAAGGGTTTATTCAGCTTACATCTCCTGGGTCACAGTTCATCACTTAGGGAGCCCAAGACAGGAACTCAGGGCAGGAACCTAGAGGCAGGAGCTGAAGCACAGGCCATGGAGGAATCTGTTTACTGGCTTGCTCCCCTGGCCCATGCCCAGCCTGCCCTCTTATACCGTACACAACAACCTGCCCAGGATGGCACCACCCATAGTGGGCTGGGCCCTCCCACATTACTCAACAATCAAGACAATACTCTACAGATGTGGCCACAGGCCAGTCCAATGAAGCCAATTCCCCAATTTGAGGCTCCCTCAACCCAGGTGTGTCAAGTTGACACTACAGCTATCCAGCACATAAGGTATATTATCTTATTATACTTTCCTCTTGGAAAGTTTAAAACCATACTGTTTGCTCAGATAAATTAATTTAATTTTGGTGTTAAGGTCAGTAGAGGTTCTGGTCCTCAGGATTCACTTGGGCTTTGCACCTGGCTCCTTTCTTTTACCAGTTCCATCTACGCAAGGACAAAATAGAGTCTTGCTTGACTGGGCTTCCCTTTGAAGTGTGAGATTTTTCTACTATACTGACCTTCCTCCTTTGACTGGACACTGGCTAGATGGAGTACCTCAAGTGAACCTCCAAGACCTCTCTGGCCCAGGACTGGAGACTCACTGCCATAGGACATGTAGAGAGGTGCCCAGACCCCTAAGACTTAAGTCGACCTTAGACAGCAAGGACCAAAAGATTGTTCCTTTAAATCCCTTTGGCCATATCAGATTAGAGCTTTAAGTACAGTTGTTAAACCTCCAAGAGGGTCAGTTGTATGAACTTGGTATTTTAATTACTATATCACATGTAAATAAAGCTTGAACATTGACTTAAGCATTGTTAATAAGTCCTGAATTGCTGTGACAAAACACTCTGACTAATACTAACTTGGAGAGGAGAGAATTTATTTGCTTTACATTTCCCAAGTCAGTTTTTTACTTAGGGAGCCCAAGGTAGGAACTCATGGCAGGAACTTGGAGGTAGGAACTGCAGCCCAGGCTAGGAAGGAATACGGCTTACTGGCTTGTGTTGCTGGCCCATGTTCAGCCTATACAATATAGAAATACCTGCCCAAGGATGGCATTGCCCACAGTGGGCTAGGCTCTCTCCACATCATTTTACAATTAAGAAGCTGCCGGGCATGGTGGCACACACCTTTAAATCCCAGAACTCGGAAGGCAGAGGCAGGCAGATCACTGTGAGTTCAAGGCCACCTTGGTCTACACAGTGAGTTCCAGGCCAGCTGAGACTAAAGGGAGACCCTGTCTCAAAAAAAAAAAAAAAAGAGGAAGAGGAAAAAGAAGAAAGAAAGAAGGAAACAAGAAAAGAAAAAGAAGAAGAAGGAGGAGAAGGAGGAGGAGGAGAAGGAGGAGGAGGAGGAGGAGGAGGAGGAGGAGGAGGAGGAGGAAGAGGAACTATCCTATAGTTATCCTGGCCACAGGCCAGTCCAATGAAGGCAATTATTGAGGTTTATTAGCTCAGGTGTGTCAATTTAACATTAAAGCTATCCAGTAGAGCATAGATTTTGTTGTTTAAGGTCTATAAACGCTATTTAGGCACTCTAAGTAAAATGGATATGAACCATGAAGGGGAAATTTAACATAGTCCAGAAAACAAGCCTGAAATAATAAAGAGGCTGAAAACGATACCTTCTAGGTCCATCTCAAATGAAGGCTGTTTTACTATAAACATACATAGTTTGTTTTTCTTGCTCCCCAGGTTCTGAATTATGGTTTTGAGAAGGAAAGGGGGGCATTTTCACATACCTACAGCAGACGGGAAGTAGACTTAAATCAAGCTCACTGAAATTGGTTTAATTTGGACTGTCCCACGTGATCCCCAGAAGTAAAACATAATTTTTCTCAAAAATATCAAAAGTAACATGTGCAAAGTATAACAAACATATATAAAATATTTTTAGTATGCATAGGTAACTCAATACATGTCCATTTCACCTGAGACTGTAACAAGGTGTGCAGTACAAGCCAAAAGGACAGACTTAAAATTTTGGTTGCAACACTAATTTTTATAATAGTACGGAGTGGCTATGGTAATATCATAACAATTATTTCAGATAAAATATTGAAAATAATAACATTTAAGACTGTCCACAAATTGCACAGTACCAACAATCTCCAGCTGTGGAACACAGTTTCCTTTGTAATAAGGATATGAACATATTAAAATAATAAATCTTAGTGATGACACTTTATAAAAGTGGCACTGGCTATCCGTGGTGTGATAGATTCTTTTTTCTTTTGGTCTTTTTGAGACAGGGTCTGCATGTAACCCAAGGTGGCCTGGAACTCACTCTGTAGACCAGGATGGCCTTGAACTCACAGAGATCTGCCTGCCTCCCGAGTCCTAGGATAAAGGCGGGGACCACCACGCTTGGCCCTGATAGATTCTTAATGTGCTATAACCATATTATAGAATTCTTAAAAGCAAACAGTATTTCAAACATACACTCACACATAATGTTCTAATAATTAATTTTGGTGATGAGAGTTTATAAAGGTTGTACTGAGCAAGGGTACATATATTGCTATCAAATATAAATGCTTTCATTTGGAGGATTGAAATTACATTGTCTATTGATGGTCTGATAGATTCTTAATATGCTTTAACTACATTACAAAGTTCTTAACAGTACCCTACACATACATACACACATTGGAGAAAACACCTTAATGGTATCATACACATACATACACACATGTATCCACATATTCAAACATGATATTTGGGGAGGGGGTATTTTTGAGAGAGGGCCTCTCTTTAATCCCAGCTGGCCTGAGGCTCACTATGTAGACCAAAGCTGACCTTGACCTCAAAGAGATACACCTGCCTCTGCTTCCCAAGTGCTGGTATTAAAGGTGTGTGCCACCATGCATGGCTCACATGAGATTTTTTTTATCCTAGTGTTTGTACTGAACAGAGTTACATACATTGCTAGCAAACTTAAAAGCTTTCATTTGGAGAAAGTATCCTCAGAGATATCATTAACAGCATGCAGCCCTAATTAGTTCCTTGCATTCCCAAGGCTGAGGTAGCTAATGCAGTTATCTCTATCATGCTGTAACTAAACATATTATACCTTTAGGGTTTTGTTTGGTTTGGTTTGGTCTTTTTGAGACACAGTCTCCCTGTAGCTCCAGCTATCTTGGAGCTATGTAAACCAGGTTGGTCTTGAACTCACAAAGGTCTACGTGCCTCTGCCTCCCAAGTGCTAGGATTAAAGGCATGTGCCACCATGCCAGGTTTTTTGGGGGGGGTCAATACCTTTAGTTTTAAAAATATGAACTCTTTGAAATGTTTTAACGAGTGATGGAGAATAGAATTGAAGAAAACTAGGCACTTGGGGTGGAAGGACTGGCTAAGATCCAATTGAGAATTTTTTGAGCAGACAATCCAGTGGTTTCTGGGGGTTGGGCTTTGACCTGAGGTTCCCACTTTCAAGCCTGGAGATCACAGGGTGTAGTGGGGTGTTCCTGAGTGTCCCCTGAGACCTGGGAGTGGGGAGGCATGAGAGGTACTTGGGACAGATGTCTCCAATCCAGCAAGGCCCCTCACCACAGAGCCTGGCTCTGCAATCCTTCCCAAAACAGCAGAAACAGAAAGAGAGCTTGTCCTGGTGTAGCGACAACTTTCAGACAGGGGCTCTGGGCAGCAGAAATGAGGCAACAGGGGATGGACTTACCCCAGGTCAGAAGCCAGATTCATCCGGAGAGGAAAAAGGTGTTCCCATGCCTCTGGTGGGCCCTGGGCCCCCAGGCCAATGCTCAAAAAACCATTTCCCCCATATAGACCACCAGCTGGGAAGTATATCTAATTTGTACTAAAGGCTAGATACAACTAAAATTATAATTAATGACAGTTTCATCAAGGGAGAAGCTAAAGAATGGGGTGACAAGAGACATTCAGTCCTACTAAGGCAGTACAAGACAATGATAATTCAGCAATTGACCAAAAGCATGAAGTTGGGTATAGGAGAATGGTATTCAGGAACCTAGAATGAGGAAGGAAGGCAAAACACAACCTACAGTGTGGAGGAGGAAACCTGTGATAGCCAGCCCAGGGCAGCAGCATATACACAAATGCATATGGTAATTTTATAAGATAGAGTAAACATAATAAGGCCTAAAGGTAATTATTTTGAATATATTCTTAGGAAGCCAGTAAAACAATTTTGAGGCAAATTGCCTCCAGGTGGGAACTTCTTCACAAGAGGTGGGACTGATCACTCTAACCAGAGCCCTCCACACAGCTAAAGGAAAACAGCTAACATTTATACTGATTCTAAACATGCTTTCCTTATAGCTCATACCCACTTGGTTATCTGGAAGGAGAGGGGCTTCCTTACAACCAAGGCACTTCTCCACTTTATTCCTTCTGGCAGTCCTCTGTCTTCACTTGGCTCTCACCTTTCCTAGGCCCCATAATAATCATCTATGTATTTTTCCTTTTTGCCCCATGTCTCCTCTGCTCCCTACAGTAACATATCTGAGAGGTCTCCAGAGTGGCTGTTAACCAGATGCTTCTACAATCTTACTCTCCATTGCCTACATGCCAGTGCCAGCATACTGCCAACCACTCCTCTTCCCCTACACTGTCCCTTTCAGCAGGAAGTAGCAAGAGTTGAGTTTGCGCCCATATACCCAAAGAAGTTGGGTTGTTAAGCAGGGCCTGGGCTTGGAGAACTAAAGATGGTGCCTA
Organism: Rhizomys pruinosus; assembly: GCA_009823505.1. Classification (NCBI taxonomy): domain Eukaryota; kingdom Metazoa; phylum Chordata; class Mammalia; order Rodentia; family Spalacidae; genus Rhizomys; species Rhizomys pruinosus. The sequence continues at coordinate 1,107,863 of VZQC01015508.1, forward strand.
CCACCCTTCTCTTCTGGTCAAAAGATCAGGAAAATGCTCTCATCTCAAGCAGCTGTTGCAACTTCCCTTCCTGATGTCACCAGCCACAGTGAGAGAACAGCCTAAGGCAATATATGGTTATATTCCATCTTCATGACTAACACTAAAGACCCACCTTGTCCCCTCCCACTGCACCAGTTTTGCCCTTACAAGGACATGCTTTGTCTCACCACCATTACCTCATCGTGATATAACCTAGGAGCACCTGAGAGGGCAGTCTCAGGTGAGGGACCATCTACATCAGGTTGGCCTCTGGACAAGTCTGTGGGGGGGCTATCTTAAGTTAATTAATGAGGGAAGATACAGCCCACTGTGGGCAGCACGGTTTCCAGAACTGGGCAAGCCTGGAGCAGGCACGCTCATCACATAGAGTGCATGGGGGCACTCTCTTCTTTCTGCTCCTGACTGTGGGTGTGATGTGACTAGCTGTTTGAAGCTCATGCCTCACTGCCCACTGTAATGGATGGTAGTATTGAGTTATAAATGGAAATAAACACTTTCTCCTCTAGGTTTTTGTGTGTCATGGTACTTTATCACAGCAATAGGTCTGAAACTGGAGCAACTCTCAACCAGACCAAAATAGCTCATCTCTCCCTTGCATTTGTCAGGTCTTTTTGTCAGACAAGAAAAGAAACTGGCTTTTTTGTAGTGAGGATGCATAGTCTTCTCTTTTGGTGATCTGTAAACATACAGCATAACCCATTGTTGACAATAGTTACCATGAGGTTCCATAAATCTCTTCTACCTATACTTTCTACTGACACTATGTGCCTTTGACCAACACTTTCCTGTCCCCAGGCCCTGACTGATGCACTGCCGTTGTGACTGTAGCTTTCCACAGCACACACACCACTGAGACACTGCCTTCTTTCTCTCTGAGCCTCACTTTTTCCACTTAACAGCACACCCTCCATGACCTTCCGTGGTCACCCTGCTTCCTTTTCTCCTTTTTCTGGTTGAGTAGTATTATCTTCTGTAAGAACTGTTGGCCTCCTCCATGTTGTGAGGTTCCTGCCTCCCTAGGGATAGTTCCTCCCTCAGCCTAGGGACACTAGATATGGCAGTTGTGTCTAGCTGTGGCACAACTGCCAGAGGCCACAAGGAGAGAAGGGATAAGGAGTAGAGGACAATCCCCAGAACAGTGAATGAACCCAAATGGACCCAAAGACAGTTCTGGGAGTTGTGACAGGGAACAAAACTCATTTATTGCAAGGATTTTAAGCACTTACATAGAGTTTTGGTGGACTCTTTGATCAGGAGGTGCACAGGACAGAGGGGAAGCCTATGTGCATTCTGTGATAGCTAAGTTTTATGACAGGAATACTGTAGCCCCCCAAGATAAGCTTATGGCTTGTGTCATTTGCCTCCAGAGGACAGGGCGGACATGCCTCAGGAGATATAAGCTTATGAATGCTACACTTCAAGAAACAATACTGGGGGTGGGCTGCAGGTGCGTGATGTCCAATATAACAAGTGGAAGCATTTCTTATCTCCTGCCAGCCTTCTAGGTTTTCAGGGTAAGGAGCCAGCCATAATGGATTTATCTGGTCCCACACCTCCCTTTTGTTTTGTTTTGTTTTTTAAGGGGGAAGTGTCACCATATTTTTTAAGTGGGGGTTCAGGGAGGGCCTGGTACTGAACTAGGATGCTAACAAATGGATCATACAGGGAGCAAGTACTAAGAGCACCCCTAAGGTGATGAGGGGTCCTATGAAAGGGAGCATCCAGGTGGTTAAGGGGATAGAGAACTAGCAGACAGATGACTGGGAAGAATATCCAACCTGAAGTTCTTTTTGGAGGTCATTAAGGGCTTTTACATTTTGTTTACTTTCCCAGACTCATTGACATAAAGGCAACATTCCTCCTCCCAAAACATACAATTATTGGTATCCAATTTTACACAGATGGTGAATTTAGCTGTACACCAAAAGTCTCAAGTCTGGCTAGAAAGGCCTGTACATATAAATACATTGATTAAATAAAGTCCCTTTTGTATTTCTTGTGATCTCACAACTACCCCCATTTCCTTAGTCCTTATGCTCTGACACAGCCCCTTCTTCCTGGAGTAGTCCCTAGGCTTTGAGAAAAAGGGGCAAGAGTGGGTGAGAAGCAAAACAGTCCATCTTTTCCTTGAAGTGACACCTTAGACTTTCGGGTCTGTTGCTGTTTTCTTTCCAATGGGTTGGCAGTTCATCCAGGGGTTCCTTTTTTAAATTCTACTAATAAAACATAAATAAGAAAAAGTACAGGCTCTTAAGCAAACATTAATTATTATAACAATGGGTACAGGCATAGATGTTTAGAAATACCATCATCCTTCACATTAGAGTGTCTTTTCTAGACATGTCTTTTGTGAAAAAACACAGTTTATCATAAACACATTTTAGTAGATAAACAGATGAAGCTAATTAAAGTCCTTTTTAAGAATATAATATCTCAGGGATGGAGAGATGGGTCAGTGGTTAAGAGCACCAACTGCTCTAGCAGAGGACCTGGGTTCAATTCCCAGCACCCACACGGTGGCTAAGAACCATCTTTATGCTGGGCATGACCTTGATCCTAGCATGTGGGAAGCAAAGGCAGGTGGATCTCTGTGAATTCGAGGCCAGCCTGGTCTACAGAGTGAGTTCCAGGCCAGCTGAGGCTATAGGGAGACCCTGTCTCAAAAAAAACAAAAAAGAAAAGAATAGAAAATATCAGACCTTTGATATCAAATCTAAAAGGTAAAATAACGCACCAAAGCATCAATGCGGGGCATTAGTTTAGAGGCTCATTTGATATTTGGGGGTTTTTACCCATGGCCTTTTTTTATATTTCTCTAGCCTTGATAGACTCATTGGGTCTGACTTTTGGCTGTGGTTAAAACATCTGGTTTTTCTTTACTGACACCAGTTGGCTGCTGGGGGAGGCCCCAGCCAGGCAAAACTGTTTTTTATCCTCAGTAAGATTTTTTTGCCAGTAAATAAGGTATTTTGTTCAACTTGGTTGGTTTATACCCATTTTTGAACAGTTCTTATTTCTGTATACTTTTTGTGGACTATTCTTCAGGTTCCAAAGCCCTTTTGGAGGGTTTTCCTATAGTACCTGGGTTTGATACTTTTTAATTCATGTATTTTGTGGAATAAACAATATCCCTCCAAGAAATCTTATGTCTATTAGTCAAAGGAAGAAGTTAAGCACATTTGATAATGAGTCACTGTCATAATAATCGATTCCTAATCCAGAGAGATGCCTGCAGGAGTGCCTATGTATCACCCTGTGTGTTGGCTCCCTGTGAAGTGCTTTTTTCTCAGACTTCTTCTTTTTTTTTTTTTTTACTTTTTTTAAAATTTTATTTTGGTATGTGTATCAATGTACTGTCTGCATGCAGGTTTGTGCACCCGTGTTGTGCAATGCCGCGGAGGTCAGAAGAGGGTCTCGGATTCCCCTGGAACTGGAGTTCTTCTGGAATTGGAGTTTCAGACTGCTCTCGGCCGCCATGTGGGTGCTGGGGATCGAACCCGGGTCCTGTGTAAGAGCGGTCAGCGCTCCTAACCGCTAGGCCATCTCTCCAGCCCCTGTTTTTATTTTTTTATGTCTAGATGGGTCAATCCCTTTTTTCATAGTTAGTAAAGGATTGGGGTTGTTATTTTTTATTTTAAAATTGAAAAATTGACAAAAGGTTTAGAGTAGAGAGTTCTCTATTTAACTGTATCCTCGAGGGAGCCATATTAACCTCTCACTTTTTGTATTAGTACCATGAATAGGATAGTTTTTGTTGTTGGGTTTTTTTTTTTTTTTAGACTTTTACATTTTAATTTATAATTTTTTATTTTTTTATTTTTTTTTAATTTATAATTTTTTAAAGGCAGTTGTACTACATACCCATACAGGAATGAAGTTGTAAAGGTCCATTAGGTCCATTCACACTGTCTCTTATTGGACTGTATACTGTTGATTGTAAAACCCAGTCTTTTAGAGCCAAACTATCTTGCAGACAAAAGAAATGTTACAGGCAATATTATACAATACAGAAAAATATAGAGAAAACTTGTCTACATTAATCCCAAACAAGTATTAGTAATAATTTGTATTTTATTAAATTTAAGTATATTACCAATTTTTATTAATATTTAACCAATTTTACTTAATATAAGCATTTTAACTTTTACTAAGCCTTTAAATACCACACAATGTGTAGATAAAGCTTGAGAAAAAATGGAACATTATTTAGATAAACCTAAACTAGACATACGTTGTGTTTTTAAAATTGCTTGATTTAAGACTTTACTTTCAGGGATCATTTCTATAGTATGTTAAAATTGCTTGATTGAATTATGACCCTAGAGAAACAGCTTATTTATATAATTTTAACTTTTATTTATTACAAACACCTAATATATTATTTTAAAGTATAAATTCTATAAAGTAGATTTTAAAATTAACTTATATTTTTTAACTTATATTTTTAAAGTGTAAAAACTTTATTACCCTCTAACTTATGAGAACCTGTTGGAACCTGTTTCAGGTATTGTTTTTTAATTTTATTTATTTCTGTATGTGTATGAATGTATTGTTTGCATGCAGGTTTGTGCACCTGTGTCATGCAATGCCGCAGAGGTCAGAAGAGGGCATCAGATTCCCCTGGAACTGGAATTCTCCTGGAATTGGAGTTTCGGACGGTTCTCAGCTGCCATGTGGGTGCTGGGGATCGAACCCAGGTCCTCTGCAAGAGTGGTCGGTGCTCTTAACCACTAGACCATCTCTCCAGCCCCTGTTTCAGGTATTGAAGGACCATAATGAGTAGGTGGCACCATATACCCAGTAAAATGCCTAATTGTTTTATGTATTTGTAATTTTTACTTACCCTTAATAAATTAATTTATCTGTTAGTTGTTTGATTATATTAACATACCTGAGTTTGGGAGAAAAGGGTCAGCTTTAACCCTAGAGTTAGACTTTTCTGAATTTAAGTAGCATATCCTTAGCATTAAGCATGAGTTTATACATTTAAGTAATACCATAAAATAAATACTGTGGTTAGGCACGATGTCATGACAAACTAATTTTAAAAAACAAAACTTTAGAGCATTTTTTGAAATGTAGCAAATATCCCTAACTGGGTTTCAACTTAATAAGAGATGGAAAATGAGATGAGCTATAAGGTGAGCTAGACAAACTCCATTTTGTTCAGAAATTACTGTTTCTGACCTTAATTTAAATCTCTGCTGTGCTGGGATTGAAGGCAGACTGGGCACAAAGGCACCACATCTGGCTGGCCCAGAGAGCTCTCAGGAGTGGCCCAGGCCACAGGATTTTAGGGCCCACTCTTGAGGAAAAGTCCTAATGTGTGGTGAGATTAGCCAATCTCTGCTCATTGCAAAATGCTTGACATGCTAACCAAATAATGCTGTTCTGAAAAATGCTTGTTTCTGATCCATAACGTTAATAAGGAAACAATTTATTGGACTTAGAGCCTTTTGTTGGACTGGGCTTGCATGAAAATTCCCACAAAAATCCACCTGTCTCTGCCTCCAGAGTGCTGAAGTTAAAAGACGGTGTTATCTTAAGTTGATTCTAAAAAGTAGCCCAAAGTAAACATGATTTAGGATAAATTGTTACTAAGAAGCCATGTGTTCAGCTCAGTGGCTGGTGTGTACACATCTGGCAGGCAGGTGGGGTCAGATCATAAGCCATGTGGTCTGGAACCTGTGAACAAAGCCCTTCCCCAGTAATTTTTTTAACGAATTAAGTTTAGTAAAGCCTTTAAGGTGAAACACATTCGAAAAACCCAAAATGAATTGTAATGCCTAGGACTTTTAAAATTAATTAATTAATTAATTGTGTACACATCTTACTTGAACATGTTTTAGGGTACCCAAGGTTTTTAATTAAAAATTTTATATCTTAATTGAGCATGCCAAGATGTAATTTGATTCACTAGATTTTGTTTATCAAAATTAAGAGAAAGTTTTTTTTAAGGGATTCACAACATAAGAGCACAGTTGTTTTCAGATTACATTGATGCTTGCTCAGTTTGCCATACAATTAGGTAATTGGTGCTAGCATCCACAGATGAGGGATACCATTCGTCGTTTGTTTTTCTGGGACTGTGTTACTTCACTCAGCATGATGTCCTCTAACTCCAGCCATTTACCTGCAAAGCTCATGATGTCATCTTTCTTTATTGCTGCATAGAACTCCATTGTGTAGATGTACCACATTTTCTCTATCCACTCGTCAGTTGAGGGGCACTTAGTTTGGTTCCAGCTCCTTGCTATTGTGAAGAGAGCTGCAATAAACATGGCTGTGCATGTATCTCTGTGGTAAGATGAGTCTTGTGGGTACATGCCTAGGAGTGGTATGGTTGGGTCAGGTGGCAAGTTCATTCCAAGTCTTCCAAGGATTAAGAGAAAGTTTTTAAATGGCCAAAATTATCTCAAGATAAAAAATGATATATAAAGCCAATGCAAAACAAAGACAATTTAGAATATGCACAATAAAGTCTGAAGGTAGTTATTTTGAACACATTACATTTGTTTATTTTTAGGAAGCTTATTTAAGGAAGAAGACAATTGTCAGTAAACCTTTGGTACAGAAAGTTTAAAATTAAATCCTTGCAAGTCTGAAATTAATTAAAAACAACCTGAATGAAAAAGTTACCTGTAAACAATCAAAGTGAAAAAAGAAAAACTTACTTTTTTTGAAACTCACTCTGTAGACCAGGCTGGCCTTGAACTCACAAAGATCTGCCTGCCTCTGCCTCCCAAGTGCTAGGATTAAAGGTGTGCACCACCATGCCCAGCTTTACCTCACATATTTTGAGCAGAAACTTAAGTAAAGGAATTTTTCAGCATTATGAGATGTTTGTCTGTAACATAGTAAAAAGGGAGTTTTTTATTCTAAGATTACCGCTAGAATTCTGAAGAACAAAAAAAAATTTTAATTTGAAAGCATAAGAGGATTTACAAAATGGAGGGTTTGAGATTTGACCCCTGGGCCTTGTAGGGCCAAGTCTGCTTACTTAAGTAGCTAAGCTGATAAGAAGGGGAAAATTCCCAGGTGAGTTTCCCAGGGCAGACAAAGAATCACAGCAGGAAGAGTTTAGGCAAAGGACAGCTTGGGGGGTGCACAGTAGCGTTCTGGGGCGGGGGCTACAATGACTGCAGCTGTACACACATTTGCCCCTCTGCTGGATTTTGTGTCTTTGGTCTATGGCTGAATCACGTTTACTGGCAAACAAGACGTCTCCAGCTTTCGGCTGGAAAAAGAAACACCCAAATCCACCTCCCTGAAGGGCATGCGCATGGGACTGAGTCATGCTGGAGGTTGTAGGGAGGGGGTTGGGGACAGGGAAGTGGGGTTGATTGTGTGTGTGTCCAACCTCACTCTGTCTGTAACAGACGATGATTTTGCCCAGGTTTGTGAATCTCCTGTCTGTTTAGTTAGAAGGGGGAAAAGCCATAGCACTGTCTCTAAGGATAATCAGCTTGGGAAAAACCCTGTAACCTAGGCCCAACTGGGTGTGGACTCTGCTACTTTTTTTTAATTTTATTTATTTCTGTATGTGTAGGAATGTACTGTCTGCATGCAGGTCTGTGCACCCATGTCGTGCAATGCCGCAGAGGTCAGAAGACGGTGTCGGATTCCCCTGGAACTGGAGTTCTCCTGGAACTGGAGTTTCAGACGGTTCTCAGCTGCCATGTGGGTGCTGGGGATCGAACACCCGTCCTCTGTAAGAGCGGTTGGCACTCTGACTCTTCTACTCTTAAGGAGTGCCTCAGCCCTCAGTTTCCTAATATGTGACTCCCTCTGATGTGTGAAGGAATTAGCCATGATAGAAAAAGAGAAACACTTATGCCCCAAGAGAATGTTCCCAAAGGCAAAGGCCAATGTGGGGGACACACTGGCATTAAACCTCCACTCAAATTTCAGAAACTGGCAACTACCCTGGCGGCAGTTACTGGTCAATGAGTTACCAGTTTGTTTGAAATTAAGATAGAAGATTCCTGCCAGGGCTGTCGGGTCCCACCAGAGCACACAGGGACCATCAACTGGCACCAAAGAGGAGCCTCAGGCAGAGAGCCTCAGTGCCCCTTTGCCTTAGAGGGTCCCTCATGATGGCACAAACTGAAATTAAAAATTATAAATCTGTAGCCCCTAAATGTGGGGGGATGGAGGGTACAGCCACCTAATGTCCCAAATCCTGCCAAGGAAAGGGGATTGTACACCTTCTTCCTACGTGTCTTCTGAAGGTCTCATCTCCTCAAGCTCCACGGGTTGGATGCCAGCTGTTGGCTTCCTCCAAGTCATGAGGTTGCTCCCTCCCAGGTCACCTCTAGGTATGGCAGTTGTGCCTGGCTGTGGCACAACGGGGGGGAGGGGCAGCACACTAGGAGGGAAGGGGAGGGAGAGCAGAGGATGGTCCCAAGAATGGCGAGTGAACCTGAAGAATGTATCTGAAGAAAGACTCAGGAGTTTCATCAGGGAACAAAACTCATTTATTTGCAGAGTTTTAAGCACTTATATAGAGCTATGTTGGGCTCTTTGACCAGGAGGTGGGTGGGACAGAGGGGAAGTCTATGTGCATTCTGCAACAGCTAAGTTTTATGGTAGAAATACTGTAGCCCCCCCCCCCCCTCCCATTAGCTTATAGCTTGGACTATTTGCCTGCAGAGGACACGGCGGACATGCCTCAGGAGGGATAAGCTTAAGAATGCTACACTTCAAGCTACACTCCCCTGGGGGTTGAGGGGGGCTTCAGGTGCCTGATGTACAGTATGAGGAATAGGAGTGGCCCCCATCTCCTCCTGGCCTTCTAGGTTTTCAGAGTAAAGAGCCAGCTCTCTTATACTCAGCCAATAATGGATTTATCTGCCCCACAATGGATCACATTTTCTTCCCTCACTAGTCTGAGTCCATATCTTGGCTCTGTGAATAATGCTATGGTTAACATTGAGGGCAGATCTCTCTCTGACATACTGATTGTGTTTTCTTTGGGTATATACCATGATATTGCTGGGTCCTATCTTTGCTTTCCTGAGGATCCTTTGTGCTTACATCCTTAAAGCTATGCTAATTTACTTTCCTACCAACAGTGTACAACGGTTCTCTGTCTCCCCTTCACCATGCATGTGCTCTTTTCTCTTTTGACAACTGCCACTCTCACAGGTACCAGGGCACTTCTCATGCTGTGTTGAGTTTGGATGACTCATGAGGTCACTTCTTAGGTACTGAGGGCACCTTATTAAGTACTGAACCTCCTGGTGTGTCCTCTAGTGAGAATGTCGGTTCAAGTCCTTTGCCTACTGGCTGCTCCTGTTATTTGTTTTCTTCTCATTGAATGCTTGAATGCTGGGCTTGCAGCCAGTGGTACTATTTGGGGAAGCTGTGCAGCTTGCCATAGTATACATCTTACATAAGGCAGTATGGCTGACCAGGCACGTGAACACAATTACTTCCTTCCATTCTCTAGATTGGTCTTCAACAGTTGTTTGGTTCCTTGGTGGTACTCTACACAAGGTTTTTTATTTTATATTTATAAGTGTTATGCCTACATGTGTTTAAGTGCACCCATGTCCTGCAATGCCCACAGAGGACAGAAGAGGGCATTGGATCCCCCAGAACTGGAGCTACAGATGGTTATTAACTGCCATGTAAGTGCTGGGATTCAAACCCAGGTCTTCTGCAAGAGCAGCCATTGCTCTTAACCACTGAGCCATTTCTCCAGACCAATAGTTTTTTTTTTATTAATTTTTATTTATTTCTGTATGTGTTTGAATGTACTGTCTGCATGCAAGTTTGTGCACCCGTGTCGTGCAATGCTGCAGAGGTCAGAAGAGGGTCTCAGATTCCTCTGGAACTGGAGTTCTCCTGGAATTGGAGTTTCAGACAGTTCTCGGCCGCCATGTGGGTGCTGGGGATCGAACCCGGGTCCTCTGTAAGAGCAGTCGGTGCTCTTAACCGCTAGGCCATCTCTCCAGCCCCAGACCAATAGTTTTTTAGTTTGATGTGTTTCACTTGTGAACACAAATGTTCACGTGATGTTACCTATGTGTGAGGTGATACAATTTTTACTTGAAGACTAATTATGGTTTAAGGAGCCCTCAATGGGTGTCCTGGAGATGGGATAAAGACTAGTGGTTAATTCTGGTTTCTGCTGCCCTGCTTTATGACAAACATGTCAAGGCAGTATCTGCCTAAGTCACCTAACAAAATTCACAGATCATGCAGTTCAAACTAAATAATGTGTCTCACAGTTCCAGAGGCAGAGTGACCCAGGACCAAGAATACGGACATCACATGAAGCCACGAGTAAAACCTGCAAGTCCAATAGAAAATCACAAACACAGGCAACACATTAAATGCATGCTTAATACCAATCGGTAAAGAAGAAATCTAAAATTTTGAAAATGCCTTGACACAAAAAGAAAAAGATGTGGTGGGACACACCTTTAATCCTAGAACTCAAGAGGCAGAGGCAGAGGCAGATCTCTGTGAGTTCAAAGACAGCCTGGTCTACAGAGTGAATTCCAGGACATCTG
>VZQC01015508.1:1118540-1226503 GCA_009823505.1 Rhizomys pruinosus
AAAAAAAAAAAAAAAAAAAAAAAAAAAGAAAAGAAAAATTAAAATACAATATACAAAAACGTAATGGGAGCGACAGCTCGGCACTTGGAGAATATTGAGCTTTGAGAGACCACACGGAGAAAGCAGAACATGAGCAGATGAGCACTTGGAGAACGTTGAGCTCTAAGAGTCTACACTGAGGAGAAAAACTCAAATCAGGAACCTAACTCTTTACTTCAATTCTGTCAATTCCTTGGTTAGACTTATTTTACTGGGTGAGTTTGGAATGTTGCAGACCCAGAACCAGTATTGAAGCACAATATTCCTGGCAGTCTCCTGAATATATTGATCAGTCTAATGGATTTTTGTGAAATGTTTAGGTATCCTATATATAGAATCAAGTATGAAAGGAAATCATGATTAATCATGACAATGATATGCATGTATGAAAATGTAATAATGAAATGCAATATTTTGAACACTAAATGTAAAATGGTAATATTAAAAGGAAATTAACCATTACACTCCATAGTTCAGGTGCTTCACATGGCTGATGAAGCAGCATGTCCCAGGCAGAGAGGGGCAGGCTAAAGAGGCAGCTCATTTCATGGGCGGCCCCAGGAACAAGAGACTTGACGCTGGGGTTCTAACATCCCCTTCAAAGATACATCCGTCATGCCTGGACTTCCTTCCATTGGGAGGACACAGCAATGCCTCACAGTGTTGCCACCATCACACAGCAGTGTCATGAGCTGGACCATTTAAGGGACACTTCTCCAAGTCACAACAGACATCATCACCCCAGCCCAAGACCTCACCCTGGGGTGGACACACACGATCACAACCTAGACAGTGAAGCTCCCAGCAGCAGAGCCAAGGATAGCCTGTGCTGAACGCGAATGGGGCAGGACACAGCGCTGCTCCCTTCCCTGGGTAGGGACTGCTAGCCTCAGTGCTGTGTGCTTGCTGAGTCCGATCCCGTTGCTCCCCTCACTCCTTCAACACAGTTTACTTTTCAGAGCTGAGGAGAGGAGTGCGCATGGAGGAGTGGACAGAGCAGGACTTGCCTGGCTTCTCTCTGAGTCATTGTGGGGAGCACGTGCTGAGGGCCTGAGGCCTGAATCTTCTTGTGAGGTTCTCTATGGGGTCAGATGAGGCCACATCCAGTGACGTCACTTCACATGACTTACCTCCTTGAAGGCCCTGTCCCCACATACCCTGGCATTCAGAGTCCATGGACCAGGGTTCCAGCAAGGCCTTCAGCTTCACCTTTGACCCCCACCTACTATGACCCAACCCTATATTTATACGTCTTTTATAATTCACTGGATTCCAAGGGACAACTCCAGTGACAGCCCACTTTGACTCAAGACACTGAGCTAGCACTCTCTGTCTCTCTGTCTCTGTTTCTCTCTGTCCATCTCTGTCTCTCTTTCTGTCTTGTCTCAGTCTCTCTCCCCCTTTCTCTCATTCTCTCTCTCTCTCTCTCTCTCTCTCTCTCTCTCTCTATATATATATATATATATATATATGTGTGTGTGTGTGTGTGTGTGTATGTATGTATATACACACACACATATGTATCGTTCTCTCTCTCTTTTTTTTTGGATCTTTTTGAGACAGGGTCTCCCTGTGGCCCCAGCTATGTACACCAGGCTGGCCTTGAACTCCCAGAGATCCTCCTGCCTCTGACTGTGCTGGAATCAAAGGCATGTGCCACCATGCTCAGATCTTTCTCATTTTTTCTCTCCCTCTTTTTTCCACACAGCAACCCATTTGTGTCTGTGTGTATGTGTGTCTGTGTGTATGTATGTCTGTGTGTCTGTGTATGTATGTATGTATGTATGTCTGTGTGTGGATGTATGCATGTAGGTATGTGTGTCTCTGTGTGTATGTAGGTATGTGTGTCTGTGTGTATGGGTGTATGTATGTGTGTCTCTGTGTGTATGTATGTATGTGTGTCTGTGTGTATGGGTGTATGTATGTGTGTCTCTGTGTGTATGTATGTATGTGTGTCTCTGTGTATATGTATGTATGCATGTGTATGTATGTGTGTCTGTGTGTGTATATATGTGTGTGCATGTGTGTCTGTGTGTGTATGTATGTATGTTTGTATGTATGTGTGTCTGTGTCTCTGTCTCTGTCTGTGTGTAGGCAGGCACATCTGTATGTGTGTGTGAAAATTTAGCAATTTTGTGGCTAATGCCATAAAAATGGAAACACAAGCACGGCCATATTTAAGGTTTATTGTAGCCCTTACTGGGAAGGATGCTAACAGTGCCCAGCAGAGCTGCCTGTGGCCGCAAGGGTCCTCTGGGTCACTTCCTGGCTGACACAGAAGGTCTTCAGTTGGGCCACTTGGGCAGGAGCTACAGGATGAAAACATGGCCCAAGTGGCATGGTAAATGAAGACTAAGAGAAAGACAGCTATTATGGGTGATTAGGCATGGGAAAGCAAGCAGAAACAAGAGAAGGAAGGCATGCACTGAGGAAAACTTGCTCAGCACCTTCTTCTGAGTTGCAAAAAAAAAAAAAGAAAAGAAAAAAGAACACATGGCCCAAGAAACAATGCTCTTGGCAAAGAATCGTGAGCTGGGGTCAGGACGGAGGAAGGCCGGTGGCACGACTGGGACCTGAGATGCAGAGGCGTGGTTAACTGATAGGCCGGAAAGTGAGGAGGGGGCAGGAGCTGGGCATCAAAATGAAGCGGTAGACCATCCGCACGTCCTCTTGACTTATAGTCTCCACCTGGAAGGATCTCAGCACCTGGAACAGAAGTGGGGTTCCACCTGGCATCCTCACCAGGGCAGAGCGCTGGCCCAACCTGACCAGGGCTGCATGCTAGCACCGTGCTGCAGGGAGGACCCTCCCCTGGTGCTCTGCAGGGAGGACCCTCCCCTGGTGCTCTGCAGGGAGGACCCTCCACTGGTGCTCTGCAGGGAGCACCCTCCCCTGGTGCTCTGCAGGGAGGACCCTCCCCTGGTGCTCTGCAGGGAGGACCCTCCCCTGGTGCTCTGCAGGGAGCACCCTCCCCTGGTGCTCTGCAGGGAGCACCCTCCCCTGGTGCTCTGCAGGGAGCACCCTCCCCTGGTGCTCTGCAGGCAATACCAACATGCTCTAGAAAGCACATTGTTCCAGGAAGCACAAAGGCTCTAAGACCTTTCCTGTGGCCTAACGCTGCCTTGGGAGGCCCTGCTCCATCCCACAGACCCTGCTCAGAGCTGCTCACATGGTGCAGCAGAAGCAGCATCTCCACCTCTGCCAGGCGTCGCCCCAGGCACTGCCGAACCCCAAACCCAAAGGCCACGTGCTGGAAAGTTCTTCTCCTGTCTATCCAGCGCTGGGGATTGTAGCGCTCAGGCCTTGGGAACACTGCAGGGTTTCGGCCCATCGAGTACAAATTAAACATAACCAGTGTCTGCAGGCAGATGACAAGAGAAGTGTCAGGACCCCCCTGGGGTGATGCAGAACAGAGGTGATGGGTGGGTGTGTCGGGCTCACTCACCCCAGCAGGGATGTGGTAGTTCTGGAGTACCAAGTCAGAGCTTAGGATTCTCTCTAAACTGCTTCCAACAGGATAGAGCCTGGGGTGGGAAACCAGCAGGGAGGGGCTCAGCACTGACAGGGCTCCTCCTGTCCACACCGGCACCTGACTCCTCAGGACCCCAGGGAACAGGCTGCCCTGGTCTTGAGAGTGTGGTTCCCAGCACATCCTGAGCCCAGGTCAGGGACAAGCCAGGATGGCCACAGGACATGAAGGGAGTCCCAGAGGGACAGCAATTCCCAGCCAGGGGAAGAAGAGCTGAGGGGCAGTGTGTTCCTGGCAGAGGGGCTCCTGACCCCATGGCTGGCCTCAGGACAGCCAGGGAGGGACAGCCAGCACCCACCTCAAAGTCTCTTTGAGGGCAGCATGCAGCAGGGGCAGATCCGAGGTGACCCTCTGGGGATTCGCAGAGATGATGGCATCAGCTGCCAGGCTCTCCTGCCGAAGGGCCAGCTGCACATCAGGGTTCCGAGCCAGCTCAAAGAGAGTCAATAACAAGGGAATAGATGTCTGTAGCAGCAATGGAGCAAGGATCAGACATGGGCCCTGACACTCCAGAAAGGACACCCCTTCCCTGAAGGTGCCCTCCATGGGAGAAGTGCATGCCCAGGAAGCCCTGACCTGGGAAGGTCCCAGACCTCCCAGTGCTGGCCACCACCTCAGCACGTTCAGGGTCTGCGCTCACAGCCTGCTGTGGTGGCTATTGGAGACCCTCGGCTTCACTCATGGACCCTGCAGCTGCTCCCAGTGCCCTGTGTCTCTTTGCCCTTGGCCATCCCCAGGCCTCACTGCAGGAATCTCACAGCCTTACCAGACACGGATCCCGGATGTCTCCACGAGCCTCCAAGGGGGGAGCCATGAGTCTCTCTCCAGAATGCCTCATTCCAAGGCCCAACATTCTAGTGTCCAGAGCCACAATAACACCTTCATAGGTCCCTCCCTGATGCCACTTGGCCCCCCCCATGCTCCAGTGGGCATGCTGACCTGGTGTTTTGCTTGATGCTTGGCATTAGGCCTTCTAGAAAGCCCTTCCTGGTGCGGTGTGACCCCTGTGCTGGCTTCATCTGCTTCCATGCCCCACCTCAGTCAGCTGGGAACCTCCCCACGCCCTGGGGTGTATCTCGAACACGTCTCTGCCCTCCCAGGCTCCCCTCTCACGGCTCATCATCAGGCGAAGGTCTCCCTCCCCGTAGGAACCTCTCTGGGCATAGCTTTCATTTCAGGACAACAGGCTTCTGGCTGACCCAGCCTAGGAATGTGCCCAAGTCTATCATGCTCTAGAAACAGACAGGGAGTCCCAGGGAATTCACAGGTGTTCTGACCGTGTCCACACTCCCAGCAGTGAGTTCCATAGCATTGGCCTTGATAGAATCCAGCGGCAAATCCCCCTGAGACATCAGCTCTGCCACAATGCCACTGTAGTGCTGTTGGGTGCCAAGTCTGAGCTCCTGGTGAACCTTCCCAATGCGACTGCTGGCTGCAGATGTGGGGAGGAAGCTTCAGACATGGCAGCTCTTCCTGGTTGACCTCTTACACACCAGACCCCAGGACCTGCAACTGTCTCTGCTCCTTTCCTCCTATATTTGGGCTGACCCAGCCGTAGCCTCACTGTGAACATGTCAGAAAAACCATAAGCCATGATCACAGGGCTTTGACATGGACCTGGAGTTACCACGAGTAAAGGTGAGTGGGAATCAGGTGGCCACTGTGCCCGAGCCATGGCTCAGCCAGGGTCCTCGACCCTCACCATACTCGACAATGTCATCCCAGGCCTCAAAGTGCTCCTTCCACACTTGGGCGCTTGTCCACCGGGTCAGCCTTCTGGGCAGGAACATGAGTTGTGGGGTGGACTTGAACATGGACTTCAAGGCACGGATGAACTTTAGGCTGCCAGGGCTTATGTCATGCCCAAGTAGGCCCAGGCGCTCCCCAAAAAGAGCAAGGTTGCTGGCTGCAAGGCAATGGGGTCCCTGAGCCAAGGAGAGGGCTCAAGGCTCCCCCTCCTCCTCCTCCTCCTCCTCCTCCTCCTCCTCCTCCTCCTCCCTGCCCCACTCTGCACCCTCTGACTGCCTCAAGCCTGGTCCTTCTGGATACACACCTTCTATGGTATAGTTGAAGACGCTGGGCTGAATGTCCAGGGTGAGGCTCCCACGGGCATTCTGCAGCACCTTCTTCTTTAAGGCCTCCAAGAAGTCCCTTGCTACCATGTCCACCATGGGGACAAACTTCTCAACAGCTTTTGGTGACAGTACCTTTGGGTTCAGCCTCAGTCGGTCTGAGCGCCATTCAGGCCCGTTTCTGCCCAGTAGACAGCAGAGCTACAGAGACCTCCCAGAAAGGACCTGGACCAGGCCTGTGGCCCCCAGTGTTCCTGCCTCCCCAAGGGATTAAGAATTAGGGAGAGGCATCACGAGCTTTGCAGGAAAATGGCTGGAGCTAGAGGACATCATGCTGAGTGAAGTAACACAGTCCCAGAAAAACAAACGAATGGTATCCCTCATCTGTGGATGCTAGTGCCAATTACCTAGTTGTAAGTATTTCTTGTGCATGGCCCCCTGAGCTTTTGTCCAAAGCAGTTGGGCGTAATGCATATTGGAAACAACAACAACAACAACAGAAAGGACTGCATCAAAGAGCTGACTGAAACAGTGAACTTCTGCTCAAAACAGTCAACTCCCTCATGGAGAATATTGAGAAAGACTGAGAAAGAGATGAAAAGCATGTTTGGCAGAATGCATGAGCTCTGTTGGGGTTGGGGAATGGGTGGGAACATGGGTCTAGATTTGTTAAAAAAATAAAAATAAATTTATGTGAAAAAAAAATTAGGGAGAGGGGACATTGGGCTCAGAAGCAGCCTCAGCAGGTCCTGGCCACACCCCTTCTTCCAGAGCAGTCTTCACATGTTGGACAAAAGGTTGGTCCTATGCAGTGTGTGGCTTCTGTAGGATCTGCCTTTCTCAAGGAAGGAACCCCATCTTCCTTAAGGCAGGAAGCACCCAGAAAACCACTCACAACACCCACAAACCACAGTCCAGGGCATAGGGGATCTCATGGGGATTCTCTGGTGAATGAAGGGCTGGGCCTGCACACTGCGCCCCACAGGGTGCTATCCCTTTCTAGGCTAAAACCACAAACATCAACAGTGGTCACACCACATGTACATGTGCAGTGTGCTCACAAACCTGAAAATGACATGTGTAAATACTCTGTCCATGTGTGCACACACCTGAGGCAACGGCCATGCACACAGATGCAAACACACACCTGCAGAAATCTCATATGTCATATCTGCACACTCAGATGGCCACACATCCCATACTCACAGATGCAAGACACACACACACACACACACACACACACACACACACACACAGTTCCACCTCACTGCCTGTTGAACAGGTGTCCTGTCAAGGTCCCAAAGGGACCTTTTCCCCTAAGCCATTACATATCTGCTCTTTACCTGGACTGGGGAGCCCTGTACAGCCTGCCTTCTTTTTTCAGCCCTGCCCTCCCATTGGGAACCCTTGGCACCACATCCACCCTAAGCCCCATGAGCCCTGCTCCCCTCCCCTGGTGAGTGGCCAGCCACAGTGTTTGCTTGTGAGTCCACAGGAGTGTCTAGGACTGTCTACCCCAGTCTCTAGGGACCAAGGCACCCTCAGGAAGGTAACTGTCCTGCTGGGCATCAGGCTGTGGCACATGCTGGCTGTGGCCCAGAGCCAGTGACTCTCACTCCTGGGCTGGTCTAGAACCCCCAGGAGGACAGTCCCCCCAGGAGGACAGTCCCCCCAGGAGAAGGGCAGTCCCCCAGGAGGACAGTACCCCCAGGAGGACAGTACCCCCTGGAGAAGAGCAGTCCAGAGCAGGAGCTCAGTGTTAGCAGCATTCCTCCTGCCCAGGCCCAGGCCCAGGCCCTCCAAGACACAGCTCCCATCCATGCCTGGCAGTCACCTGTTTCCACAGCCCCTTCCCAGCAGGTTCTGCTTCCTGTGTCCAGGCCACCAGTCCTCCCTCCCCCATCACTCCCAATGTCTGCTCACAGCAGGAACACGCCTCTTCTCAGGCCATGGTGCACCCTATGGGCCACCCAGGGCTCTGGATGCATCCGACGGGGGTGTACGCTCTCCACCTGGTGCAGCCTCTCAGCATCCTCTGGCAGCATCACAGACACCACCTGTGTTCTTCCCATGTTGTGCCTGTGGGGCGAGGCACAGTGCCCTGCTGGGTGGCTGTGGGCCTTCCCCCTGAGCCCTCTGCAAAACCAGCCCAGGCTGTGTGCGCTCTGATACCCACACTCTCCTGGCCCATACTTTCCCACAGAGGACTCTCCTGGTGTCTGCCTGACTCCTCTCCTCTTCAGCCTCCTGCACTTGTCCTCCCAGCAGCGAGCAGGGCTTCTCTCTGTTCGTGTGGACATTGTCCATAGCCCAAACCATCCCATAACTCATCATGCCCCCTCCCCATCTTCCTAAGGATGCAGTGCCTGGGCACAGTGGGGAATGCAGCAGGGCATGCCCTGAAAGGTCCGGACAGTCAGCAGGACAGAAAGTTCTGGCTATTCTCGGCAATGGGCTAGGACGGCCTTTACCTGAAAATGGGCCCCAGCTCCTGGAAAGCCTGGTGCATCTCCAGGTGCAGGTTCTCATAGCCCTGATCCTTCCATATCTGCAGCATCTTCAGCCACTTGTTGCTGCTGTGCTGAGGTATGGCTTCAAAGGACAGCACTGTCTTGGGGGCTGGTGCTGTTGCGGTGCCCAGTGCCCTTGTCCTGTGCAGGCACTGACGGCTTCCTGCCAGCCACACATCAGTCTTCACCCTGAGGGCCATTGCTACCTTCTTGCCCTCCAATCCCAGGGGCTTTTATCCTGCCTTGGCGTCCCACTGATCGCGTCATGGAAGGAATTGTCCCGGATGTGCCTGAGAGATCCAGGCCCTCCTCAGGTTTGGTCCCCAGCTATCAGTTGAAGAAGAGGATGAGCAGCTACTGACCCCATCTCTACAAGGCCTGATAGTGGGTGGGAGCTGAGTGAAGGTACAGAGTCTGTATTGGGGGCCCAGTTGGCTGAGGTAGGGTGGGGGACAGAGAGCTCTCTCTTCTCCTCATAGATCAGAGAAGGAAGATGGATGGGTCCTTTGTCTTTTGAAGATATTAGAGAAGACCTTGGTTTCTTTTAATAGAATTTGTCTTTTTTTAGTGACTTTAATGAGAACTAGAAATCTGAGAACTAGAATGTAGATTAAAGCATTATATTTTCCCCAATAAATTTGAACTCAGTTTATTATAAAAGGAAAGGAGGCTTTCACTACTGCTGCATGGTGGCACCCAGATGGTGACATCACACCGCACACTAGCTCCACATACAAGTGTTCATGGGAGCAATTCTGCTGGTGGTGCAGGCTGACCATGCACTGTCAGGGGCCTGGTCTACCACACTCACCCTCAGTTTCGATTCCCCCTCATCACACTTCTCAGAGCTTCTAGGATTTCCAGCATCTGCTTTCCTGCTCCAATGGCAACATAGTCCCACATTTTACCTCTAAAGTAAGAAAATTAATGGCTCAGAATCTCTTCATCACTTCTTTCACTTTTTCATTAAACAAATATTGAGAACTCCTGGACCATTTCTGCGGATCAAATGTCCAAGATGAGGGGCTGGAGAGATGGCTCAGAGGTTGGGAGTGCTGATTGTTCTTGCAGAGGACTGGGGTTCAATTCCCAGCACCCACATGGTGGCTAAGAACCATCTTTAAGCCGGGTGTGGGTGGTGGTGCACACCTTTAAAAAAAAAAAAAAGAAAAAGGCTGGGTGTGGTGGCTCATGCCTTTAATCCTAGCACTTGGGAGGCAGAGGCAGGTGGATCTTTGTGAGTTCAAGGCCAGCCTGGTCTACAGAGTGAGTTCCAGGACAAGCTGGGACTACAGGGAGACCCTGTCTCCAAAAGACCAAAAAAAAAAAAGAAAAAGAAAAGACAAGATGGCTGGTCCTTAGAGTTTGGAATCAGGTGCCATGTCACATACAATAGGATTACATACAAAGAAGCACACGTCACATACAATAGGATTACATACAAAGAAGCACATGTCACATACAATAGGATTACATACCAAGAAGCACATGTCACATACAATAAGATTACATACCAAGAAGCACACGTCACATACAATAGGATTACATACCAAGAAGCACATGTCACATACAATAGGATTACATACCAAGAAGCACACGTCACATACAATAGGATTACATACCAAGAAGCACATGTCACATACAATAGGATTACATACAAAGAAGCACACATCACATACAATAGGATTACATACAAAGAAGCACATGTCACATACAATAGGATTACATACAAAGAAGCACACGTCACATACAATAGGATTATGTACAAAGAAGCACACATCACATACAATAGGATTACATACAAAGAAGCACACGTCACATACAATAGGATTACATACAAAGAAGCACACGTCACATACAATAGGATTATGTACAAAGAAGCACACATCACATACAATAGGATTACATACAAAGAAGCACATGTCACATACAATAGGATTACATACAAAGAAGCACACGTCACATACAATAGGATTATGTACAAAGAAGCACACATCACATACAATAGGATTACATACAAAGAAGCACATGTCACATACAATAGGATTACATACAAAGAAGCACACGTCACATACAATAGGATTATGTACAAAGAAGCACACATCACATACAATAGGATTACATACAAAGAAGCACATGTCACATACAATAGGATTACATACAAAGAAGCACACGTCACATACAATAGGATTATGTACAAAGAAGCACACATCACATACAATAGGATTACATACAAAGAAGCACACGTCACATACAATAGGATTACATACAAAGAAGCACACGTCACATACAATAGGATTACATACCAAAAAGCACACATCACATACAATAAGATTACATACCAAGAAGCACACATCACATACAATAGGATTACCTACCAAGAAGCACACATCACATACAATAGGATTACATACAAAGAAGCACACGTCACCATTGCAGTGGACATCTGAAGAATCAGTACTAGTTGATTCTCTCAGAACCTGTGCTAAGAGGGTGTGCTTCTAGACCATTTCTAAGGAATATTTTGGGTTTACTGAGATGGTGATCTGAAAATACAGCTAATTACCATACATCATTCCTTACCCTCCCCCATAGTCTCCCTTTCTGCCAACCTGATGAACCTAGACTGATACATTATGATTGCTTCATGTCATGTCCTTAGTTGCCATGGACTCTTGTCTTCTGAGTGTTGTACATGTTGTGGGTCTCTGTGCTGTACAAATGCAGAGTCATGCCAGGAAGACTCTAGTATGAATGAGTGCCTTCATCTCCTCAGACCTCTGTCTCTGCCTATTCAGCTCCTGCATGCATCTCTGCCAACCACTGGTCTTTCTATTCTCCCAAAGTGTGTGTGTGTGTGTGTGTGTGTGTGTGTGTGTGTGTGTGTGTCTGTGTGTGTCTGTGTGTGTCTGTGTGTGTCTGTGTGTGTCTATGTGTCTATGTCTGTGTGCCTGTGTGCACATGGAGGGCAGGGGACAACTTCAGGTGTCATTTTTCAGGCCCTGTGCACTTTTTATTGATTTAGTCAGGATTTCACACTGGCCTGGAACTTGAATAGGCTTGGCTGGCTGGCTGGCCAACAATCCCCAGGGATCCTCTGCTTCACCTCTCCAGCACGGGGATCACAAATGTGTGCTACGATGGGAGGCTTTTGTTTTAAAAAAAAGAAAACTGTCAGCCCATGAAAGGAAACAGCCAGAATTGACCAGAGTCCAAGACAACAGCTCCAGAGAGAGTGGACTGTTTTGCTTCCCATCCACCTGTGCCCCTTTTCTAAGCCTAGGGAACAATCTGCGGAAGAGGGGGCGTGGTAGAATGTAAGGGCTGCGGTTGGGGTGAATGGTGAAACTACAGCAATGTAGTCTGGATACTCATTTGATCAACTTGACTGAACATACAACCCCTCACCCTCCACTGGATGGTGGGGCTGTGGGGGTTTGGGCACAACAGCCTGCAAATTGGTTTCATATGAAGGATGCTTGTACTCATGGATCATCACTTATAGCTAAAAAATGAAAAAAAAAACTGAGAGAAAGATGCAGGACAGTTATGGCAAAATGCATGATCTGGGATGGGGTGGGGGTAGGGGGGAAGGGAAAGGGAAATATGCCTGAACTGAATTGCAAAATGATGTATGAAATGCACAAAGCATCAATAAAAACAAAAAGATTTTTATTTGGGGGAAAGACAGGATGCTGAGACACAATCTCACTATGTAGTCCCGCTTGGCCTGGAAGTTGCTATGTAGACCAGGTTGGCCTCAATCTCATGGAGTTCTGACTGCCTCTGCCTCTCAAGTGCAAAGATTGAAGAATGTGTCACCACACCTGGTTTAGATGGTATCATTTGTGGAGCAGAAATTTCTGATTCTCCCAAAGTCCTGTTTATTCATTCTTTCTTTTGTGTCTTTGATGCTGACTTTGAAATGTCATGAGGAAACTCAAAGTCTTGGGAACTCTAGCCTGTTGCCTTCATTTGTCCTTCATTTATCCTTCACTTGACATTTGGATCTACAATCCAACTGAGTTAATTTTTCTGAAGGACCTAAGGCCTGCAGCTTGATTTTTTTTTTTTTTTTTTGGCATGAGAATGTTCCAGCATCATCTCCATTGAATGTTCTTTGCTGCTTGGTCAAGGGCCAGTTGGCTAAATATGTGAGTCTGCTTGAGAGCTTGCCACCCTACTTCATCAGTCAGTGTAGTACTTAACCAGTATCAAGATACTAAGTCTTCACCATAGGTGGGATCAGCTCTGGGTCTTTTATTCTTGTCAGCATTATAATGACTATTCAGAACCAAGATCTTTTTTTAAAGATTTATTTTATTTGTGTGTGTGTGAATCTGTGTGTGCCTCTCTTTCTCTCTCTCTCTCTCTCTGCATCTGGGTCGGTTTGGGGGTCTGTGTGTGCAGGTCCAATGAGTCCAGAAGAGGCTGTCAGATCTCCTGGAGCTAGAGTTATAGGCATTTGTGAGCTGCTTGATGTGGATGCTAGGAACTGAATTCCAGTCTTCTGATAAAGCAGTATGCATGCTGTTAAGGGTTCAGCCATCTCTTAGCCCCAAAGAACCAACATCTGGAAAGTAGTGACTCTTCATATCCATAACAATGGGACACCTCTTCATTTACTTACCTCTTTAATAATGTTCATCAAGGTTTGATTGTTATACTGTATACTTATATGTTTTGTTTTATTTATACCTAAGCATTTCGTTTTGTAACTATTATTGTAAATAACATTGCATTTTTATTTCAAATTGCACTTCATTAGTGATACATAGAAAAGCAATTGGCTTTTGTCTATTAACCTTGGTTATTTTTCTTGTTCTGCAGTCTTCTCCATCAGAAATTAATATCCAGGGGCTGGAGAGATGGCACTGTGGTTAAGAGCACTAGCTGCTCTTTGCAAAGGACCCAGGTTTGATTCCCAATAACCATATGGTGGCTAACAACTGTCTATAACTCCAGTTCCAAGGGATTCAGTGTCCTCTTCTGACTTCCCTGGGCATTGCCCAACATGGTGCACTTACATACATGCAGGCAAAACACTCATAAACATAAAATAAAAATAATAAATAAAAAAATTTTGGTCTTTTTGAGACAGAGTCTCTCTGTAGCCGCAGCTACCCTAGAACTATGTAGACTAGGTTGGCCTTGAAATTGCGGGAAGATGCAGTTTGAATTAGGGGCTTGTTCTCAGCTAGCATTCCCTCAGGGCACTGTGGCAGTCATGGGGTTCCTCTGACCCTGCCCCAAGAAGAAGCAAGCAACATGGCCCAGGCATATGATGCTAGGTGGAGCAACAGTATAGTAGTGTGAAGCTGGGAGTCTGTGATTGGCTCTGGGTGCTGACATCATTTTGCTTATAAAAGTGAGTTGCTGCTGGCAATAAACCAAATTCTCCATTACCATCATTACACAGAATTCCCGGTCATTATTTTGCATACATACAGGCTGAAGCAGGCCCGGATTTTGAGTGTTGATGGCTAGTGGATTGGACGGAGGTCTATCAGACCACCACCCTGATAAGCTAGCATGAGGTCCATGGGTCTGGATGGAGATCCATCAGGTCACCAGCTGTGAAGTGAATTGTGAGTAGGTGTAGGCTGAAGATAGGCCATCATCCATCAGCCTGAAATTCCTGCCCACAGACCAGCAGTCTGGCCAGGTGGGAAAGCACGGCCAACATGGGGAGCATTCCACTTCCCAGGCTAAGGACCCGGTTGGAAATACCTCTCAGGTTGGGTTATGAAAGTAACCAACTGACCTCTACTCCGAGGGGTCAGTTCCCTACAGTGACCACAGGTGGCCACTGTGCTCACCTGTGCTATATCTGCTCATAGCAAGAGAAGCTCCCACATGAAATCACATAGGTCTGCCTGCCTCTGTCCCCCAAGTGTTGGGATTGAAGGCATATGTTACCATGCCCAGATCAATAAAATATTTTTAATTAATATCCAAAAATTTATATCAAAAATATATAGTTTCTAAATATGCATAATGGAAACCAGCATTCTTTTTGATCAATGTTATCATAGTATATTTCCCCATCCTTTAACTTAAATTTAAAAAAATTATTTACTTTTATTTTATGTGTATGAGTGTTATGCCTGCATGTAAGTACACCTGCATTATGCAGCGCCCTTGTAGGCCAGAAGAGGGTATCAGATCCTTGGAACTGTAGTTACAGAGGGTTGTTAGCTGCCATATTGGCACTGGGATTTGAACCTGGGTCCTCTTCAAGAACAACCAGTGCATGTAATCACTAAGCTATTTCTCCAGCCCTACTTGAACTTCTATAATAAAAAAAAAAAAGTTTTGAGGGATGGGCACATGGAACTAGAGGATAACCTGAGCTAGTTGCTTCTTTCCTCCCAGATACAGTTAAGCCCTACTTTTGATTGGTGTATTTAGACTGCTTATATTTAAAAGGATTACAGAGATCGCTTGAATTAATATCTGCCATATTCGGGACTATTGCCTCCATTTATTGCCTATATTCTTTGCTCTCATATTTGGTTTACATCTCCTCCCCTTTTGTTTAACTGAATATTTTAAATAAGTCTTCTCTCTCTCCTTTTTTAATGTAGTGCTTTGAATGGGAAATGTCCCCATAGGGCACAGAATCCCTCAGACTTGTGACTTCTGAGCACATCACTGGGAACAGGCTTTGAGAATTCATAGCTTTGCCCCAATTCCTCCCCCCAGTTCCTCCCTCCTTCTCTCCCTCCTGCATGTCCTTGAACACATGAGTACTCAGCTTTCTGCTCTCATTGCCTTGCCTCATGATAGATTCTTATCTCTGGAACCATAAGTTAAATAACCTCTTCCCATAAGTTAAATAACCTCTTCCTTCTTTTTTTTTTTTTTCTCTCTTTTCGAGACAGGGTCTCCCTGTATCCCCAGCTGGCCTGGAACTCACTATATAGACTAGGCTGACCTTGAACTCACAGAGATTCACCTACCTCTGCCTCCAGAGTGCTGGGATTAAAGGTGTGTGCCACCATGCCCAGCTAAATAAATAATTCCCTCTATAAGCAGCCATGACCATGGTACTTTATCACAGCAACTAACACACTTAACATATCAAGCACACCTTTTTTCCACCCTCTTTCATGTCATGTAAATACACATCAGTTCACTTTCTGGTAACTAAAACATCATGCCAGTGCAAGAGCTGTGTAATGCCTGGTTGTCCCTGAGCCACTTCCAGTGTCTGCGATGCTGCTGTCATTTGGTTCTACATAAGCTGGACTCATCTGAACTCATCTGGACTCATCTGGATTCATCTGAACTCATCTGGACTCATCTGGACTCATCTGGACTCATCTGAACTCATCTGGACTCATCTGGATTCATCTGAACTCATCTGGACTCATCTGGACTCATCTGGACTCATCTGAACTCATCTGGACTCATCTGGACTCATCTGAACTCATCTGGACTCATCTGGACTCATATGGACTCATCTGAACTCATCTGGACTCATCTGGACTCATCTGAACTCATCTGGACTCATCTGGACTCATCTGGACTCATCTGGACTCATCTGGACTCATCTGGACTCATCTGAACTCATCTGGACTCATCTGGATTCATCTGAACTCATCTGGACTCATCTGGACTCATCTGGACTCATCTGAACTCATCTGGACTCATCTGGACTCATCTGAACTCATCTGGACTCATCTGGACTCATATGGACTCTCATCTGGACTCATTAGGCTCAGAGCTGCCTTTACCACAGTGAGCAGACATCAATTAAGTGTAAAAACACAAGGAGCTGGAGAGACAGCTCAGTAGGTAACAACACTAGCTGCTCTTTCGAAGGACCCAGGTTTAGTTCCCAGCACTCAAACAGTGGCTAACAACCATCCATAACTCCAATTTCAGGGGGTCCAAGGCCTCCTCTGATCTTTGCAGGCATTGCATGACATGGATGCACCTTCCTACATGCAGGCAATACACTCATACACATAAAATAATAAATAAAACATTTTTTAAAAAAAAGAGTAAGAAAGCAAGCCAGGGATTTTCACCACTTCTCCACCCCTCCTCCAACCCATTTCCCTCTTCTGACTTCTGCAGGCATTGTGCACACATGATGTACTTACATACACGCAGGCAAAATACGCATACACATAGAATCAAAGATATTGTAAAATCTGCATCCTGATCATGTCACGTTGGAGACCAAACCTGAGGGGATTTCAGACCCAAACCATAGTATTTGGATATATTTTTGTTTTGAAAACAGGGTCTCGGGCTGGAGAGATGGCCTAGCGGTTAAGAGCGCCGACCGCTCTTACAGAGGACCCGGGTTCAATCCCCAGCACCCACATGGTGGCCGAGAACCGTCTGAAACTCCAATTCCAGGACAACTCCAGTTCCAGGGGAATCCGACACCCTCTTCTGACCTCCGCGGCATTGCACGACACGGGTGCATACAGAAATAAATAAAAAAAAAAAAAAAAGAAAACAGGGTCTCATATAACCAGGCTGGCCATGGATTCACCATTTAGCTGAGCATGACCTTGAACTTCTGATCCTACTGCCTCCTCCTGTCCAGTCCTGACATACAAGTGTGCAGCACCACACCAGATTTATGGAGTCAAGGACAGATGTCTTCAAGAAAGTCAAGTTAGAACAAAGCACTGCTTTGAGCAAAAGTTATAGCAGCAAACAAGGAGCTTTTTAAAGTCAGTAACCCAAGAAGAAAGCAAACCAATCAGAAGAAAGCAATGGTGAAAACCGTACCATGAATACATGTGCTGGATACAAGTGGCCTCTGTCACTCTTCTTCCCTCTGAAGAACTTTTAACATTTCTGGAGGTGATGGAGGCCTGGAGAGGTGATTCAAAAAGTTCAGAGCCAGGGCTGGAGGGATAGCCTAGCGGTTAAGAGCACCGACTGCTC
This sequence comes from Rhizomys pruinosus, assembly GCA_009823505.1. Lineage (NCBI taxonomy): Eukaryota > Metazoa > Chordata > Mammalia > Rodentia > Spalacidae > Rhizomys > Rhizomys pruinosus. The sequence continues at coordinate 1,135,604 of VZQC01015508.1, forward strand.
TTGCAGAGGACCCGGGTTCGATCCCCAGCACCCACATGGTGGCTGAGAACCGTCTGTAACTCCAATTCCAGGAGAACTCCAGTTCCAGGGGAATCCGACACCCTCTTCTGACCTCCGCGGCATTACATGACACAGGTGCACATACCTGCATGCAGACAATATATTCATACACATAAAAAATAAATTAAAAAATTAAAATAAAAAAATTTTTAAAAAAGTTCACAGCCCTTGCTGCTCTTGGAGAGGACCTGGTTCTAGCACACACACACACACACACACACACACACAGACACACACACACACATACACACACTGGCTCGCACAACATGCAACTCTAGGTCCAAGTGTTCTGGCACCCTCTTTGTGGCCTTGGTAAGCACCAGGCACTCACATGATTCACACACATGCAGACAAAACCCTTGTATGCATAACATAAAAATAAGCAAAATAGATTTATTTTTCTAGGAAGCAATGAGTTCCCATAATTTTCGTATGAGAAAGTCTTTTGTTCCCCCTTATTTATGAATGCATGTGTATGTGCATATCTGTGCACATGTGTACATGAACATGTGTGAACACCGGGTGGCCTCTTAAATTTCTGTCCACTTTATTTTCTGAGACAGTCTCTTGCTGAATCTGGAGCTCACCCATTTGGTTAACTGGTTGCTTGGCAAGCCTTGTGTCTTGTACCTCTCTACCTCCCAGTTCTGCTTGGCTGGCAAGCCCGGCATCCTCCATCTCTACCTCCCAGTGCTGGGATTCCAGGTGAGTGCTACGCCTGGTATTTACATGAGCTGTGCCTCCCACTTGGCCTTCATGCTCATGTGGCAAGCACTTTATTGACTGAACCATGCCCTTAGCCCCTCTCCCTTACCTCTGAAGGATGACTTATGGCATACAGATTTCTGGGCCAAAGGACCCTCCCTTCCACCCTTAGACACTCAGCCCTCTTGTCCAGCTGCTGTGGTTTCCGAGGAGCCAGCTGTGACTTTCACTTTGGTTCTCGCACAGCAAAGACTTGTGTTCCTCTTTCTTTTCTCTTCATGCAGTTTCTGAGCAACAACACACACACACACACACACATGCTATAGTGCAGGCATGCATGAGCCTGGGTGTGTGTTTGCTAATACTTCAGCCTAGCATTGTTGTTTTGTGGGGTTTTTTTTAGTATGTTAATTGTCTTGTAGCTCCTTCCCACAGGCCAAAAAATAATCCTGTGAGTCAAACAAAACCACAATTATTACTGTATGGGGCATTTCCAACAATGTGTGGAGCTAGCATTGTTTTAAAAGCCAGGCAGAAGGCCTCTGGATCTGCCCCATGAGGTGGGGGTGATGTGGGATGGTATGGTAGTCTGGCATGGGCTGCTGGGAAGTGATGTCATACAGTGTGGGAGCTGCCTGTCCTAACCCTATGTAGCCATTTGCCCTATTTGAATAAAGAGAATTCCTACAAGCTTTACTACCAGCCAGAGATCTCTGAGTGATGATCAATCATGAAAATGATCAATCATGGAACTATTAATATTTCAGCTAGCTTTCTGCCTTGTGCATATATGGGGCTGGTTCCCATGATTGGTTGGGTGGTTCCAGCAGCCAACAGCCTGGGGCTGCGCTCATGGGGACCACAGGAACCAGTAGTCTCCTGGCCTGGTGTGGCTAGGGAGTTATCATCTCTCCAGCCATGGGCTTGCCCACAAAGCCATCAGCTTTGTGGGTGTGTGTCGAGAGACCAGCAGCTCCCTGGACATCCTAACACTTATAAGAGCAGAGCCACCTCTGGTGCCCAACCCCTGGGAAGAAAAGCCTACCTGCTTTCCTCAAGAAGTGTCCTTTTCTGGTCGGTGGCTATGAATCAAGTCATCAGTTATCACTTTTACCCAGCAAGTCACCTCCCTATTCCAGCATAGGTTTTATTCATTTGCTTGCTTGCTTTGGGTCATTCCTCGGCACTTATCTAGCCTGGTCTTTCTGAGTGTTGTGGTTTGGATCTGAACCTGGGCTCTGGGGAGGTGCTACAACCTTCTATGGATGTGGCATAATTGGAGAAAGTGAGTCATTAAGCATAAAGGGAATGACTTTGATGGACAGATATACTGGGCCCCGGTCCTTCCATTCCCACTACAACATCCCAGACATCTTAAGGTGAGCAACCTCCTCTGCCACACTCCCCCCTGGCAGGGGTCTTTTCCCTGCCTTTTAATTCATTGGTGGGATGAAGGAAGGACTCTTAGGCTCCTTAATGCTGGGCTGGAAACTGAAAGCTGAGCCTTGGAATATTTGCCTTCTGCTTAGAAGATCCAGAGCAAGAAGGGGAGGAACCTGAATTAATTGAGTTATACCATGTACTTTTTCTTAACATTTATTTTATTTTAGTCTGCCAGTGAGGATTGTACATCATGGCCTGTGTGTGGAGGTCAGAGGACAACATGAGCTTCTGGATCTCTCCTTCTACCACATAGGTTCTGGAAATCAAACTCAGATTGTCAGGCTTGGAGGAAATCACCCTTAACCTGCTGCGTCACTCTTCTAGCTCCTCCCTGGGCCTTTGTATGGGTGTGTGAACTAGGGACCTGAGTCCATGACCACAGTGTGAGATGACAGTGCTGAGCCTGTCTTGGCTAGCTTTGTTGGCCCAGGAAGGAACTGCCAGTGCCCAGAGAGAGTGCCAATGCAAGGACTGAGCACGCTGGGAGCCATGCCTGCAGCCTGTGCTGGGGAGCCATGCCTGCAGCCTGTGCTGGGGAGCCATGCCTGCAGCCTGTGCTGAGGGCTCACTGCTCCCACTTTCATCCAGATGTGAGGCAGGCACATCATTCAGAATGCAATGCACAGGAAACAGTGAAGTCTGGGCTGGGAGGGTTACGAACTCCCCACTCTTCCCACACAGCCTGTGCCACTCTCTGGATGGTGTATCCTGACTGGGTTTCTGTAGCTGATGGAAGCCCAGGGCAGTTTCATAAAATAGAAGCTGATGTCACAGTCCCCATTTTCAGAGGGCAAAATTGAGACCAAGTTCAGGGGAGCCTTGCAGCAGTTCCCCTGTGTGGAAACTGATGTGTTCTGGCACCAAGCAGCTTCCTGGGGCCACTGGAGACCAGGGTACCTAGGGAGAGTGAGGCCACGTGGCTTGTTTGCAGGAGTCTGGAGGGAGGTGATGGGCACTGTGGGATGGGTCCACCCAGCACAATGGGCACTGTGGGATGGGGTCTCTACCTAGCACGATGCAATGTTGTGGGGCTGTGAAATTATTTCTCCTGATCAAAATTCCCACCTGGAGGGAGATTCAGGAGTTTTATAAGAAACTTGGGACTCCTGAAGCCCCTCCTCAAGTGCCAGCAGAAGGAAAACTCTCTTTGGTGATTCAAATGCCTGTATATGGCACAGGGGACTCCACTGATACAGATTTCAGGAGTCATTCTGCATTGTGGGGTAGGCTTCTTAGGGAGACGGTTGCCTGAGGAAGCATGCTTATATAAGAAATGCCAATTAATTTATTGGTCTACTAAGCTGGGCTGGACTATCACTTCTTCGGCCTGTCATCATGATCTCTATCTAGAGTGAATAGAAAGTCTTCAGGCTAAGTAAAGCAACAAACTAATGCCTGAAGAGAGACCAGCAGAACCAAAGATGAGTCTGAGAGGAACAGTTTCAGGGCCATGGCACTGGATGGGAAGTCATGCGACTGGGGCTGAGCCACCTCAGAGTAAAGCATCCACAGGGGATCCCAAGGTGCCTAGCCTCCTCTGGGTGACACATCTCCTCGATGGGACCTACCAGGTGGGACTTTGCAGTCACTTAGAAGGGATGGTGTGGGATTCTAAGCAGGCTATAATGGCGACTGCATGGCCCATGCTGTGGTCAGCAAGACGTGCAACTGAAGCCGAACTGTATACAACAAAGAACTTGCCTGTGTGGAGGAAGAATCAAAATGAGAAAAGGGCCCATTGATACCACCCTCCACATTAGCCTCATAGTTGGCAGAGAATGTTGGGGAGCAAAGGAAGGATGAGACAGAGGTGCTGGATTGACATTTCTTACACTTGACAGAATGTAAGGGAAATAGAGTACAGGTTAGATCTTTCCTAAATAGTTTTGTTGGTATACAAAAACATGGAGCCCATGAGAAGACTCAGATGCTGGGGAGACAGTGCCATGTACGTGATAGAAGACACCCCTCAGGTCTGAGTGCTCTGGTTTGAAAGTGAAACAGCCCCTTTGGGCTCATGTGTTTAACCCCTTGGTCCCCAGCTGGTGGTACTGTTTAGGGAGATTGTAGACCCTTTAGGAGTAGAGTCCAGTTGAGGAAATGGGCCACTGAGGACAAGCCTTGAAACTTTATAGCCCTGCTTCCTTCCACTCTGCTTCCTAATCCACCCAGACATGAGCAACTGTGCTGCTGCACGTGAGAGCAATTCCTACTGGCATGTCTTCCCCACAATGCCGGACTGTACCCAAAATAACTAGCCAGGTGTGGTGGCAGACACCTTTAATCCAAGCCCTCAGGAGGCAGAGGCAGGTAGAGCACAAGCACTAGAATGCTGACAGGAATGTAGGCAGCAAAGACAGTGCTCATGAGGTTTCAGAGGCAAGCAAGGATTAGTGAATGGACTAGAGGCCATTCATGTTACATGCCAACAAAACATCTGGCCACAATCTGCCTGTATCCTGAAAATGTGACTGAGGCTGAAGTCAAAAGTAACGGATGATGTTATTTGAAGGAGGAATTGTCAAAACAGTTAAACATCCAGGTTGGAGAATGGTTACTGCTTACTGTTCTTACTCATATTTAAAGTGAGTGTTGTAGTTTGCTTTTCATTGCTGTGATAAAACACTGACCAAAATCACGGGCTGGAGAGATGGCTCAGCAGTTAAGAGCACTAGCCACTCTTGCAGAGGACCCAGGTTCAATTCACAGCAGCCACATGGCATGGCAGCTAACAACTGTCTGTAACTCCAGTTCCAGGGGAATGCCCTCTTCTGACCTCTGGTATTTTATTTTATTTATTTTTGGGGGTGAGTGCACTTACACACATCCAGCCAATACACTCATATACATAAAATAAAAAAATTTTAAATTTTAAGTTACTCACCAAAATCAACTTGCAGAGGAAAGAGTTTATTTCATCTTACAAGTTACTGTCTATTATCAAGGGAAGTTGCAGGAGTGTGCAAGTAGCTAAAGAGCCAGAAGCCCAATGGGAAGAGCCATAAAGCTACAAATCCCTGGAAGTGACTGGCTAGCCTAGGCCTCATTCAGGCCTGAACAATCAGCCACTCCCCAGGAAAAGGGGGACTTCAGAGTCAATCTATCCTGTCTCTTATTTTCTTAACTTTACTCTCTTCTCTTTTTCTTCACTAAAAATCTAACAGAAGCCACAGCAAGAACATGAAGGCAAGAACTGAAGCAGAGACCATGGAGGAAGACTGCTTACTGGCTTGCTCAATTACGTTTCTTAGCCCAGAATTAACACTACCCACAGTGCCTAACCCTAACCCTACATCAATTAGCAATCAAGAAAATACCATACATCCAGGACTCCCAGGACAATCTGGTGGAGAAGTTTCCTCAGTTGAGGCTCCTCTTCCCATGTGTGTCTAGTTGGCAACAGTGAGAAAGTGTGGGAAGATGAAGAAAATGTGAAGCTTGGTAAGAAATGAAACCTCAGCAAATTAAAAACTGCAGGCAAGGCAGTGCAGGCAGCTTCTGTAGTTGTTTCAGAGAGTTCAACCATTACAGATTAAATCACAGATCAAACCTCTGCATTATTGGAATAGAGGAAGGAGAAGAATCTCAAGAGAATAGCATTGATCAGACCTTTAACAGAATAATAGATGAAAATTTCCCCAAACTAAAAATAGACAAACCCATATAAATACAAGAAGCACATAGGACTCCAAATAGACAAGATCAGAAAAGAAACTCCCCACACTATATCATAGTTAAAATGCTAGATGCCCAAAACAAAGACAAAATTCTGAAAGCTACAAAAGAAAAACAAGGTAAATCCATCAGAATTACAACTGACTTCTCAGCACAAACCATAAAAGCAAGAAGAACATGGAGCAAAGCATTTCCTGTGTTAAAGGACTATGGATGCCAACCCAGAATACTATACCCAGCAAAAATGTCGATTATAGTTGAAGGAGAGAGAAAAATCTTCCAGGACATAAACAAGATGATAGACTACATGTCCAGAAAACCAACTCTTCAGAAAATACTTGAAGCAATTCAAAGGGTAGAAGAGAGGGGCAACTATCCCCAACCACCTAGGAAAAGAAACTAATAAAAACATAACCATAGGACTAGAATTGGAGACTAAAAATCCAAATGGATAATAAGGTGAAAGGAAGCAACATCCATCTTTCAATCATAACCTTAAATATAAATGGACTAAATTCCCCAATCAAAAGACATAGACTGGGAGAATGGATTAGGAAACAAAATCCATCTATATGCTGTCTATAAGAAACCCATCTCAACTTCAAGGATAGGCACCAACTTAAACTGAAGGGATGGAAGAAAATATTCCAAGCAAATGGTACAAAAAGAAAGCAGGTGTTGCTATTTTAATATCAGACAAAATAGACTTCAAAGCAAAAGAAATCAAAAGAGACAAAGAGGGCCATTACATGTTTATTGAAGGAACAATTGGCGATGAAGATCTCACAATCATGAATATATATGCACCAAACTCTGGTGCACCAAAACAGATTAACCCTAGTACACTAATAGTACGGGACTTTAATACTCCACTAAGCCCTTTAGACAGATCAACAGGACAAAGGATAAACAGAGAGACATCGGAACTGAATGATACAATACACCAAATGGACCTCACAGATATCTATCGAATATTTCACCCAAAAACCAGAGAATACACTTTCTACTCAGCACCCCATGGAATATTCTCCAAAATAGACCATATACTGGGACACAGGAAAAAACTCAACAAATACAAAAAGACTGAAATAATCTCATGCATTCTATCAGACCACAGTGCAATAAAACTCAATATCAACACCAGGATAAGCCCTACAGCACACAATAACACATGGAGACTAAACAACACTCTCCTGAATAATGAATGGGTCAAGGAAGAAAGAAAGAAAGAAAGAAAGAAAGAAAGAAAGAAAGAAAGAAAGAAAAACATTCCTGGAACTGAGTGACAATGAAACTACAACACAACAAAACCTATGGGACATTTTAAAAGCAGTTATAAGAGGGAAGTTTATAGCCCTAAGTGCCTACATAAAAAAAAAAAAAAAAAAAAAAAAACCAGAAAGGACAAGTGAACAATCTAACACTGCAGCTAAAAATACTTGCAAGACAACAACAAATGAAGGTTAAAAAACCAGCAGAAAAGAAGAGAAATACAAGGGAGCATGGTGGTGCACAACCTTAATCCTAGCACTCAGGAGTAGAGGCAGGCGATCTTTTTGAGGTTCAAGGCCAGCCTGGTCTAAATTGGAGTTCCAGAACAGCTGGTACTACAGGGAGACCTGTCCTCGAAAGACCAAAAAAAAAAAAAAAAAAAAAAAAAAAAAAAAAAAAAAAAAAAAAAAAAATCAGAGCAGAGATCATGAATAGAAACAAAAAAAAAAAAAAACTATATACAAAAAATAAATGAATCCAAAAGTTGGTTCCTTTTGAGAAAATAAACAAATAGACAGACCCCTAGCCAGTTTAACCAAAAGAAGAAAGAACGACTCCAATCAGTAGAATCTGTGATGAAGGGGAAGTATCGCAACAGACAACGAAAAACCAGCATCATACGTGAATACTTCAAAACCTATACTCTACTAAGTTTGAAAACCTGAAGAAATAGATGAATAAGATGAAACCCTGGGAGTCACCAAAGCTCAACCAAAACGAGATCCACAGCTTAAACAGAACCATAACTATGAAGAAATTGAATGTGTAATAAGAAAGCTCCCAACCAAGAAATCCCCAGGCCCGATGGGATTCAAACCAGCATGCTCATTCTAGGGGGGGTTGTCTGTGTGGGTGGTGTCTCTGGTTGCATGGGTGGGAATGGACGTGTCTACCAATACTACTCGGACTGGATGTTGGGTAAAAGCAAAACTGTGTAGTGATTCAAACGGAGGGGTGGTTGCTTCGCCAGCAGTCCGTTCTTGAAAGTCCAGCATCACTATAGTGGAGACCAGGGGGGTGTGTGGTGTGAGAAAGCAGACGCCAGGCAAAAATACAACCTATCGCGTGGGTGCAGCTCGTGGAGAGGGACCATCTCATGAATGAAGACATGCCCAAAACGGTGCTAATAGCAATATTTTGCAAATCCTGAACAGCGTCCACATCAAGAAAACCCTCCACAAGTTCTGGAGGTGTTGGTGTGTCTGGGTGGGGGGTGTGTGTGGGGGGGGTAGTGGAACGGGTGCGGAGGAGGCACAGACGAAAATCGGAATGTCATCAACAGAGAAGACGAAAACAAAAAAAAAAAAAAAAAACACACACACATCATCTCAATTGATGTGGAAAACACCTTCAACAAAATAGTAAACAGCAAAAAAAAAAAAAAAAAAAAAACTAGAGGGAATTGGATTTTGGAGGATCATTCCTCAATAACAAGCCATATACTGGAAACCAAGCCAATATCACTCTAATGGGGAACCATGAGAAGAATTCCCCTTAAAGGTAAGAACCAGGCAAGGCTGCCCCACTTCACCAACTCTTTTCATCAGTAGTAATTTATTGTAGTAGTATTAATTTTTCAATTGAAACACTGTGCTAGGTAATAAGGCAAGAAAAGAAATACGGAGTACTAATAGAAAAGAGGAAGTCAAGCTATCCCTATTTTGCTGAATGATATGATTGTACTTAAGGAGATGCCAAAAGACCCCAAAGAACTCACTAGAAATGATTAAGAGCTTCATACAGTGGCAGGATAACAATGAATTAAAACCTAGAAAAAATTAGGCCGTTCTTTACACCAAGACAAAGCCCAACTGCAAGAAAAGGAATTACAAGAAGTACCTCCACTCAATAGCCTAAAAACATAAAATACCTATACAAACTAACCAAAGACAGCAGTCAATCTAGACAGAACAAAAATTTTAAAAACGCTAAAAGGAATTGAAGATGACATAGGAAGATGAAAAACTCCCATGCTGCAAATGGATTGGGAAAATTTAAAACATATTAAAATGTCATTCTACCGAAACACGTTGTACTACCGGATTTAATCAATCCCGAACAAAATCCCCCAAGAGTTTTCTCACAGCGTGGAGAAAATGTCCTTAATTCATTTGGAAAAACAAGAACTCCGAAAGACGGAAAGCAACCCTGAGCATAAAAGCTACGAAGGGGATCGTTATAACCAGACACTCAAACTATACTACAGGGCTATAAAGTTCAATAAAAAGCAGCTTGGTACTGGCCAAAGAAACAGATCCAGTTGACCAATGGAACAAAACGTGAAGATCCAAACTGAGCTGTAAATTTTAGCCGTCTCATATTGGCGACAAGGGGGCCAAGAAGTCACAAATGGAGAAAAGACAGCATCTTCAGCAAGTGGTGTTGGCAAAACCTGGGATCACCAACTGTAGAAAGAAATGAAAAATTAACCCCTACCGTCTATGCCCTGTACAAAAGTCAATTCCAGATGGATTCAGACCTCCTGAACCCAAAACTCGGAAGGGAAAGAAGAAAAAAGCTTGGCAGCAGGACTACAAGACGTAGGCATGTAGAAAAACTTCCCTAAATCATACAGCAAGCTGCGCAAGAATTAAGATGACGATTGACAAATGGGAACACATTAAACTCAAAAACTCGTGTCATCACAAGAAACAATAAAGGAAGTGAAGAGAAAACCACAGAAGTAAAGGAAGAAATTTCAACTCAGAACATCTGGACAAAGCATTTTTGCCAGAATATATAAATACTCGCAAAAAAAAGAAGAAAGGAAAAACAATGAACACTCAATAGATGCGAGCAAAAGAGCTGAGATCAAACTTCACAGAGGAGGAATTAGAGATGGCTGAGAAACATCTCAAAAAGTGTTCAACATCACTAATAATTAGGGAAATGCAAATTAAAACCACTTTAAGATATCATCTCAAGAGATCTCCTGAGACCAGCAGAAGCGCAAGTACCAGGGCGTGGGCTAAAGAGCCCCCCCCCCGCCAACTGGGATTATGAAGGCATCTGAAGGAGGCAAGCAAATCAAGCCTTCAACACAGTGAAGAGGCATTTAGGACTCACATTGGAATACAAGCAAGGAGAAGCCCATATGCCAGGAACACGAAGAAGAGACAACACGGGAAAGGGGCAGGATAACCCCAAACCAAGCTCTACCAACCCTATGGAAGATTCCTACAGTGGGATCCCCCTGGAGATGCCCCAGGACACAGATATCAGGAAGACAATTGGGAACATATTTAAAGAACTACAAGATTATAAAGAGCAAATCAAAGAACTGAGAAAAGAGAATGAAGAACTCAAGAAGGACCTAGAGAGAGAGAATGACAAACTCTGGAAGGAAGTAGAAACACTGAAAAGATCCCCTGCTGATAAACATAAGGAAACGAACCAGTGAAGCAAAGAGCTACAGGAAGAGATTGAGAAGCTCCAAAAAGAAGTAGATGGGCTGGAGGTGGCCTAGCGGTTAAGAGCACCGACTGTTCTTGCAGAAGACACAGGTTCGATCCCCAGCACCCACATGTCGGCCAAGAACCTTCTGAAACTCCAATTCCAGGAGAACTCCAGTTCCAGGGGAATCCCACACCCTCTTCTGACCTCCGTGGCATTGCACCACATGGGTGCACAAACCTGCATGCAGACGGTACATTCATACACATACGAAATAAATTTAAAAAAAAAATTTAAAAAAAAGTCGAAACACTAAAGAAATCAGAAGAGGAAATGAAAAAGGAAATCAAACATTCATCCAATCAAGAGGAAAGGAATGTGGGCTGTAGAGATGGTTCAGTGGTTAAGAACACCAACTGCTCTTGAAGAGGACCCAGTTTCGATTCGCAGCACCCACATGGCAGCTAAGAACCGTCTTTAACTCCAGTTCCAGGGGAATCCAACGCCCTCTTCTGACCTCCGTGGCATTGCACGGCACAGATGCACCAACCTACATGTAGACAGTACACTCATACACATAAAAAATGAATAAACAAATAAATTTTAAAAATTAAAAAAATAAAAATAAAATTTAAAAAAGAGGAAAGGAATGGAAAAAGCTTCAGAAGCAGAATGGAGGAAGCAGAACAAAGAATATCAGACCTGGAAGATAACACAGAACAACTAAAAACCTCAAGGAAAGATTATGAAGAATTTAAAAATACACAAAAGTGGAACAACCAGGAACTGTGGGACACTATGAAAAGATCAAACCTCTGCATCATAGTAATAGAGGAAGGAGAAGAATCACAAGAGGATGGTTTTGATCAGATCTTCAACAGAATAATAGATGAAGACTTCCCCAAACTAAAAAAAAAGACAAACCAATACAAATACAAGAAGCACATAGAACTCCAAACAGACAAGATCAGAAAAGAAATTCTCCACGCCACATCATAGTTAAAATGCTAGACACCCAAAACAAAGAGAAAATTCTTAAAGCGACAAGAGAAAAACAACAAGTGACCTATAAGGGGAAACCTATCAGAATAACAACGGACTTCTCACAGCAAACGATGAAGGCAAGAAGAACCTGGAGCAAAGCATTCCCAGTGTTGAGGGACAATGGATGCCAGCCCAGGTTACTATACCCAGCAAAAATGTCAATCATAGTGGAAGGAGAGAGGAAAATCTTCCATGACATAAACAACTTGAAAGAATACATGTCCGGAAAACCAACCCTTCAGAGAATACTTGAAGCAATCCAAAGAACAGAAGAAAGGAGCAACCAACCCCAGGCAACTAGAAGGAGAAATCAATAAAAGCATAACTGCAGAAGTAGAAACCTAAATCAAAACCGCAGATGGATAATAAGGCAAAAGGAAGCAACACAAACCTATCAGTCATAACCTTAAATATTAATGGACTAAATTCCCCAATCAAAAGACATAGACTGGGAGACTGGATTAGGAAACAGAATCCATCGATATGCTGTCTGCAAGAAACACATCTTACCTTCAAGGACAGGCACCACCTTAAAGTGAAGGGATGGAAAAAAATATTCCAAGCAAATGGTACCAAAAAGAAAGCAGGTGTTGCTATTTTAATATCGGATAAAATAGACTTCAAAGTAAAAGAAATCAGAAGAGACAAAGAAGGCCATTACATTTTCATCAAAGGAACAATCCACCAAGAAGATTTCACAATTATGAATATATATGCCCCAAATTCTGGTGCACCAAACTTTATAAAGACAATTCTCCAGGACCACAAGTCACAGACTAACCCCAGCACACTCATAGTGGGAGATTTCAATACCCCACTGAGTCCTTTGGATAGGTCAACAGGACAAAAAATAAACAGAGAGACATCTGAACTGAACGATATGATACACCAAATGGACCTCATAGACCTCTACCGAACATTCCATCCTAATACCAGAGAATACACTTTCTACTCAGCACCCCACGGAACATTCTCCAAAATCGACCACATCCTGGGACACAGAAGAAACCTCTACAAATACAAAAAGATTGAAATAATTTCATGCATCCTGTCAGACCACAGTGCAATGAAGCTCAACATCAACACCAGGACAAGCCCTCCTGCCTACAAGAACACATGGAGACTAAACAACACACTCTTGAATAATGAATGGGTCAAGGAAGAGATAAAGAAAGAAATAAAAACATTCCTGGAACTGAATGACAATGACAATACAACACAACAAAACTTATGGGATACCTTAAAAGCAGTCCTAAGAGGGAAATTTATAGCCCTGGGTGCCTACATTAGAAAAACAGAAAGAGCACAAGTGAATGATCTAACACTACAGCTAAAAGCACTTGAGAGGCAACAACAGATGAACCCTAAACGCAACAGACAGGAAGAAATAACAAAAATCAGAGCAGAAATCAATGAAATAGAAACAAAGAAAACAATACAAAAAATCAATGAAGCCAAAAGTTGGTTCTTTGAAAGAATAAACAAGATAGACAGACCTCTAGCCCAGTTAACAAAAAGAAAGAAGGAACAACTCCAAATCAATACAATCTGTGATGAAAAGGGAAATATCACAACGGACAAGGAAAAGATCAAGAAAATTATATGGGAATATTACAAGAACCTATATTCTACCAAGTTTGAAAATCTAGAAGAAATGGATGAATATCTGAAATCTTGGGAATCACCAAAGCTTGGCCAAGAGGAGACCAGCAGCTTAAACAGACCCATAACATATGAAGAAATAGAGGATGTAGTAAGAAGCCTCCCAACTAAAAAAAGCCCAGGCCCAGACGGTTTCACAGCAGAATTCTATAAAACATTTCAAAAAGACCTACAACCATTATTTCTGAAACTGTTTAGAAGTATACAATCAGAGGGAATTCTCCCAAATTCCTTCTATGAAGCCAACATCACTCTATTACCAAAACCAGGCAAAGATACAACTAAAAAGGAGAATTATAGACCCATCTCCCTCATGAACACAGATGCCAAAATTCTAAACAGAATACTGGCAAATCGCATACAGACCCACATCAAGAAGATCATCCATCATGACCAAGTTGGATTCATACCAGAGATGCAGGGATGGTTCAACATACGAAAATCAATAAACATCATCAAACACATAAACGGAATCAAAGACAAAAACCACACCATCATCTCAATTGATGCTGAAAAAGCCTTTGACAAAATCCAGCATCCCTTCATGCTTAAAGTCCTAGAAGGAATTGGATTGGAGGGATCATTCCTCAATGTAATCAAAGCCATATACAGGAAACCCACAGCCAATATCATCCTAAATGGGGAAATGACGGAAACATTCCCTTTAAAGGTAGGAACTCGGCAAGGCTGCCCCCTATCACCACTCCTCTTCAATATAGTGCTTGAAACACTTGCTAGAGCAATAAGGCAAGAAAAGGATATTAAAGGAGTACTAATTGGAAAAGAGGAAGTCAAACTATCCCTATTTGCTGATGATATGATTGTTTACTTAAGAGATGCAAAAAACTCCACCAGAAAACTCCTAGAAACGATTAACAGCTTCAGCAAAGTGGCAGGATACAAAATTAACCTTAGAAAATCAATGGCCTTTCTTTACACCAAGAACAAGCAACTGGAGAAAGAATTCAAAGAGACCTTCCCACTCACAATAGCCTCAAAAACAATAAGATACCTAGGAACAAACCTAACCAAAGACACCAAAGACCTCTACAACAAAAATTTTAAACCCTTAAAGAAAGAAATTGAAGAAGACCTCAGAAGATGGAAAAACCTCCCATGCTCATGGATTGGGAAAATTAACATTGTAAAAATGTCCATTTTACCAAAACTCTTGTATAGATTTAATGCAATCCCAATCAAAATCCCCAAGAGTTTCTTCACAGGCTTGGAAACAAAAGTTCTTAAATTCATTTGGAGAAACAAAAGACCCCGAATAGCCAAATCAATCCTGAGTGAAAAGAGCTACACAGGAGGGATCTCTATACCAGATTTTAAACTATACTACAGGGCTATAGTCATAAAAACAGCCTGGTACTGGCACAAAAACAGACCTGTTGACCAATGGAACAAAACCGAAGATCCAAATCTGAGCACATACAATTTCAGCCATCTCATATTTGACAAGGGGGCCAAGAAACCACAATGGAGAAAAGACAGCATCTTCAGCAAGTGGTGTTGGCAAAACTGGATCACCACTTGTAGAAGAATGAAATTAAACCCCTACCTCTCACCCTGTACAAAAGTCAACTCCAGATGGATTAAAGACCTCAACGTGAAACCCCAAACTCTGAAGGTGATAGAAGAAAAAGTTGGCAGCAGACTACAAGACATAGGCGTAGGAAAAGACTTCCTAAATCAGACAGCAGCTGCACAAGAATTAAGGTCGACAATTGACAAATGGGACCTCATCAAACTCAAAAGCTTCTGTACATCAAAAGAAACAATCAAGGAAGTGAAGAGAAATCCCACAGAGTGGGAGGAAACCTTCACTGCAGATACATCTGACAAAGCATTGATTTCCAGAATATATAAACTACTCAAAAAACAAAGAAAAAAGAAAACAAATGACCCACTCAATAGATGGAGCAAAGAACTGAACAGAGACTTCACAAGTGAGGAATTAGAGATGTCTGAGAAACACCTCAAGAACTGTTCAACATCACTAATCATTAAGGAAATGCAAATGAAAACCACTTTAAGATATCATCTTACTCCAATAAGACTGGCTAGGATCAAGAAAACAAATGATACCAAGTGCTGGAGAGGTTGTGGGGAAAGGGGAACACTCATCCACTGCTGGTGGGAATGTAAACTCGTACAGCCACTATGGAAAGCAGTGTGGAGAACCCTTGGAAGACTTGGAATGAACTTGCCACCCGACCCAGCCATACCACTCCTGGGCATGTACCCTCAAGACTTACGCCACCACAGAGATACATGCACGGCCATGTTTATTGCAGCTCTCTTCACAATAGCAAGGAGCTGGAACCAACCTAAATGCCCCTCAACTGACGAGTGGATAGAGAAAATGTGGTACATCTACACAATGGAGTTCTATGCAGCAGTAAAGAAAGACGACATCACGAGCTTTGCAGGAAAATGGCTGGAGCTAGAGGACATCATGCTGAGTGAAATAACACAGTCCCAGAAAAACAAACGACGAATGGTATCCCTCATCTGTGGATGCTAGTGCCAATTACCTAGTTGTAAGTATTTCTTGTGCATGGCCCCTTGAGCTTTTGTCCAAAGCAGTTGGGACTGATGCATATTGGAAACAACAACAACAACAACAACAACAACAACAGAAAGGACTGCATCAAAGAACTGACTGAAACAGTGAACTTCTTCTCAAACAGTCAACTTCCGCATGGAGAATATTGAGAAAGACTGAGAAGGAGATGAAAAGCATGTTTGGCAGAATGCATGAGCTCTGGTGGGGTGGGGGGATGGGGCGACACGGGTCTAGATTTGATTAAAATATAAATAAATTAATTAATTAAAAAAATAAAATCTAATAGGTTACAAAAAAAGATATCATCTCACTCCGATAAGACTGGCTAGAATCAAGAAAACAAATGATACCAAGTGCTGGAGAGGTTGTGGGGAAAGGGGAACACTCATCCATTGCTGGTGGGAATGTAAACTTGTACAGACACTATGGAAAGTGTAAACTTGTACAGCCACTATGGAAAGTGTGGAGAACCTTGGAAGACTCAAAATGAGCTTGCCATTTGACCCAGTCATACCACTCCTGGGTATATACCCACAAGACTAATATTACTGCAGAAATACATGCACAGCTATATTTATTGCAGCCCTGTTCACAATAGCAAAAAGCTGGAACCAACCCAAATGTCCCTCAACTGACGAGTGGATAGAGCAAATGTGGTACATGTACAGAATGGAGTTCTATGCAGCAGTAAAGAAAGATAACATCATGAACTTTGCAGGTAAATGGATGGAACTAGAAGATATTATGTTAAGTGAAGTAACACAGTGCCAGAAAAACAAACGACGAATGGTATCCCTCATCTGTGGATGCTAGCGTCAATAACCCAGTTGTAAATACTTCTTGTGGGGAGGGATGCATATTGGAAAGAACAATAACAGAAAGACTGCATCAAAAATTGACTGAAATGGTGAAACTGGAGGGGTGGGAAGGGTGGTAGAGGGACACGGTTCTATATTTGATTAATGTATATTTAATTTATGTGAGTTTAACAAATATCCAATTTTTCCCAAACTCTATCTAAGAACTACATGGTATTTTAGGACTAAGTAAAAGTAAAAATATCTGTATTAAACAACATTAGTTTAAAGGTTTTAATAAAAACTGTAATACATCTAAGTTAAGGGGAAATATAAAATGTTTTCTACATTTGTTTTAATTAAAATCTGGATAACAATAACCTTGGGATTAACATATACAAACGTTCTCTATAATTTCTGTGTTATACAATATCATCTTGTAACATTCTCTTTTACCTGTAGGATAATTTAATTTAAGGAATTAAGCTTGCTTCCCAAATTAACAACACACAGTCACCCAAAACAGCTTGGGTAAATTTAATGAAATTTACACCTTGATTCCTGCCTATAGATATATGTAATACAACTGCCGTTTTGAGATGCAGATGCATGGGTCAAAAAATAAAAACAAAATAAAAAAGGGGGATACAGTTATATATTAGACCTTTTTGTCAAATTTTCAATTTAAATCTTAAAACTAACTATCGGAAAAGATTTGTATGTTCCCACATGTCAAAATGTCACCAACTTAATGGCTGAGAAAGAAAAGATACAGCTTTGCATTGTGCAGGATGTACCAAGAAATACCAGCAAAGAAGTTGGCCCATCTAAGCATTAAAAGGAAGAAAAGGCTCAGACTGCTACAGACATCAAACATCTCTGTGCATCCTATTTGTAGCAACTGTTTATAATGAGTCCTAATGAACCTTACCTTCCAGGGGTCGCAAAGTTTAATATGAGAGACCTTCTTACTTCCTTTTCTTCTTTCTTTTTTTTTCTTTTTTTTTTCTTCTTGAGAGAGGGTCTCCCTGTAGCCCCAGCTGTCCTGGAGCTCGCTCTGTAGACCAGGCTGGCTTTGAATTCACAAAGATCCGCCTGCCTCTGCCTCCTGAGTGCTAGGATTAAAGGCATGCACCACCACGCCTGGCTCTTACCTCCTTTTCATAGAACAAAGAAATACATGATGGTAATGAAGTCATTCTCTAACCATAAGTTAGAGCTAACTGTTATAGAGGTAATCTCTTATAAAACCGGTATAACTGCTTTCTTTAATTGTCTAATAGACATAGGAAATGTGAACAGGATTATTCTCTATTCAGAGCCAAATATAATACTAAAGTCTTTTCAAGCTATGCATTTAAGCAAAATATATTAATACAGGAGAGCTCTGATATCAGCAATGGATTATTCTGCCAAGGAGATATTGGCCAGGGGATCCAAGGCCCCCCAAAAGATAAAGGCTTCTTGCCTGTAAACTGGGATACCTGCAAGAAGAGAGGCAGTAAGTCCCTGCTGTTGAAGACCTGATGCAAGCATGGGAAAGATGTATTGAGACCACACTTGCAAGTGCACAGTTGGTCTCTGGAATGCCAGAGAGTGTTACCAAAGGCCACTAAACCAATAAAGCAAAAATTGGTCTCCTTGAGTCAAGCAAGACTCCTCCGTCAGCATCAGCTACACCTCACCTGCCTGGAAATACTGTGCAGCAGTGGCAGCCACATGTCTGTATATCCCAAATATAATTGGCTATTAGCTCTCTCCTTTGAGGAATAATTCACAGCTGATGCCACAAGCTTACATCCTCTAGTGGTTAGGAGAAGTTATAAGCCACAGTAAGATCATGTCATCTTTTACAGAAAAAATATAATTCATGGATTAGCATGCCATCCAAACATCTGTGTCTATGCCAAAGTAACCTACCATAATAATTAGCACTGTTTAAATACCTATATATCTAATTGCTTGTGCTTCATTAGTAGGATTGAAAGGTTATTCCTGGACAAACTGTCAGCCCATGAAAGGAAACAGCCAGAAATGATCAGAGTCCAAAACGATCTCTACAGAAAAAGTAGACTATTTTGCTTCTTGTCCACCAGTGCCCCCTTTCTAAGCCCAGGGAACAATCTGCAGAAGAGGGGGCATGGTAGAACGTAAGGGCTGTGATTGGGGCGAATGGTAAAACTACAGCAACATATTCTGGACACTTATTTGATCAACATGATTGTATATACAAGCCCCTCCAGCTGGATGGGGGCGGAGATTGGGCTGTGTGGGTTTGGGCATAGTTGCTTGCAAATTACTTTTACATGAAGGATGCTTGTACTCATAACTTATTGTTAAAAAAATAAAAATAAAAAATTAGAGAAAAAAAAGCTATCACAAGCTCAGTTTTCCCATTATAATGCGAGGCAATACTATAATGTGTAATAATAATCAAATTATGAAGCCTTAAAAAAGTGACTCAAACATTTTATGAGCATCCACTAATTTAATTGGAGGGAGCTGTTTCTTCTTTATTTTGGTCTTTTGTTGTTGTTGTTTTGTTGCTGATGTTGTTGTTGTTGTTGTTTAAGACAGGGCCTACCTGTAGCCCCAGCTGACCTGTCATTTGTCCTATAGATAAAACAGTATATCTTCAATCTCTCTGCCAGGATCTACCTCCTGAGTACTAGGATAAAAGGCATGTGCCACACACGGTCTAATTTAACATAATTTTAATACTCTCTATTTATTTACTTATTTATTTTTATATGTTTTTATTTTTTAAGGGATTCTACAATATAAGAGCACAGTTTTTTCAGATCACATTAACATTGCTCAGTTTGCCTACAATTAAGTAATTGGTGCTAGCATCCACAGATGTGGGACACCATTCAACATTTGTTTTTCTGGGAGTGTTACTTCACTCAGCATGATATCTTCTAGCTACATCCATTTACCTGCAAAGTTCATCTTTCTTTACCATTGCATGGAACTCCATTGTGCAGATGTACCATGTTTTCTCTATACACTCGTTAGTTGAGGGACACTTGGATTGGTTCCAGCACCTTGCTATTGTGAAGAGAGCTGAAATAAACATGGCTGTGCATATATCTCTGCAGTACGATGAGTCTTGTGGGTACATACCCAGGAGTTGCATGGCTGGGTCAGGTGGCAAGTTCATTCCAAGTCTTCCAAGGGTTCTCCACACTGCTTTCCATAGTGGCTGTACGAGTTTACATTTCCACCAGCAGTGGATGAGTGTTCCCCTTTCCCCACAACCTCTCCAGCACTTGGTATCATTTGTTTTCTTGATCCTAGCCAGTCTTATTGGAGTGAGATGATATCTTAAAGTGGTTTTAATTTGCATTCCTTAATTATTAGTGATGTTGAACACTTTTTAAGACGTTTCTCAGCCATCCCTAATTCCTCACTTGTGAAGTCTCTGTTCAGCTCTTTGCTCCATCTTTTTTTTTTTTTTGAGGTCAGAAGAGGGTGTCAGATTCCGCTGGAACTGGAGTTCTCCTGGAATTGGAGTTACAGACGGTTCTCGGCTGCCATGTGGGTGCTGGGGATCGAACCCGGGTCCACTGCAAGAGCAGTCGGTGCTCTTAACCGCTAGGCTATCTCTCCAGCCCCTGCTCCATCTTTTGAGTGGGTCATTTGTTTCCTTTCTTCTTTGTTTTTTGAGTAGTTTATATGTTCTGGAAATCAATGCTTTGTCAGATGTTTCTGTGGTGAAGGTTTGCTCCCACTCTGTGGGTTTTCTCTTCACTTCCTTGATTGTTTCCCTTGATGTACAGAAGCTTTTGAGTTTAATGAGGTCCCATTTGTCAATCATCAACCTTATTTCTTGCGCAGCTGCTGTCTGATTTAGGAAGTCTTTTCCTATGCCTATGTCTTGTAGTCTGCTACCAACTTTTTCTTCTATCCCCTTCAGAGGTTGAGGTTTCATGTGGAGGTCTTTGATCCATCTGGAGTTGACGTTTGTACAGGGCGAGAGGTAGGGGTTTAATTTCATTCTTCTACAAGTGGTGATCCAGTTTTGCCAACATCACTTGCTGAAGATGCTGTCTTTCCTCCATTGTGTCTTCTTGGCCCCCTTGTCAAATATGAGGTGACTGAAATTGTATGTGCTCAAGTTTGGATCTTCACTTTTGTTCCATTGGTCAACAAGTCTGTTTTTGTGCCAGTACCTGTTTTTATGACTATAGCCCTGTAGTATAGTTTGAAGTCTGGTATACACATCCCCCTGTATTGCTCTTTTCACTCAGGTTTGCTTTGGCTATTTGGGGTCTTTTGTTTTTCCAAATAAAATTAAGGACTTTTTTTCCAAGCCTGTGAAGAAACTCTTGGTGATTTTAATTGGGATTGCATTAAATCTGTACAAGAGTTTTTGTAGAATGGACAGTTTTACTATAGTAATTTTCCCAATCCATGAGCATGGGAGGTTTTTCCATCTTCTGATGTCTTCTTCAATTTCCTTCTTCAGGGGTTTAAAAAATTTTTGTAGAGATCTTTGGTGTCTTTGTTTAGGTTTGTTCCTAGGTATTTTATTGTTTTTGAGGCTATCGTGAATGGTAAGGTCTCCTTGTATTCCTTCTTTAGTTGCTTGTTATTGGTGTAAAGAAAGGCTACTGATTTTTTTCTAGGTTAATTTTGTATCCTGCCACTTTACTGAAGCTCTTAATCGTTTCTATGAGTTTTCTGGTGGAGATTTTAAGCATCCCTTATGTAAAGAATCATATCATCAGCAAAAAGGGATAGCTTGACTTCCTCTTTTCCAATTAGAACTCCTTTAATTTCCTTTTCTTGCCTATTGCCCTAGCAAGTGTTTCAAGCACTATATTGAAGAGGAGTGGTGACAGGGGGCAGCCTTGCTGAGTTCCTTCCTTTAAGGGGAATGCTTCTGTCATTTCCCCATTTAGGATGATATTAGCTGTGGATTTCCTGTATATGGCTTTGATTACATTGAGAAATGATCCCTCCAATCCAATTCCCTCTAGGACTTTAAACATGAATGGATGCTGGATTTTGTCAAAGACTTTTTCCGCATCAATTGAGATGATGGTGTGTTTTTTGTCTTTCAGTCTTTTTTGTTTGTTTGTTTGATGATATTTAATGATTTTCGTATGTTGAACCATCCCTGCAATTCTGGTATGAATCCAGCTTGGTCATGATGGATGATCTTCTTGATGTTGTTCTGTATGTGATTTGCTAGTATCCTGTTTAGAATTTTTGCATCTGTGTTCATTAATAAGATGAGTCTATAGTTCTCCTTTTTGGTTGTGTCTTTGCCTGGTTTTGGTATTAGAGTGATGCTGGCTTCATGCTAATTGGGAGATTTCCCTTTGTTTGTATCATTTGTAGTATAGCTAGTATGCTGAGAATTATGCATGCACAGAGCTTTTCCCTCATCAACCTAATCTGCCCTAGGCAGGTGAAACCATACAAGCAGCATTGCAGACTTGGGCCAATCACAAGACAATAAATGAGTCTGCGACAGCTCGCCCTCTGTCTGTGTTCACTTAACTCCCAGGTTCTGTGTTGTGACTCTGCTCCTCTCACCCCCATTCCTCTAGTCGGGCCCCAAAATTCCCCAGCAGGCCTGGGGGATTGATTATATCTCTCACCCAACAGTGGTTTTTCAACAACCTGGTGCTGGCAAGGCACCCCCTTCCTTGATCAGTGAGTAAGCCCCATTCTGTGTTCTTTGCCCTTTTGACAAGCGTTAGGGAGAGCACCCCCACACACACAAATCCCTCTCCTCCCTTACCATTTCCTGCCCTCGTGGATAATGTTCCTCCCCACATTCAGGACCCATGGATGAGGAAGGTTCCCCCCATCCCAACCCCACCAAACTCCCATCAGCTGCCCCTGCTAGGGATACTGGTGGAGGGTGAATGAGTATCCCTAGCAGGGGCAGCTGATGGGAGATTGGCGGGGTTGGGATGGGGGGAACCTTCCTCATCCTGGTGAAAGTCAGGGACACAGGGAAGGACCAACTTCTCCTTGGTATTCTTGTGGCAGCTTGAGTTATGCTCATGCAGAACATCCTTTGCTGAGGCACACTTAATGCTCAAAATTATAGTGAGGAGGAGCAATGCAAACAGCCTCCTCCCAAATGAATCCAAGTCCCGGGATTTCATCTTAAGGCCGTGGGTATGGAGGAGGGGGGCAGCATTTAAAAGGCCTAAAATTTGGTTTGTGTCTGTTTTCAAAAGGGATTGTGTGAGGTAACTTGCTTGCTTTGGAATTATCTGCTTTCTTTTGAGACCTCTGCAGGCCAGATTCTGTTTTGAGAGCTCAATGTCAGCTCATCTGGTCTGGCTTGGTGAGTTTCCTCCACCCAGTTGCTATCTCAAAGGACCAGAGATAATCTGCCTCTTACACACTAGTAAAATTTGCATCAGCAGTTAGTCAGGAATCCTGGTCTGGCTTGGGAGGAGGTCTTTAGAGCTTGGGGAATTTCTCAGCTCTCTGGAGTGTCCACGTGGCAACCTTTCTGTCTTTGCTAGAGACCAATTTGGGGGTCTGGCACCTGGATCAGTGGGGTGCTGCATGGCTTCCAGGGGCACATTATAGGCTCTTGCCTCCAAGGAGCAAGGGAGAGCAGTCTGGAACAGCCTTTGGGCTCTGTTATGTTTCTGCAAGAATTTTTGAGCCTGTTTCCCTCCCTCCCTTCTTCCTCTCTGGTCTGTGCCATCCTTGCTGATCTCTCAGGCAGACTGTGTGTTTGTGTTGAGGAAGTGAAGGGCAATGAGTTAAAAACCTATTTTGCTGACCATACCAAAGTCTCCATCCTAGACAAAAGGGAGAACTTCCACCTATGCCATAAAAGTTCTGCAGGAAGACTGTGTAAGAATCAGGCTTTTGAGATAACTGTTACAGGGACCAGATAAGCATGTTCCCACAAGCTACAGGAAGAATGTGTAGGGATCAGGATAGACATGTTTTTTGAAATAACTGTTGCAGGTAGTCAATGCAAAAGCCAGACAAGTATGTTTGCACAACCCAACAATCCCAGGAACTATATGTCTTTGACAACTCAACAATCCTGGGAAATATACCATGAATCCTGTCCCCCTTCACCCCCTGCCCTCAGAGCTCTTACAAGCCCACAGTCCTGTAACACCAGAGCTTGGAAACCCCCCTGCTTGCAATATTTCCCTTTAAATTGAGTGCTTGTATGGATTGGGGCTCTTCCCAGTTCTGCTGCGCCAGGTTCAGGAACAGCCCTGGCTTAAGCTAGTTAATAAAAATATTCTCTTGGGGCTGGAGAGATGGCCTAGTGGTTAAGAGTGCCTACTGCTCTTGCAGAGGACCTGGGTTCAGTCCCCAGCACCCACATGGTGACTGAGAACCATCTATAACTCCAATTCCAGGAGATCTCCAGTTCCAGGGGAATCCGACGCCCTCTTCTGACCTCCGCGGCATTGCATGACACGGGTGCACAAATCTACATGCAGACAGTACACTCATACACATAAAAAATAAATAAATAAAATAAAATATATTTAAAAGATTCTCTGCCCTTGCATCATTGTCTGTCTCCTGGTGGTCTGCAAGGGTCTTGGATTCAGGGCATAACAGAAGAGTTGGTCTCAGAAAACTAGGTGAATCAAATTTATGAAAAATGTACTTCACTCCATGCTTTTAGTCTCCTAGCCAGGCATGGTGGCACATGCCTTTAATCCTAGCACTTGGGAGGCAGAGGCAGGCAGATCTTTGTGAGTTCAAAGCCAGCCTGATCTTCAGGACAGCCAGAGCTACAGGGAGACCCTGTCTCAAAAATGACAAAAAATAAAAAAATTATTGTGATTACTTTAAGATGTTAGAGCAGCCTCTTGCCCCAGGATCCTGATGTTTTGAATGTGTGTTTGAGTATTTTTAAACTATGGAAGCTAAATTCAGCTTTTGGATAAGAATGTATTTGGAGGGTATAAATGCCTTGAGCCCTCATACTTAGTAAAATCTTATTCTGACATGCCTAATCAGAAATATAAATATTTTACTGGTATAACTTGGGTACTCTTTAAAAAAAACTTTCCAAACTCTCTTCCAGCACTCAGGAGGCAAAGGCATGTGGATATCTTGGTCTGGTTTGGGTGGAGAACTGATACCAGAATGACCTGGCCTAGCTCTGTTTCTTGCCTCCAGGGTGGGAGAGCTACTCTTCCTGGGGTAGCTAATGGGCTTTGTTGTGTTTCCTATCTGTTTCCCCCATCCCCTTTCCTCCTTTTAGGAAGCAAACTTACCTCCCTGAGTTTGAACTTGTGTCTTGTTGGTCTGCCAGTCTGGCCACTCCTGGAAGTTCTCTAGCCAGGTGTGGTTGGCCACACCTTTAATCCTAGCATGAGTTTAATCCTAGCACAGCCAAGGTCTTTAGGTGTAGAGATCATTACTGTAGAATTTCTGATTCAGAAACAAATAACTGACCCAATTTAATCCTAAATTAAAAATAGGAAAATTTGCCTCACAGCTAGACGACCTCAATACTGTATAAATTGTGAAGTTTTCATCTGTAATTTAGAGTTTTCATAAAGGTGCTGAAATTTCTGGTTTGAAACTAGTTAAACATTTGTTTTATGGAGCTGTTTATTTTTTGTCATGCAAAATAGCTTTATTTTTATCCAGGAACACTAGGAAAATGGAAATTGTTCTTCAGACAAGTGAGTCAATGAAGACTACGTCTTAGAACTTCAAGTAAGAACTTGTGACTTTCTACCACAGGTGTCTTTTTGGAAAGCACTGGGGCAGCCTATTTAAAAACTCTTGCTGGGCCTGTTTGACCTTCAGAGCCTTCAGGACCTCTAGGACCTGCCGGGCCAGCTGGGCCCACTGGGCCCGCTGTTTCTCCCAGGCCTGCTCTTGATAAGGAATTTCCTGGGCCAAATAATCTTCATTCCTTTTCTGTTTAATCAGGTGAGCTTTAGCAAATTTTAATAGATGGCAATCTTCAGTCTCAGAGGCTAAGGTAGACAGATTTTCCAGGACTTTAGTTAATTCTTTTTCCATTTCCAGAACAGAGACCAGGCCTCGTGTGCTTGCTCCCCAGTTGTCAAATACAGGCCTCTTGAGGCTGCCTTGGAGTTAGTGTATTGATCAAGGTTCCTAGGAGCTCTCAGAGCTGTTTAAATGAATAGGCTTGCATCTAATGCTAATGATTTACTTGATATCAAGTTGATTCACAAGTAAACTGTTATGTGAGCTAAAACTGCTAAATTACATTATGGTCCTTGGTCCTTATATTTTAAGTTCATTTTAAGGATTAATCACTTCTGTACTAGGGTGCAATTTATTTCCACACATTACACATGTGGGGACATTTGCCAGGCCTAAGTAAAGTACCTCTAAGAACTCAAAGAAAATTGGTCATTCAAAACCTGCTCCCAAGCTGGCATGAATATCTCACAGTTTATACTAGTGTATTTGAGATAACTGTCCCATCTCATTACAAGGAAAATAAGTATTAATTACTTAGTAAATTTGCACTTAGTAAATTAAGGGTTAATCTGTTTATAAATACTATGTTTCAAGGTAATAAAAGGATATAAAAAGGTAGAAAGTGTTAAAAAGGTATTTTTAGTAAGGATTTATGTGAAGATGATGAAAACATTTATGTAAGTGATAAAAGTCTGAGGAGGTTTATTGTGACAGGTAAAAAGGACACTATATATGCACGACATGGGTGCACACACTTGCATGCAGACAGTACATTCATACACATACAGAAATAAATAAAAAATTTAGAAATCTTTTGAAAAAAAAGGACACTATATAAATAAACTTAAATTTGTAATGTTCAGACAACTAGTTTAAAAATCAAAATGTATATCTAGTCAAGGTTTGTTTAAGAGTGTTCAGTTTTTGTCCAATCTTTCAAGGTATAGAAAAATGATAAGATACCTATATTAAATTAAATTGGTATAATCACTCAAGATAGTTTACTAGTGGCCTGAATAGAATTGTGAATATACAGAGTTGTTAATTTTAAGTCCTCTCCTGGCTTGAACCTGACTCCCTGTTACAGGTTTGGATTAAATGGGCACAGGCAAATGTTGAGTTACCTATGGCTGCTAAAAATATACTTTATGTTTCTTGCAAGAGTTGCTTTGATATTTCCTTTAACCTAACCATATAATTTGGCTCAAGAGGCTAGATTCTATCTTCCTGAACCAACTGCATGCAGTCCAAAAGAAGACAGTCTGGATGGGCTTGGTAATCCTTATCAGTTTATTCCCTGTTTTATGGTATGTGTTACAACTCCTGTCTTTCTGGGAAAACTATAAATCAGGATAATGGGTCTGAAAAAGAAAAAGATTGTTTCCATTTGTAGTAATTGTAGTGAACACTTTTACATTTAAAATAAGCCTGAAATTGTTTAAATCGATCTTTCAAGTTATGCCTGCTTAACGTATGGTTTTAAGTCCCTCCTCCAGTCAGTATTATACAAGGCTGCTTGAACTTTTGTCCAAGCCTTATCTAGAATATTATACAGTAATTAAAGGTGTTAGGCTGGTGTAACTTAGCCTTTCTGGATGGATAACCACCATACATATTGCCCATGCCAATTTGGCCGAAAACAAAAGTTGGTTAATCTGGGCTAACTGTATGGACCAAGAGAAAAGTATAACCAAAAGATAAGTAATCAATATATTTCCTTTAAAGTCTGAGAGATTGTGCCTCCAAACACTAGATTTTAAGTCATTTAAAGTCATATGATATTTGCTGTTACCAAATAACAAAGTTTCTTCTCTCTATTTAAGCAACTACCGAAGGGAAAACTCACACCCACCGAGACTATTGAAATTTCCTGGAAAGCAGATGCTGAGTCCAGACACCACATGGACAAATGAACAAAATAAGAAGCCCAATAATAGGTGCTTTGGAACCCCTGGTTGAGAAATTCTAATGGACTTTTAAGTTTTTTTTTTTAATTCACCCTGTTCCTCTCTTGGTTCCCTGCCTAGAAAATGTACCTAGCTATTCTCACCTTCACAGGCACTAGTCAAGGATTTTGTTCTCTCTGTAACTATACTTTTGGGGGTCTTTTAGATAGATACACTGAGCAGGGGTACCCCAGTCGACACTTCCTATGCCCCTTTCAGCATGGAAGAAGTCAAAGCAGTCAGCACCCTGACTCCCTCTTGGCAATTGAGGTAACCTGCTCAGAGGGTAATGTGATAAAAGTAGAAACTAAAAATTGGCTAGGCAGTTTAGAGTCAAGAACCCCTCCCCCCACACGCCCAAAGAGCCAGTTTCTTTCTCAGCTGAGAACTGAGGACTTCTTGGATCTGCCAATGGACTTCTGGTTGCTCTGACTTGTGGCTCATACATCCTTAACTCACTTGTCAGATTTATTGACCAGTAGGTAAATTCCATTAAAATCATGGTGCTAAGGACCCAATACAACCCCCCCCCAGCAGAGATCATTCCATCTTGGAGACACCAACTGTGGTCCACTCTTGTGAACTTCCTTCAAGGATTTGAAGGCCACATAATGAGAGGGAGAGATAAGTTGGGACCCCAGGTTTTCCTCATTCTGCATGACCCCCTACCAAGTCCTCAATATTACATGTCTACATCGTGAACTTGGTGACATTATTAAAGGCCCCTGGTCACAACAGTTTATTAACTACACCTTGACCCTTGGCTCTCAAGTTGTCTCCCTTAACTCTATCTGCCCTGAGGTCCTAGCCTTTAATACTAGCTTTGTTTCACAGGTGTGGTCTAAGCTAAAGTTCGTTTTTGATCCTGCTACTTGGTCACCTGGGGCATCTTCTGCCTCCTGGCCTTTCTCTGCCTTTTTCTCTTCTGGTGTCTGTTTTGCTTTGCCTGCAGCCAATGTCAGGTCAACAAAACAATGGCCCAGGTCCTCTCAGCAATGGTCAATAGGGACTCTGCATGTACCCCTCCCGATGAGGTGATTCCCATCTGGCTCTCATCCATCCACAATTCACATGTGAATTGTCTCTCCCTTCCATGGTACTGCTCCTGGCCTCTTCCCTCAGTGGCTGGCCAGTCAAAGATGGGTAAGACCCTGCAAAACCAGGGCAACCTAAGCCAGACGCAGTCAAATGTTGGGATGCCAGAGGTGGGATCAACAAAGTTCGGGCATAGCACCCGAGCTCCCACTGGACTGCTCCTCATGCAAAATTAAATACAAAGGATGGAGATGTAGTAGAGCCAGTATGCTGAGAATTACACATGCGCAGACCTTGTCCCTCATCAACCTAACCTGCCCTAGGCAGGTGAGACCATACAAGCAGCGTTGCAGACCTGGGCCAATCAGAATACAACAAGAGAAGAGCGGGAATGTGAACAGTACATAACCCCTGTGGTGGTTTGAATGAGAGTGTCCCCCCATATAAGTATTCAGACATTTTGTCTCCAGTTGGTGGTACTGTTCTTGGAGGTCTTAGAAGGTGTGGCTATACTGGAGGAAGTACGTTATTGGGGGCAGGCTTAGTGAGTTTAACAAGCCTTGTGGTATCCAGCCTCTCCCCCTCTCTGCTTCCTGTGCTCATTGCAAGATTTGACCCTCAGCTTGCTGCTCCAGCCCCAGCCACCATGCCTCCCACCACAATGGACTCTAATTCCCTGGGACCATCAATCATAAGCTCAAATAAACTCTTCCTTTTATAAGTTCCCTTGCTCGTGGTGTTTTTTTCACAGCAACAGAAAAGTGATTAATACAACCCATAACCCTGCCCCCAATAAACAAGTCCACTACAGTTCGCCCTCTGTCTGTATTCACCTAACTCCCAGGGTCTGTGATGTGACTCTGTGCCTCTCACCCCCATTCCTCCAGTTGGACCCCAAAATTCCCCAGCATGCATGGGGGATTGACTATAATCCTTCTAAATAATTTGAGTAATAATGATTGCAAGTCTTTTTGAAATGTTTTATAGAATTCTGCCGTGAAACCATCTGGGCCTGGGCTATTTTTAGTTGGGAGGTTTCTTATTACATCTTCAATTTCTTCATATATTCTGGGTCTGTGTAAGCTGTCGATCTCTTCTTTGTTGAGTTTTGGTGATTCTCAGGATTTCAGAAATTCATTCATTTCTCCTAGGTTTTCAAACTTAGTAGATTATAGGTTTTTTAAGTATTTACATATGATTGTCTGGATCTTTTCTTTTTTTATTTATTTTTTTGTATGTGTATGAATGTATTGTCTCATGTAGGTCTGTGCACCCATGTTGTGCAATGCTGTGGAGGTCAGAAGAGGGTCTCAGATTCCCCTGGAACTGGAGTTCTCCTGGAATTGGAGTTACAGATGGTTCTTAGCCACTATGTGGGTGCTGGGGATCGAACCCAGGTCCTCTGCAAGAGCAGTCGGTGTTCTTAACCACTAGGCCAGCTCTCTAGTCCTGTCTGGATCTTTTCATTGTCTGTTGTGATATTTCCCCTTTCATCACAGATTCTATTGATTTGGAGCTGTTCCTTCTTTCTTTTGGTTAGCTGGGCTAGAGGTCTGTCTATCTTGTTTATTCTCTCAAAGAACCAACATTTGGATTCATTGATTTTTTTTGTATTGTTTTCTTTGTTTCTATTTCATTAATTTCTGCTCTGATTTTTGTTATTTCTTCCTGTCTGTTGCATTTAGGGTTCATCTGTTGTTGTCTCTCAAGTATTTTTAGCTGCAGTGTTAGATTGTTCACTTGTGCTATTTCTGTTTTTCTTAGGACTGCTTTTAAAGTATACCATAAGTTTCTTTGTGTTGTAATGTCATTGTCATTCAGTTCCAGGAATGCTTTTATTTCTTTCTTTACCTCTTCCTTGACCCATTTGTTATTCAAGAGTGTGTTGTTTAGTCTCCATGTGTTCTTGTAGATAGTAGGGATACAATGAGCTTTGTTGCATTGTGGTCTGACAGAATGCATGAAATTATTTCAATCTTTTTGTATTTGTGGAGGTTTCTTCTGTGTCCCAGTATGTGGTCGATTTTGGAGAATGTTCCATGAGGTGCTGAGTAGAAAGTGTATTCTCTGGTATTAGGGTGGACTATTTGGTAGCTGTCCATGAAGTCTATTTGGTGTACCATATCATTCAGTTCAGATGTTTATTCTTTGTCCAGTTGACCTTTCCAAAGGGCTCAGTGGGGTATTGAAGTCCCCTACTATGAGTGTACTGGGGTTAATCTGTGCCTTGTGGTCCTGGAGAATTGTCTTTATAAAGTTTGGTGCACCAGAGTTTGGTGCATATATATTTATGATTGTGAAATCTTCTTGGTGAATTGTTCCTTTGATAAAAATGTAATGGCCTCTTTATCTCTTCTGATTTCTTTTACTCTGAGGTCTGTTTTGTCTGATATTAAAATAGCAACACCTCCTTTCTTTTTGGTACCATTTGCTTGGAATATTTTTTCTAGCCTTTCACTTTAAGGTGGCACCTATCCTTGAAGGTAAGATGCGTTTTTTTGTAGACAGCATATAGATGGGCTCTGTTTCCTAATCCAATCTCCCAGTCTATGTTTTTTGATTGGGGAGTTTAGTCCATTAATATTTAAGGTTATAACTGATAGATGTGTGTTGCTTCCTTTCACCTTATTATCCATTTGTGGTTTTGGTCTAGGTTTCTACTTCTGCAGTTATGCTTTTATTAATTTCTCTTTCTAGGCACCTGGGGATAGTTGCTCCTTTCTTCCGTCCTTTGAATTGCTTCAAGTATTCTCTGAAGGGTTGGTTTTCTGGACATGTATTCTTCCATCTTGTTTATGTCATGGAAGGTTTTTCTCTCTCCTTCAACTACAATTGATATTTTTGCTGGGTATAGTAACCTAGGTTAGCATCTATTGTCCCTTAACACTGGGAATGCTTTGCTCCAGGTTCTTCTTGCTTTCATAGTTTGCATTGAGAAGTCAGTTGTAATTCTGATAGGTTTCCCCTTGTAGGTCACTTGTTGTTTTTCTCTTGTGGCTTTCAGAATTTTGTCTTTGTTTTGGGCATCTAGCATTTTAACTATGATATGGCGTGGAGAGTTTCTTTTCTGATCATGTCTGTTGGAAGTTCTATGTGTTTCTTGTATTTGTATTGGTTTGTAAAAGTAGCTTATTTATCAAAGAGTTAATTAAGTCATGAGAACTGAAAAGCATTTTAATTTGTTTATTTTAATTTCATGTATATGTTTTGCCTACATGTAAGAGCACCCCATCCATGCAATACCCACAGAGGCCAGAAGAGGGCGTCAGATCCTCTTTAACTGGAGTTTCTGTTTGAGCCAACATGTGGGTACTGGGAATCAAATCTAGGCCCTCTTAAATGCTGAGCCATCTCCCCAGCAACCCCAGCCCATTGACTTTTTATTAATATTATTATGTTTGTGTGTGTGCTGGTATTCTCGTGCTACTGCACACATGGGAGATCTGAGGACAATTTGAGAGCCAGTCGTCTCCTTTTACCCTGGGAATTCAGGCAAACAGGCTTGCGTGGCAAGTGATTTTATTTGCTAACCCATCTTCCAGGGGTCCTACAAATTTTTAACTTAATGAAACATTTGTCTTTTTTGTGTTGCTGACCTGCTTTGCTTGACTCTCTGGCATGGAAATGGTTTAGAAAATTTTTAAATATTTATTTTTATTTTATATGTATAAAGGTATTGTCTACATGTATGTGAGTGCACCCATGTTATGTAATATCTGACAAGATCAGAAGAGGGCATCAGATCCCCTGGAACAACTGGAGTTACAGAAGGTTGTTAGCTTCCACATGGGTGCTGAGAATCTAACTTGATCTTCTTGTCCTCTGAAAGAGCAGACAGTGCTCTTAACTGCTGAGTTAGCTCTCCAGCCTCCTAGAAATGGTTTTTAAGAGATTATTTGTCATTTTTAGATTTTCCAAGACCTTGTAGTAGAGCAAGACATTTTCATGTTGGACTCTCTGAGATATCTTGTATTGCTTTGTGTTAATATATTGACTGAGGTATGAGTATAGCTAAAAAGTAATTAATTCATTCTACAAAGTTCTGTCGCATTGGCTTACATCATCCTTCACCTAATTCTGCATCTGTAGGCATTCTTTTGGCAGAAGCACTTAAGAGAGTCAGCAAGCAGCCTCCAAGAATAAATAAATTTAATACATGGGTATCCAAAAACATCTTAAACAAATTGTGCACAATTAATCAATTAAGAATTGTTAGGCAATTCCAAGTCAATTAGTTAAAAGGATCCTGAACAATTCTAAAGTCAATTAATTAAAAAGGTCCTGGACAATTTTGCAGTCTTTTAAGATTTGTTTTGACCTTTTAAAATTCACAGCCTCCTGGACCCCGTGGTTTGTAAACTACCACTGAGCGAAAATAACAAGTCATCTTGATTTATGTCTGACCTTACCTATCTAAAATTAACACCATTTTTATTTCAGCATCCTGAAAGCAGAACAAGTCAGATTTGTATGGAGATTTTCAAGCCAGCTTAGTATAACAAAAAGCTAAAGCTAATAAAATGTTCTTTAGCAACTATTGGTCATTTGATTAATATTCTAAAGCTAAGATTGACCTTTTTTCCAATTAACTTGTTGTGATATTACTGTTTACATAAATTTAGTGTTTAAATTCAGTAAAGACTAACTCTAAAATTAAGATTGACTTTTTTTTCTCTAACTCAGGTCTGCCAGGAGATTTAAACCGCTAATAAATTAATTGATTTATTAGGGGTAAATATAAATTTACACATGTGATAATTCAAAGTTTTATTAAGTATGTACTGTCATCTCCTGGTTATGATCCACCAACATCCCATAAGGATCTGTAAAACCCATTCTATAAAATTTATACCTTAAAGTTATACACCTAAGGGTTGTAATATATAAAGGTTAAAATTATATATATATACATATTTATAGCAGGATCAAGTCTTAATCAGGTAACTTAAAGATCACAATGTATGTTTAATCAAGGTTTATCTAACTTATTTTTATAGTCCATGCCTCTAGAGAAACCAAAGCCAGAGCCAAGTCACCAGCCTCCTGCTTGGAGGCCGAGACAGCCTAAGTGCTATCTTCAACAAAAAAGAATGGTTTGCTCCTCTTCCCACCTGCCCTTCCCCCAAGCCTAGGAGCTACTAGCTACAGAAAAAGCCTACAGCAGACCAAAAGGACAATTGTGACTGGACTTTAGTCCATCAATATAGTTGCATGTACAGATCTTTCCAGCCAAACTTAAGACTTTGGGGGTACAAGTAAAATCACCATCTACAATAAAAGGGATCTCAAATGATACCTATATGTCTTCATGTATAGAACTAAATGTTATTTACACACCTGTATGTCTTGATGGGAGAAAAGGTATGTGTTGGATAGCTTTAGTGTCAATTTGACACATCTGGGTTGAGGGAACCTCATTTGGGGAATTGGCTCCATTGGACTGGCCTGTGGCCACATCTGTGGAGTACCATCTTGATGGTCAAGCAGCATGGGAGGACCCAGCCCACAATGAGTGGTGCCACACTGGGCAGGTTGTTGTGTACCGTATAAGAAGGCAGGCTGGGCATGAGCCAGAGGAGCAAGCCAGTGAACAGCATTCCTCCATGGCTTGTGCTTCAGCTTCTGCTTCCAGATTCCTGCCCTGAGTTCCTGCCTTGGGCTCCCTGAGTGAGAACTGTGACCCAGGAGATGTAAGCTGAATAAACCCTTTCCTCCCCAAGTTGGTGTTGGTCAGAGTGTTTTGTCACAGCAATGGAAGAAAAACTAGAACAAGGTATTACTTTTGTTTTGTCATTTTTTTTAGAGTTCCACCACTTGAGGGAAAAGCTGCATATGCAGTGGGTCTCTTTGCATGTTTTATGGTTGGTTTGCAATGCACGGGCACCAGTTTCTGTGTTTAAATTAATAGGTATGAAAGCACTCAAGGCTTTGAGAGTCTTGGCAGCTGCCCTGCAGCCTTTTGCTGCCTCTGTTTTCAAAGGAAAATCAAAGGATGCCCGTGTATCTTTATATTTGGGAGAAAAAAAAATGTTATCTTTTGTTGACAAAGCCTTGTTACCTGCAACCCAAGTCCCTCTAGGCCACCTAGATTAGCCCTTTCGTTAAGACTAATCCCCACCTTAGGAGGTCAGCTTTCTGGTTTGTCAAAAGCCAGTTTGGGGTTACAGCCCAGAGTGTCCTAAGTCCAATATCAAGCCATCCCTAAAAGTTCTCTGAAAAAACGATGACAACACTGCTCCCTTTTAATTTAACAAAAATGTAGGGAGCTAGCTATGGGACTGAGATTTTGTCTGGCTTGAGGTGGGTATCTGCAAAACATTGTTCCGGTTGCCTCTGTGAGTTATCTAATAATCTCCATGGCCATTTTAAGTAGCTTCCCTGGGTTATCTAGCAGCTCTGTGCGGTTGGGATAATGCAGTATTCCTGCCTTGCCTGCTTCAGCAAAGCTCCAGACCCTGAGGGCTCTCTCTTGATGTACCGAGCAGACATCAAACTTCCAGCTTACTATCCACACACCCAGGTTCTGTTGTGCCTAGTGGGAGCCACGTTGGGCCACACTCTCCAGAGTATCCCCAAAAGAAAAATAATAACAGTATGTGACAACTGAAATTTTAAAAAAATAAGTAAAAATGGGGAGATATAGGCATTCTTTTGGCAGAAGCACTTAAGAGAGTCAGAAAGCAGCCTCCAAGCCTGGACCTCTGCTGATACCCTGCTAAACCTGTGAAACCTCAGTGCCACCATCTGTCTTTTATCCTTTAGGGCAAGGCATTGATCTGGAGCAAATGGCCTGAAGCCCTGTGTGTCCCAGCCCCCAATTCTGTGTGTCCCAGCCCCCACTTCTGTGTGTCCCAGCCCCCAATTCTGTATGTGCCAGCCCCCTTTGCAAGGATCTGTATAAAGTACCCTGAGTTACAACATTAAATTGAGTTTTATTCCCCCTGTGGAATTACTCCCAGTCTCTATGAGTCCATTTCCTTTTTCTCTCTGGGTTACTTCTCACCATTCCCTCCCCCTCCTTGCTTGCAGCTTAGTCCTGGGGACTGATAACCAGCAGTGGGCCTGAGGAACATTTCTGGGGCTTGGCAGCATCTCAGAGCTGTGAGCCCTGGTCCAGGGAGGAAGAACATGTAGTGGAATGGGGCACACGCACAATGAACATATTAAAGGACCACCAGACATATATTTCAGACAACATGCATCTTCTCCAGTGCTTTGTGGGGAGTCTGCCTTCCCACAGAGCTGCTGTAATTCACTCACTTTTGAGTGGGCTTTGTCCTATTGTTGTCTACATTTGTATAAAGCTCTGGGCAGAGTTCCCTGACATTTAATATTATCAGGAAAGCTCTTCCTTCATATCTTCTTTTAGGATGTGTGTCCTAGTTACTTTTCTTGCTGGAATATAAAACATTCTGACCCAAAGCCACTCAGGGGAGGAAAGGATTTATTTGGCTTATACTTCCAGGTCACAGTCCATCACTGAGGGGAGTTAAGGGAAGAACTCAAGCAGAAACCACTGGGCAGCACTGCCTGTGGACTTGTCCTCTGGCTTGTTTGGTTTGCTTTCTCATCCTGCATAGGAATAGTGCTGCCTACATCAACCATCCACAGAGACAGTAACACAGGTAGCCACAGGCCAGTCTGCTCTGGGAAATCCCTCAGCTGAGAGTCCATCACATGACTCAAGCTGTGTCAAGTTAGCAGCTGAAGCTAACTAGGATAGGGTGGGTTAGGCCTTAGCCAAAGTGACTCCATTTCAAGTCTATATATCTCTCTGGCAGAATAGCCCAGCTTCAACACATTGGCCTCCCAGCCCTTCCTTCTGAAGCTACTGAGCAGCTCCTCAGCAGGCCCTGCCTGCACAGAGGATTCCAGGACTCCAGACTATCCTTTGAACTGGAGCTGCAGAGCTTGCTCATGAGGCACACTGCCCCAGAGCTAGGCAGGGGGATTCAGGGCTGCACTTCCTATAGGCTGCCGTGGCTGCAGTCACATAGAGGAAGGGCCCCCTTTGAGGTCAGGTTCACTGCCTGAACTCAAGTTAAGACATTTCCCAAGTGGCACAGGGTCCAGGATACACCAGGAGGGGCCCCAAAAGGACCAGAACACTGGATTCCTGTTTGCCTGTGTTCCTGCTGTTGTTATGGTAAGGCCCCAGGGGATGCCCTGGGCTGAAAGGGAGATGGAGCAGGGGTATATTTTGCTGGATCTGCAGGGAGTAGATGGAGCAGCCAGGGAATCTGAAGAGAAGAGGCCTCTAAGCAGAGAGTCCAGGAGGGTAGTTAGACCTTGTCAGTGCTAGATATCAAGGGGATCAAGCTATGGCTGAGCAGAGCTCCCAGCAGAGGGCTGCAAGGCTATTGGCAGAGAAAAGTACTTATTTTGTTGTTCTCTTGTTTTGCTTTATCTACTTTAACCAATTTCCCACTGCCCATGCTTCCCTGGGAGGTGTTGGGGCCAGAGGTTGACATGTCTCTTCCTCAAGCTGTGGCATATGGCTGTGTGCCTTGGCCCACATGAGGTCAGAGATAACCTTGGCAGAATCATAAAAGGTGGAATCATTCCACATCCTTGGGATGACTGAGCAATCGATCATCTCCCTCTGCCTGCCCTGCATGTGTCTTCTCTAATCCTACCCTCCTGTTTGGTCCTGGCCTTTCATCGGGTGAGGAGGGATTCTGATCCTGAATTCACAGCCCTCTCAGCTCACCCACAAGGAGACTGGAGATTCTCCTCCTTCTGAAGCCATTCTCTCCATCTAGAGAGAACTGCCAGTGTGTTAAGGCTCAGAGGCTCCAGCAAACACTCAGACTTGCTCTGGCTCTGCTCCCCCCAGAGCCCTAGTCTGAAGCTGTTAAAGAAAGTCTGGCCAAGCACACCAGTGGGCGAACTCCCAGATCACTCTGTAATGGTGCCAGCCCCCACTCAAGTTTTGGGGAAAATTTATAGTATGTTAGTTAGTATGTGAGGAATGCAAGCAAAAGGCAAACAGCATGCACATAATAATTAAGCAAGGGTTACAGATAACACAAAGTCTCAAAGGTTACAAGGACTTCAATCCTGTATAACCTTAGGGGCAGGGGATTCCTGTTTACCTCATCCATCCTTATCTCTTATCTTAGGGCCTTTCATGGTCCAGTGTTCTTGGCAACCATGCTAAGGGTTCTTTCGTTTCCACCACAAAACCCAGGAACAGGGCCCAGTGCCCCTTCTGCAGCCTCAGTCAGGTGAGCATGCTTCAGTCAAGGTGGCACCTACTCTCCCCCCACCTTTTTTTGGTCTTTTTGAGACAGGGTCTCCCTGTACTCACTCTGTAGACCAGGCTGGCCTTGAACTCATAGAGATCCACCTGCCTCTGCCTCCCAAGTGCTGGGATTAAAGGTGTGGCCACCACGCCCGGGTTCCTACTCCCCTTTTATCCCAAGGCTCTCACTCCACCCCATGGTCTATCCTGCCCTCCTTGGAGTGTACCTCTTACAGATGGAGTGGACTAACCAACTTTATGAGGATATCTCCTGTAGTTGGAGCTACAAGCCAGATCCCAAAGGAGACAGAGCAGGACAGGCAGAGGGCACACCAGGCGCACCACATTTACGTCCTCCTTCCTGGGTGAAGGAGAGCCCCTGTGGCATGAGAGCACAGATCTGAAGCATCTCAGGGCAAGACAAGCTATCCTTGAACATGGGGGAGTCTGCCAAAGGATCGCCATGGAGAAGAGGGACCAGCCACCCTCTAGGATTCCTGTGGGCAAGCCTGGGCCTGCCTGCAGTAGGATTGCCCACCTTCCCTGGTCTCCTGTCTCTGCATACTCTCTATTCAGGATCATCTTTGGCGCCAAACCATTCTGAGAGGTTACTGTGTCCAACATCCAGAGCTTCCTCTTCGAGTGTGTTTTGAAGATGCAGAGGCAAGAGGTGCCAGCTATTGGTCACACTTGTGTCATATCCTTCCCCAGCACATGAACAGGATGCATTTCCAACCCTGCCTGGCATCTGCTGTCACCTGTGGCATTAGGGTGAGTCCTGTGACTCTCTGTCCAGCCACAGCATTGAAGTGTGCTCTTCTGGTGGTGTCATCCGACCACTTCAGATGCCACATGTAGAAATCACTGGCAGAACTGAGCCTTGTTGATAGTGCCATGCACCTATGAGCACTGTGCCACTGAAGTATAACCAATAACCAGTCACCATCAGCTGATCTCCTCTTGGCCACTCATCTTACTGCTGTCCCCTGCCCTGTGCTTCCCTGGCCCATCTCCTGAGGGCTTGAGAACTCCTCACTTGGATGGTCCTTCCTTCTGCTGCACCAAGCCTATGAAATAGAATCTATCTGCTGTCTGATAGGCCTCAAGTTGAGGCTGCAATTTTGCTGAAGCCCAGGCAAACGTGTGTTCTGAGCACACTCAGGTATTCGGGCATGGAAGGCCTGGTGGCTCAGCAGACTAGCATATCATATGCAGTTTTCAACTTCCATTGTTTTTTTAAGACATAGCTTACCAGTCCAGTACTGCCTATGTATAAAAGCCAGCGTTCTAATAGATTCTGCACCAAACATGACTAATGAAACAAATGCATTAAAAGCCTATAGAAGGCAAATAGAAATGACCTAAAAAGGACCTTCACAGCACTGTTAAATGTCAGAAGATATCAAAAAATACCAGAAGCATGCAAAAGAGACACAGCCATAATCATGGCAGTTTAGGTCCAGCTCAGTGTCCACTCAAGAGGATAGGATGAGACATTCTCCAACAAAGAATGATGA
Source organism: Rhizomys pruinosus (assembly GCA_009823505.1). Classification (NCBI taxonomy): domain Eukaryota; kingdom Metazoa; phylum Chordata; class Mammalia; order Rodentia; family Spalacidae; genus Rhizomys; species Rhizomys pruinosus. Next base: position 1,174,894 of record VZQC01015508.1, read on the forward strand.
AATCAGTTTGGTAATCACAAGACCTTCATCCCGAGAACTCTTAGCAGTTCTTTCAAAATAAATAAAAATGATCAGAGATAAGATAAGGGATACGAAATTGGAGGCAATTTGGAAATTAGTTGTGCTGATTCCCATAAGTAATCCTTGGCAGGAGAGGACAGATGAGAGGAGCTCTGGGACTGAGGAGAGCAGAAAGCAGCCAGGCCACGCTTAGCTACGGTCACTCCCAGCAGACCCAGGGGTCTCATTGCCCTGGACAGTCTGGAACCAGCATCTACACAGGAAAGCCCCCTTTCGCCTTCAGTATCTGACCAGCAATGCTGGACAGAGCTCTCACCCTCTGATCCATAGTTCTGGGCACCATACACACACAGGGTAGTCAGTGGGACCTATCTGAGATGCTCCATGCTGGGTGCGGCTTGGAAGGTGCATGGCCCCAGTTTTAGGAGCAACCGTGCAGCCTGACCCTGTAGTTCAGCTGCTCTGCTCCTCAGCATTCCCCTAAATCTGTAAAGTGATGTCCCAGATATCCTATCAGGAGAACTACACAATTATGACAACACTGAAGAGTGAATCATTGCACAGTTCATGTAACGTATGATGTGGCAGAATAGTTGGTCCTATTTATTTACTTATTCATTTATTTAGAGACAGAGTCTCATGTAGCCTAGGCTGGCCACAAACTTGCTATATAGCCCAGGATACCTTGAACTTCTGATCCCCCTCCTTCCACCTCCTGAGCACCAGCATTATAGTACAGCCGGCCGCTGCCGCATTGTGCTGCACAGGGCTGGGTGGGACCCAGGGCCTCATGCAGGTGAGGTAAGCACTCTACCAACTGAGCTACATCCTCAGGTCTTACTTTTTTATCTTAATTTTTGACATGTTCCCATTTTATTGAAAAGTCCTGAGAAACTAGGACCTGTGTCATACAGGACTAAGTGGCACTGTAGGGCGGACCCCCCCTCCCAGAATGAGGACTGTCCTGTCAGTGGGCAAGTGAGCAAGTGTGGTGTGTGGCTGCCTGGAAAGCCATTCTGGTGTGAATGAGTAAAGGATAAACTCTGAAATTCAGTAGGTTCTTCAGGGCCTCTGTAGCCTGTGGGACACCCTGCCCTCTGACCTACATAGTGAGTGACAAGTCCTGTATGTTCCCTGACCTGGTCTCCAAACCTCTGCAGCTTCAGCCTCAGGGGCAGCTCCATACCTTGAGGACCACAGGCATGAAAGTGCATGCAGCCAGGCTCCACACAGAGGCAGAGCCACATCGAATCTGGGAAAGCTGAACAGCTACTATAACCAGCATCCCCACAAGAAACTGCTAAGAGCAGAGCCTAGGGCAAGAACAAGTTAGAACTACAACCCTGTTCATTCCCATCACTAGCTGTGGACAGCATATCCTGTGCAACCAGCTATTATGGGGTGCTCACAGTACTAAGACTTTTCCAATGACTGACACCAGCTCATGCCAACCAGGCCTAAAGAGAAGCGAATATATGTTTCACACATGTACCTAAGCGAGCTGTGATATTGGGATATACCCTGTGCCCCAGCAGCACACCAGCCGAGGTGGCACCGTGTCTTTATAACCTGTGTCTTAGGAGCCAACTCCAGCCCCTAGTGCAGCTGTCAGATGATGCCAGTCATGGGTCTTGAGCTCATCATTCACATTGTGCCTGTGTCTCCGGCCCTGCCTCCCTCCAGGAAGGCTTCACTTGAAAGATTGAAATAAAATCCATGTGCATCCTGTCAGAGACCATAGACCCTTGAGAAGATGCAGGAGGGAGCCATCCACAGGGTGAGTGTTACCTAAAACTCTCAGTTTCTCTTCCCACAGGACACTCAAAGGCAGTCCTGTTAGGAGTTAACTAAGGGTAGACTGTTAGGGCAAAGTTCAGGGGGACAGAAGGAAAAACATTCCACTTAACTCCAGGAATGAGTCAAAACAAAGCCATACACCAAAAACCAAGCCTACCAGGCTAACAAGCCCATCAGTCAGACAAGGACAGCTGTTTCCTTATCCCTATCCTTGCCTGACCTAACAAGTGTAGGAAGAAGGAAACAAAGGAGAGAAATACCTGGGGACCCTATAAAAGAAGCAGTACAGAAGTCACCTGGTCTAACAGCTCTGGAGATCCCACCCCACCAGGAAGCTGTAGCTCTTGCCTTTTACTGTCTGCCTAAATCAAAGCCTCTTTTCTCACCTTTCTGAGTCTTTACATTGCTCATTCCTGGATGTTCAATTCTTTGGCTCTGGGAAGAACCCTGACTCCCAGGCAATAAGTCTTCAGCTTAAAGCCCAGTGACACTCTCACACCCCACACAGGAAGGCACTGGCCAGCAGACCCCACACAAGACAAGTCCATAGCAGCAAGTTAAAACTCCTTGGGAGCAGATCTCAGGGGAAAGGTGGAGAAGCAGGAGACATGAGTTTGGACCCTAGCATGTGAGAGGAATAGAGCTTAATCTTTCTGGAAGATTCCAGAAGGAGCAAAGCTGGAGAAGGAAGTGAAAGGCATTCATGAGTCAGGCACTGGTTTGAGGAGTGGTAAGCCCCAGCACAGGAATCCAAATGCACAAGAAGCTGGCGACTGCTGCTCCAGACCAGCCAGTGGCCCTGGACAGGGAAAGACGCCTCCAGAGTCCATCCTCTGGAGAGGACAAGAAGGGATTCTTCCCAGCACAGCATATCAGCATTCAAGGTCACCTTGTCCTCCGGCCTGGGCAGGACTCCATAGCCACCACTGAGGCCCTTGCTACCTTTGCACTGGGTCAGGCTCAAGCAGAGCCTGCACCCTACCTCAGACAGTGCCCTCAAGTTGTTATGGGACACGGAGTCACCAGTTGCATCAAAGAAATGCTAAAAGTACTTCTTTTGTGGATGAAATTCAGGAATTTTATTAAAGTGTATTGTATCATTATGCCCAAGGGCAAATGTCAATGTAAAACTGGCATAAAAATCAAATTGAATTTCTCCACACTTGGAACTGTACCAGAAAAAGAAAGCAAGCAAGCTAGAGCTTTAACTAAAGGTGAGGTGATGATGGAGTAGATAATGGAGAAGAAAGGTCGTTAACTGCAGCATCACTAGTAGCGTGAAGAACTGTTCTTATCCTTCTGTACCTTTGCTGCTAGGGTCCAAATATATAATAATTCCATCCCATCTGCCCTTGTGCTTTTTCTTTTGGATTAGAAATCACTGCTTGTGGTTTTGTTCCTTCCGATGCTGTACTACTATACTACTATACTACTACACATTCAATAGATGGACAAAATTATTTGATTCACTCTTTCCTTTTTTTTTTATTTATTTTTAACAAATCTAGACCCATGTTCCCGCTCATTCCCCCACCCCACCAGAGCTCGTGCATTATGCCAAACATGCTTTCCATCTCTTAGTCTTTCTCAATATTTTCCATGGGGAAGTTGACTGTTTTGAGCAGAAGTTCACTGTTTCAGTCAGTTCTTTGATGCAGTATTTTCTGTTGTTGTTGTTGTTTCCAAAATGCATTATGTCCAACTGCTTTGTACAGAAGCTCAGGGGGCCCTACACAAGAAATACTTACAACTGGGTAATTGGCACTAGCATCCACAGATGAGGGATACCATTCGTCGTTTGTTTTTCTGGGACTGTGTTACTTCACTCAGCATGATGTCCTCTAGCTCCAGCCATTTTCCTGCAAAGCTCGTGATGTCGTCTTTCTTTACTGCTGCATAGAACTCCATTGTGTAGATGTACCACATTTTCTCTATCCATTCGTCAGTTGAGGGGCATTTAGGTTGGTTCCAGCTCTTTGCTATTGTGAAGAGAGCTGAAATAAACATGGCCGTGCATGTATCTCTGTGGTGGCGTAAGTCTTGAGGGTACATGCCCAGGAGTGGTATGGCTGGGTCGGGTGGCAAGTTCATTCCAAGTCTTCCAAGGGTTCTCCACACTGCTTTCCATAGTGGCTGTACGAGTTTACATTCCCACCAGCAGTGGATGAGTGTTCCCCTTTCCCCACAACCTCTCCAGCACTTGGTATCATTTGTTTTCTTGATCCTAGCCAGTCTTACTGGAGTAAGATGATATCTTAAAGTGGTTTTGATTTGCATTTCCTTAATGATTAGTGATGTTGAGCAGTTCTTGAGGTGTTTCTCAGACATCTCTAATTCCTCGCTTGTGAAGTCTCTGTTCAGTTCTTTGCTCCATCTATTGAGCGGGTCATTTGTTTTCTTTTTTCTTTGTTTTTTGAGTAGTTTATATATTCTGGAAATCAATGCTTTGTCAGATGTATCTGCAGTGAAGGTTTCCTCCCACTCTGTGGGATTTCTCTTCACTTCCTTGATTGTTTCTTTTGATGTACAGAAGCTTTTGAGTTTGATGAGGTCCCATTTGTCAATTGTCGACCTTAATTCTTGTGCAGCTGCTGTCTGATTTAGGAAGTCTTTTCCTACGCCTATGTCTTGTAGTCTGCTGCCAACTTTTTCTTCTATCACCTTCAGAGTTTGGGGTTTCACGTTGAGGTCTTTAATCCATCTGGAGTTGACTTTTGTACAGGGTGAGAGGTAGGGGTTTAATTTCATTCTTCTACAAGTGGTGATCCAGTTTTGCCAACACCACTTGCTGAAGATGCTGTCTTTTCTCCATTGTGGTTTCTTGGCCCCCTTGTCAAATATGAGATGGCTGAAATTGTATGTGCTCAGATTTGGATCTTCGGTTTTGTTCCATTGGTCAACAGGTCTGTTTTTGTGCCAGTACCAGGCTGTTTTTATGACTATAGCCCTGTAGTATAGTTTAAAATCTGGTATAGAGATCCCTCCTGTGTAGCTCTTTTCACTCAGGATTGATTTGGCTATTCGGGGTCTTTTGTTTTTCCAAATGAATTTAAGAACTTTTGTTTCCAAGCCTGTGAAGAAACTCTTGGGGATTTTGATTGGGATTGCATTAAATCTATACAAGAGTTTTGGTAAAATGGACATTTTTACAATGTTAATTTTCCCAATCCATGAGCATGGGAGGTTTTTCCATCTTCTGAGGTCTTCTTCAATTTCTTTCTTTAAGGGTTTAAAATTTTTGTTGTAGAGGTCTTTGGTGTCTTTGGTTAGGTTTGTTCCTAGGTATCTTATTGTTTTTGAGGCTATTGTGAGTGGGAAGGTCTCTTTGAATTCTTTCTCCAGTTGCTTGTTCTTGGTGTAAAGAAAGGCCATTGATTTTCTAAGGTTAATTTTGTATCCTGCCACTTTGCTGAAGCTGTTAATCGTTTCTAGGAGTTTTCTGGTGGAGTTTTTTGCATCCCTTAAGTAAACAATCATATCATCAGCAAATAGGGATAGTTTGACTTCCTCTTTTCCAATTAGTACTCCTTTAATATCCTTTTCTTGCCTTATTGCTCTAGCAAGTGTTTCAAGCACTATATTGAAGAGGAGTGGTGATAGGGGGCAGCCTTGCCGAGTTCCTACCTTTAAAGGGAATGTTTCTGTCATTTCCCCATTTAGGATGATATTGGCTGTGGGTTTCCTGTATATGGCTTTGATTACATTGAGGAATGATCCCTCCAATCCAATTCCTTCTAGGACTTTAAGCATGAAGGGATGCTGGATTTTGTCAAAGGCTTTTTCAGCATCAATTGCGATGATGGTGTGGTTTTTGTCTTTGATTCCGTTTATGTGTTTGATGATGTTTATTGATTTTCGTATGTTGAACCATCCCTGCATCTCTGGTATGAATCCAACTTGGTCATGATGGATGATCTTCTTGATGTGGGTCTGTATGCGATTTGCCAGTATTCTGTTTAGAATTTTGGCATCTGTGTTCATGAGGGAGATGGGTCTATAATTCTCCTTTTTAGTTGGATCTTTGCCTGGTTTTGGTAATAGAGTGATGTTGGCTTCATAGAAGGAATTTGGGAGAATTCCCTCTGATTGTATACTTCTAAACAGTTTCAGAAATAATGGTTGTAGGTCTTTTTGAAATGTTTTATAGAATTCTGCTGTGAAACCGTCTGGGCCTGGGCTTTTTTTAGTTGGGAGGCTTCTTACTACATCCTCTATTTCTTCATATGTTATGGGTCTGTTTAAGCTGCTGGTCTCCTCTTGGCCAAGCTTTGGTGATTCCCAGGATTTCAGATATTCGTCCATTTCTTCTAGATTTTCAAACTTGGTAGAATATAGGTTCTTGTAATATTCCCATATAATTTTCTTGATCTTTTCCTTGTCCGTTGTGATATTTCCCTTTTCATCACAGATTGTATTGATTTGGAGTTGTTCCTTCTTTCTTTATGTTAACTGGGCTAGAGGTCTTTCCTTTTTTAAAACAAGTTTTATTGAATATCTTTCCAAATAAAATAACATTAAAACTATATAAAAATAATTGTCATTTAAGCTAATTATGATTTCTAAAGTTTCGTTAAACATTACATTATCAAATATCAGACAACTGTTCCTTAAAGAATTACAGAACTGACAGTTATGGCAGAATACATGATCTGGGATGGGGTGGGGGGGGAGGGAAAGGGAAATATGCCTGATCTGAATTGGAAAATGATGTACGAAATGCACAAAGCATCAATAAAAATTAAAATAAAAAAAAAGAATTACAGAACTAAGTTCTGAGGTCTCTGATCACAAAATTTTAATCAATCAATCAATCACTATGTAACTGTGTTAGCTTCCTCTTTCTTTTTGGTAAAAGCATTTAAAATCAACCTGCTTAGAATGAATCAAACATACACTGCAAAATTGTTCATTATGGCTACCAAGTTGTACATTAGATTCTCAGGGTTTATTTACTCATTTTGTGTAACTAAACTTTTGTAGCTTTTATTAAAAGTTTTTTTTTAAAGTTTTATTAAAAGTTTCTGCTTCTACTACATAAAGCTATCCCCATAAAAAGCATTGCTTAATGTATGCTTTGTTATAAAAACACCATATCCTTATTCACTACATTGTTACTTCATTAGCATCAAATTCACAGTCAAGAGCTTGTACTTTATGCTTTGAACAAAGGTTATAAAACAGTGTGTTTTCTACTTGAAGCATGTCACAGCCTTCTTGCACTCCAGTACTCTAAGCAACACTTCAACTCTGTTCATCTATCCCACCCTTTGATGTTCATGATTCTACTCTTAGCTTTTTTTTACTCCTTACATATAGCAAATTTTCAAGGTCTGAAATTTTACTATAGGTTAACTGCAAATCATAGTTAGGGATTCACAGTTTGACCATAAGCTTGTATACAGGTAAAAAAAAAATAACTTAACTTTCCTAAATTACATAGCAAGTTAATGTATTTTTTCAAATTTTATTTAATTTTTTCACATTTTCCATTTAATTTTATTACTCTAATATATGAATACATACCCTCCATACATATACCACAATTACAAAGTCTGAAAATAAGTGGTCAGTTAATTCTAGAGCCCATTAAGGAATTCACATTATAACAGCATAGTTGACTTCAAATAAAAAGAAATATAACATTAACTTTTCTCAATTTGCCTTTCAACTATGGATTTGGTGCAAGCATCCAAAAATGAGGGACATCAATTCATCATTTGTTTTTCTGGGACTGTGTTACTTCACTTACCATAATGGTTTCAAGTTCCATCCATTTACCTGCAAGGTTCATGATGTCATCTTTCTTTACCACTGCATAGAATTCCATTGTATAGATATATGTATCACATTTTCTCTATCCACTCATCAGTTAAGGGACACTTAGGTTGCTTCCAGCTCTTTTCTATTGTGAAGAGAGCTACAATAAACATAGATGTGCATGTTTCTCTGCCATAGGATGAGTCTTGTGGGTATATACCCAAGAGTGGCATGACTGGGTCAGGTGGTAGGCTCATTTTCAGTTTCTTGAGAGTTCTCCACACTGCTTTCCAAAGGGGTTGCATGAGTTTGCATTCCCACTAGCAGTGGATGAGTGTTCCCCTTTCCCCACAACCTCTCTAGCATTTGTTATCCTTTGTTTTCTGGATAATAGCTAGTCTTACTGGAGTAAGATGAAATATTAAGGTGGTTTTAATTTGCATTTCCTTAATTATTAGCAATGTTGAATGCTTTTTAAGATGTTTCTCTGCCATCTTTACTTCTTCACTTGTGAAGTCTCTGTTCAGCTCTGTACTCCATCTTTTGAGTAGATCATTTGTTTTCTTCCTCTGTTTATTGAGCATTTTACATGCTTTGGATGTTAATGCTCTATTAGATGTATCACTGGTGAAAGTTTCCTCCCACTCTGTGGGTTTTCTCTTCATTTCATTGATGCTTCTTTTGCTGTACAGAAGCTCTTGAGTTTAATAAGGTTCCATTTGTCAATTGTTGACCTTATTGTTTTCACAGCTGCTGTCTGATTTAGAAAGTCTTTTCCTAGGCCTATGTGTTGTAGGTTACTACCAACATTTTCTTCTGTCATTTTCAGAGTTTGGGGTTTCACATTGAGATCTTTGATCCATTTGGAGTTGATTTTTGTACATGGGAGAGGTAGGGGTTTAGTTTTATTCCTCTACAAGTGGTGATCCAGTTATGCCAACACCATTTGCTGAAGATGCTGTCTTTCCTCCATTGAGTCTTCTTGGCCCCTTTGTCGAATATGAGGTGGCTGAAATTGGATGTGCTCAGGTTTGGATCCTCAGTTTTGTTCCATTGATCTACAGGCCTGTTTTTGTGCCAATACCAGGCTGTTTTATGATTATAGCCCTGTAATATAATTTGAAGTCTGGTATGGCAATCCCCCCTGTATAGCTCTTTTTGCTCAGGGTTGCTTTGGCTACCTGGGGTCTTTTGTTTCTCCATATGAACTTTAGGACTTTTTTTCTAGGTCTGTGAAGAAGCTCATGGGGATTCTAATGGGGATTGCATTGAATCTGAATATTACCTTAGGTAGGATGGTCATTTTTATTATATTGATTTTTCCAATCCATGAGCATGGGAGGTTTTTCCATCTTCTAGTATCTTCCTCAATCTCCTTCTTGAGGGATTTAAATTTTTCTTTATAGAGATGTTCGGTGTGTTTGGTCAGGTTTGTTCCTACATAACTTAGTTGTTTGGAGGCTATTATGAGTGGGAAAGTCTCCTTGTATTCCTTCTCCAATTGCTTGTTATTGGCATAAAGAAAGGTTACCGATTTTTCTAAGTTAATTTTGTATCCCACCACTTTACTGAAGCTGTTGATGGCTTCTAGGAGTTTTCTGGTGGAGGTTTTGGTGTCCCTTAGGTAAACTATCATGTCATCTGCAAAAAGTGATAGTTTGACTTCCTCTTTTCCAATAAGTACTCCTTTGATTTCCTTTTCTTGTCTTATTGCTCTCGTTAGCATTTCGAGTACTATACTGAAGAGGAGTGGGGATAGGGGTCAGCCTTGCTGGGTTCCTGACTTTAAGGGGAATGCTTCTAGTTTTTCCCCATTTAGGATAATGCTGGCTGTGGGTTTATTGCATATGGGTTTAATTGTGTTGAGAAATGTTCTCTCCAGTCCAATTCCCTCTAGGACTTTAATCATGAAGGCATGCTGGATTTTGTTGAAGGCCTTTTCCACATCGATTGAGATTACCACGTGGTTTTTATCTTTCAGTTTATTTATGTGCTTTATGATGTTTATTGACTTATGCATATTGAACCATCCCTGCATCTCTGGTATGAATCCAGCTTGGTCATGGTGGATGATCTCTTTGATATGTGCCTGTATGCAGTTTGCAAGCATTTTGTTGAGAATGTTTGCATCTATGTTCATTAGTGAAATGGATCTATACTATAGTTATCTGTTTTGGTTGTATCTTTTCCTGGTTTGGTATTAGAGTGATGTTGGCTTCATAGAAGGAATTTGGGAGATTTCCTTCTGTTTCTATCCTCTTGAATAATTTAAGTAGTAGAGGTCTTCTTTAAATGTCATAGAATTCTACCGTGAATCCATCTAGACATGGGCTTTTTTTAGTTGGGAGGCTTTTATTACAGTTTCAATTTCCTCCTTTCTTATGGGTCTATTCAAGCTGTCGATCTCTTCCAGATTAAGTTTTGGTGGATTCCATGATGTCAGGTATTCATCCATTTTTCTTAGGTTTTCAAATTTAGTAGAGTATAGGTTTTTGAAGTATTCCTGTAAGATTGTCTGAATCTTTTCAGTATCTGTTGTGATGTTTCCCTTTTCATGTCTAATTTGGTTGATTTGGAGTTGCTCTTTCCTTCTTTTAGTCAATTGGGCTAAAGGTCTATCTATCTTGTTTACCCTTTCAAAGAACCAGCTCTTGGATTCATTGATTTTTTTTTTTTGTATTGTTCTCTTTGTTTCTGTTTCATTGATTTCTGCTCTGACTTTTGTTATTTCTTCCTGTCTGCCAGGTTTAGGATTCATTTGTTGCTGCCTCTCAAGTGTTTTTAGTTGCAGTGTTAAGTCATTTATTTGTGCTCTTTCTCTTGGCACTTAGGGCTCTAAATTTCCCTCTCAGGATTCCTTTTAAGGTATCCCATAGGTTTTGCTGTGTTTGTGTCATCACTTTCATTTAGTGCCAGGAATGCTTTTCTTTCTTTCTTTCTTTCTTTCTTTCTTTCTTTCTTTTTTTTTAGTTTTTTTGAGACAAGGTCTCCCTGTAGCCCCAGCTGTCCTGGAACTCACTCTATAGACCATGCTGGCCTTGAACTCACAAAGATCCACCTGCCTTTGCCTCCTGAGTCTAGACTCGGGATTAAAGGTGTGAGCCACCACACCTGATTTTCTTTCTTTCTTTCTTTCTTTCTTTCTTTCTTTCTTTCTTCTTTGACCTATTCATTATTCAGTGGTGTGTTGCTTAGTCTCCATGTGTTCTTGTACTTAATAGGGCTCTTTTTGGTGTTGATATTAAGCTTTATTACACTGTGATCTGATAAGATACATGAAATGATTCTTTTTTTTTTTTTTTTTTTTGTTTTTTTTTTTTTTTTGGAATTTGCTGAGGTTTGCTCTTTGTCCCAGTATATGGTCAATTTGGGAGAATGTTCCAGGGGGTGCTGAGTAGAAAGTATAATTTTTGGTGTTCGGTGGAACATTCAGTAGACGTCTGTTAGGTCCATTTGGTGTATCGTATTGTCCAGTTCAGATGTCTCTCTGTTTATTATTTGTCCAGTTGACCTGTCAACTCTCAGTGGGATATTGAAGTCTCCCACTATTAGTGTGCTGAAATTGATCTGTATCTTGAAGTCCTTCAGGATTCTGTTTATGAATTTTGGTGCTCCAGTGTTTGGTGCATATATATTTATGATTGTGAGATCTTCATGGTTGATTGATCCTTTGATAAGGATCTAGTGACCCTCTTCATCTCTTCTGATTAGTTTTACTATGAAATCTATTTTGTCTGATATTAAAATAGTAACTCCTGCTTGCTTTTTGGTGCCATTTGCTTGAAATATTTTTTTCCATCCTTTCACCTTAAGATGGTATCTGTCCTTGAAGGTGAGGTGTGTTTCTTGTAGACAGCAGAAAGATGAATTCAGTTTCTTAATCCATTCTCCTGGTTTGTGTCTCTTGATTGGGGAGTTTAGACCATTAATATTTAGGTTACTATTGAGAGATGCATATTGCTTCCCTTCAGTTTATTTTCTGTTTGCATTTTGGGTCTGTTTGCATTTCCGTATCTATATCTTATTAATTACTCTCTCTTGCTGTTTGGGTATAGGTGCTCCTTTCCTCTGTCCTCTAAACTACTTCGAGTATTTTCTGGAGGGTTGTATTTCTAGACATGCATTCTTTCATCTTGTTTATATCATGGAATATTTCCCTTTCTTCAGTTATAATTGACATTTTTGCTGGGTAGAGTTTAGTACTGGAAATACTTTGGCCCAAGCTCTTCTCATTTTTGTTCGCATTGAAAAATCAGCTGTAATTCTAATGGGTTTACCATTAGAAACTTGTTGTTTTTCTCTTGTGGTTTTCAGTATTCTTTGTTTTGAGCATCTAGAGTTTTGATTATGATACGGTGTGGGGAGTTTCTTTTCTAATTTTTTTCTATTTGGTGTTCTATGTGCTTCTTGTATTTGTATGGGTGTGTCTTTTTTCAATTTGGGGAAATTTTCTTCTATAATTCTGTTGAAGATCTCATCCATACCATTGTCCTGGGATTCTTCTCCTTCCTCTATACCTATAATGGTTTGGTCTCTTCATTTCCTGATTATTCCACTCCTGTGGATTTTTTTTTAATTTTTCATAGTCTTTGCTTGAGCTCTTCAGTTCTTCCATGTTATCTTCTACAGTTGTTATTCTATTTTCTGCCTCATTCATTCTATTACTGAGGCTTTCTCTTGCCCTTGCCCTTTCCTGTTGACTGGATGAGTGCTTGATTTCCTTTTTCATTTCAGCTTGAGATTCCTTTAGTATTTCCATTTCCTTTCAGAGTTGACCATTCTCCCTTTTTAGTTTTCAGTTTCCTTTTTCATTTCAGCCTGAGATTTTTTTCAGCGTTTCTATTTCCTTCCAGAGTTGGTCATTCTCTCCCTTTAGGTCCTTGATTTCTTTGAGTATATCTATGATTGTTCTTTTAAGATCTGTGTCCTGTGCTACCTCCCAGGAGATCTCATTGTTGGAGTCCTCTATAAGACTGCTAGAGTTTGGTGGAGATTTCTTATTTGCTTTTCCCATGTTGTTCATTTTTCTTTTGGCATATGGGTTTGATTTGTTTTGCTTGTAATCTGATGTGAAATTCGGGTGTTTCTTCCTTGCATGTAGGCCCGTTCCTTTAGTTTGACTGGGGGGTGGTGATTTGGCCCCTGCACCAGCAACCTTGCTGCTGCCTCAGTGTCTCTGAAGACACGAGCTCCCAGTGGCATGAGCCTGCTCTTATATGGCCTGCTGCAGAATCTGGGAGGTTGACTACCTCCTCAGTGTCCCTGAAGAACTGAGCTTCCGATGCAGGTCTGATAAGAAGGGTGGGCCCCTTCTTATCAGACCTGCATCAGAAGTTGAGGTGCTGCTGCTGGCTGCTGCCTCAGTGTCTGATGTATATTTTAATGTACTTAAAAAGAAGATTTGTTCTTTCTCATAAATCTTAGAACTGAGGAAAATAGGGACATATACTTCAAGCTATAGTTATAGAGATAACAGTCAATGTGCCGGGCATGGTGGCACACACCTGTAATCCCACCACTCAGGAAGCAGAGACAGGCTGATCTCTGTGACTTCAAGGCCAGCCTGGTCTACAAAGTGAGTTCCAGGACACCTGGGGCTGCAGGGAGACCCTGTCTCATAAAGACAAAAAGACAAAAAAAAAAAAAAAAGAAAGAAATCAGTCAATGTGAATGTGATATTATCTTTACTAACCAACTTTGACTTACATATAAGGATTTGGTGTTACCTTACTTAGCATAACAGCCTCTAGTTCCATCCATGTGCCGACAAATTTCATAATGTCATCTTTCTTCACCACTGCATAGAACTCCATTGTATAAATGTACCAAATCTTCATTATCCACTCGTCAATTGAGGGACATCTGGGCTACTTCCAACTCTTGGCTATTATAAAAAGAGCAGCATTAAACATAATTGTGCACATATCTCTGTTATAGGGTGAATCTTTGGGGTATATACCTAGGAGTGGCATAATTAGGTCAAATGGTAGTTTCACTTTTAGTCTTTTAAGAGTTCTCCACGCTGCTTTCCATACAGGTTGCATGAGTTTGCATTCCCACCAGCAGTGAATGAGTGTTCTCCTTTCCCCACAACCTCTCCAGCACTTGGCATCATTTGTTTTCCTGATCATAGCCAATCTTACCAGTGTAAGATGAAATCTTAAAGTGGTTTTAATTTGCATTTCCTTAATTGCTAACGATGTTGAACACTTTTTAAGATGTTTCTTGGCCATCTTTACTTCTTCTCTTGAGAAGTCTCTGTTCAGATCTTTAGCTCATCTTTTAATTGGCTCATTTGTTTCCTTGGTCCTTTGTTCTTTGAGTAATTCATGCACTCTGGATGTTAAACCTCTGTCGGATGTGTCACTGGTGAAGATTTCCTCCCACTCTGTGGGTTTTTACTTCACTTCTTTGATTGTTTCTTTTGCTGTACAGAAGCTTTTTAGTTTAATGAGGTCCCACTTGTTGATTGTTGACCTTAATTCCTGGGCAACTCCTGTCTTATTTAGAAGGTCTTTTCTTACACCTACATCTTGTAGGTTATTGCAAATGTTTTCTTCTAACGTTTTCAGGTTTCAGGCTTCACAAGGTCTTTAATCCATTTAGAACCGACTTTTGTATAAGTTGAAAGGTAGGGTTTAATTTCATTCTTCTACTGGAGGTGGTCCAGCTTTGCCGCACCATTTGTTGAGTGTTTTGGGCCCCTTTGTCAAATATCAAGTGGCCAAAATTGTATATACTCAGGTTTGTTTCTTTGATTTTATTCCATTGATCTATGTGTCTATTTTTTATGACAGTACCATGGTGGTTTTATTAACTATAGCTCAGTAGTGGAGATTGAAATCTGGTATTATAATTTCTCCTGCATTACTTTTTGCTCTGGGCTGTTTTGGCTATCTGGGGTCTTTTGTTTTTCAATATGAATTTTAGGATTTTTTTTCTAATTCTGTCAAAATAAAAGTCATGGGGATTTTGATTGATATTGCATTGATTCTATATATTAACTAAGGTAGGATGGTCATTTTTACTATATTAATTCTTCCAATCCATCAACATGAGAGTTCCTTCCATCTTCTGGTGTCTTCCTCAATCTCCTTCTTCAAAGATTTAAAATTTTCATTGTAGAGATTTTTTAATTTTATTTATTTATGTGTATAAATGTACTGTCTGCATGCAGGTCTGTGCACCCGTGTTGTGCAATGCCTCAGAGGTCAGAAGAGGGCGTTGGATTCCCCTGTAACTGGAGTCAAAGATGGTTCTCAGCTGTCATGTGGGTGTTGGGGATTGAACCCGGGTCCTCTGCAAGAGCAGTCAGCGCTTTTAACCACTAGGCCATCTCTCCAGCCCATTGTAGAGATTTTTAATATCTTGGGTCAGGTTTATTCTGAGATTAATTTTGAGGCTATTGTAAATTAAAGGATTTCCATGTGCTCCTCCAATTGCTTGTTATTGGCATATAGAAAGGCTACTGATTTTTGTAGATTAATTTTGTAACCTGCCACTCTACCAAAGCTGCTAATCATTTCTACGGTTTTTTTGTGGAAATTTTGGCATTCCTTAGGTATAATATCATGCCATCTGCAAAAAGGAATAGTTTGACCTCCTCTTTTCCAATTAATACTCCATTTTCTTTCTCTTGTCTTATTGCTCTAACAACAGTTTCAAGCACTATATTGAAGAGGAGTGAAGATAGTGGGCAGCCTTGTCAAGTTCCTGACTTTAAGGGAAGTGCTTCTAATTTTTCTGTTTAGGATGATGTTGACTGTGGGTTTGTTGTATATAGCTTTAATTATATTGAGGAATGTTCACTCCAGTCCAATTCCCTCTAAGACTTTAAACATAACGACATGTTGTATTTTATCAAAGGCCTTTTCTGCATCAATTGAGATGACCATGTGTTTTTTATCTTTGAATCCATTTATATAATTTATGACATTTGTTGATTTATTTATGTTGAACCATCCCTGGATCTCTGGAATGAAACCAACTTGATCATGGTGGATAACCTTTTTGATGTGTAATTTGCAAAAATTGTGTTGAGAATTTTTGTATCTATCTTCATTAAGGATATGCATCTATAGTTTTCTTTTTTGATTGTATCTTTGCCTGATTTTGGTATTAGAGTGATGCTAGCTTCATAGAAGGAATTTGGGAGATTTCCCTCTGTTTCTATCCTTTTGAATAACTTAAGTAATGTTGATTGTAGGTCCTCTTTTAATGTCTGATAGAATTCTGTTGTAAATCCATCTGGGCTTGGGCTTTTTTTAGTTGGGAGGCTTTATGTCAGAGTTTATTGTCATCTGAGTAGTCCTTTATACACGTGTGGCCGACATCCACATGTTGTTTGTTGTTCTTCCCTCCTTTGGGTTAGCTCCGGCAAGGAGAGGGGAGGGACCACCAGGGATTTTACCCAAGGAAATAGAAAGATAAAGACAGATGTATAGGCAGACATACATACACAGACTCAGAGAAGGCCTGAGGGAATAGACTCACTTTAATGTTGGAACTCAAGGCTTATATACTAACCCAGGCATGGGCCAGGACATGTACACACAATTGGGGGCTGGGGTAGGTAATTGGGACAAGGGAACCTCAGGCTAAAATCCAGATCAAAGTTCTTTTCTGAGAGATCAAAGGACAGTCCAGGCTTTCACAGGTCTGTGAGAGACAGCAGGGGTCAAGGCTCTCAGGTAACTGCTTTTAAGTGCTACTGCCAAAAGAATAGCCACAGTTTTGTATTACTGTTTCAGTTTCCTCATATGTTATGGGTCTGTTTGAACTGTTGATCTCTTCTTAGCTAAGCTTTGATGAGTTCCATGATTTCAGATATTCATCCATTTCTTTTAGGTTTACAAATTTAGTAAAGTATAGATTTTTAAACTATTCCTGCATAATGCTCTGGATTTTTTTTATTATCTGTTGTAATGTTTCTCCTTTCATTTCTAATTTTGTTGATTTGGAGTTGCTCTTTCTTTCTTTCTTTTGGTTAGCTGGACTAAGGTTCTGTCATCTATTTTGCTTATCCTTTCAAAGAACCAGATCTTGTACTCATTGATTCTTTGCATTGTTTTCTTCATTTCTAATTCATTAATCTCTGCTCTGATTTTTGTTATTTCTTCTTTTCTGTTGGGTTTGGGATTCACTTGTTGTTGTCTTTCAAGTGTTTTGAGTTGCAACGTTACATCATTTATTTGTGCTCTTTCTGGCTTTTTTTAAATGTACGCACTTAGAGCTATAAATTTCCCTCTTAGGACAGCTTTTAAAGTTTCCCAGGGGTTTTGTTGTGTTGCATTGTCATTTTTTATTAATTCTAGGAATACTTTTATTTCTTTCTTAATTTCTCCTTGGCCCATTGATTGTTCAGGAGTGTGTTGTTTAATCTCCATGAATTCGTGTATTTACTAGGGCCTCTTCTGGTGTTGATGTTAAGCTTTATTGCATTGAAGTCTGATAGAATACATGGAATTATTTCAATTTTTGTGTTTGTTGACGTTTGTTCTGTGTCCCAGTATGTGGATGATTTTGGAGAATGTTTCCATGGGGTGGTGAATAGAAAGTATAGTCTTTGGTGTTTGGATGGAATACTCAGTAGATGTCTGTTAGATCCATTTGATGTATCATATTGTTTAGTTCAGATGTCTCTCTTTTTATTCTTTGTCCAGTTGACCTTTCTAATGGACACAGTGGGGTATTGAAGTCCCCTACTACTAGTGTGTTGGAGTTAATCCGTGCCTTAAAGTCCTATAGGATTGTGTTTATGAAGTTCAGTGCACCAAAATTTGGTGCATATAAATTCATGACTGTGATACCTTCTTGATTAATTATTCCTCTGATAAGAATCAAGTGACCCTCTTAATCTCTTCTGATTAGTTTTAGTTTGAAATCCATTTTATGTGATATTAGAATAGCAACTCCTGCTTGTTTCTTAGTGCCATTTGCTTGGAATACTTTTTTTCAGCCTTTCACCTTAAGATAATACCTGCCTTTGAAGGTGAGATGAGTTTCTTTCAGACAACAAAAAGATGAATTTTGCTTCTACTAGTCTATGCCTCTTGATTGGCGAGTTCAGTCCATTGACATTTAAAGTTATTATTGAGAGATGTGTATTGTTTCCCATCATTTTGGTTTCTGGTTCATTCTTCTTGTTCTAGGTTTGTATTTCCACAATAGTGGCTTCATTAAGTATTTTCTGTTTCTGTTTGGGTATAGTCATTCTTACCTTCTGCTCTTTGTATTGCTTCAAGCATCCTCTGAGGGCTGGCTTTCTGGACGTGAATTTTTTCAGCCTATTTATGTCATGAAAGATTTTCCTTTTTCCTTCAACTATAATACACGTTTGCTGGATAAACTATTCTGGGTCTATTTGGTGTTCTATGTGCTTCTTGTATTTGTATGGGTATGTCTTTCTTTAATTTGGGAAAATTTTCTTCTACAATCTTGTTGAAGATCTGGTCAATACCATTATCCTAGGGTTCTTCTCCTTCCTCTATACCTATGATGCATAGGTTTGGTCTTTTCATAGTTTTCCACAGTTCCTAGTTATTCCATTCTTGTGGTTTTTAGATTTCTTTCATAATCTTTGCTTGAGTGATCCAGTTCTCCCATGTTATCTTCCAGTCTTAATATTCTATTTTCTACTTCATCCATTCTGTTACTGAGGCTGTCTCTCTTCCTTTCCAAATGGCTTATTGAGTGTTTCACTTCTTTTTTCATTTCAGCCTGAATTTTCTTCAGTGTTTCTATCTCTTTTGTGAATTCATTCCACAGTTTATCATTATCTTCTTTTAGTTTATCCCTATCTTCATTTAGTTCTTTCATTTGTTTATATGTATGTTCTTTAAATTCTTTCAATTCTTTGATCATGTTTATGATAATTCTTTTAAGATCTGTGTCCTGAGATACATCTAGGAGGTCCTCATTGTAGGCATCTTCTACAGGACTGAGTTACATCTAGGGGGTCCTCATTGTAGGAATCTTATACAGGGCTGGTAGTATTTGGCAGAGCCTTATTATTTGGATTTTCATGTTATTGTTTTTTCGTTGTGATTTTGGCATTTGGATTTCTTTTGTTGTTTGTGATTCTAGTATGAAGCTCAAGTGTTTCTTTGTTGAATTGAAGACTGGCTTTGCTTGTATTCTTCAGGAGTCTTTGTTGTCTTCTCATTGTGTACACAAGGGTGGTTGGTCTAGGCTTCAAGTTTTTACTTCTGACTTTGCACTGGAGAGCCCAACCTCCCCTTGCCCACCCAGTCAGGAACTCTACCAGAGATGGGCAACAATCAGGCAGGCTTAATCCCACACCACATGGGGTCCACCCACCAGTCCCACCCTCAGTCCTGTTTCTCTTTTCTTCCCCCCGACCACCCCCCCCAAATGCAAATGTCTGGATATGGGTCCAGGAACAGGGAAGTCTAGTTCGAAGATGAGGGAGGGGCACCAGGTGTTCTCCAGCTGATGGGTGAGGAGTCCATAACACCTCCACTGACACACAGTTGGGGATTCTCGCTACCCAGTGGAGGCCAACTTCATACACTCACTGGGAGAGATATACTCACATAATTGCAGATACCACTTGGGGTTCACCTACTGGCTCTCCAGGGCTGGCTGCCAATGTCTGTATCTGGGTCCAGGGGCAGGGAAGCTTAGCCTGGAGCCAAAGGAAAGGTCCCAGGTGTTCCCTATGCATTGCGCAGCTGCTGTCTGCTGGCTGTCTCTGCCATCTCCAGCTGCCTGCTGACTGCCTACAACATCCACCCTCCCATGCCTGCCAGCCACCCTTGCCAACCCTGGAATGCCCACCAGCCACCCTCACCACTTCCCCAATGCCCGTGGGCCACTCCTACCACCACCCCCAATTCCCCCAGCTCTCTGTGCCCCCACCACCACCTGCAGGAGCCCCAATGCACACACACACACACACACACACACACACACACACACGCACACCACACACTCTACCCACTCTGCCCTGCCACCCAGGTGGTGCCTGCCACCACTCCAGGTTATCATTCTTGCTTACTTAGTCTCTTCTTACTAAGAACTTCTAATGACATTCAAAGGATGGAGGAGGTTGGAATGCACCTTTCAAATGTCTGATCTGTGGCCCTTTACTGGTGATTTATTATTTTCTTAATTAGTATTTAACTGGGGAGGAAGATGTAAGAAGAAAAATGATGAGCTTATGGAATGTGCCAGTAATAGAATTCATGAGTATGACATACGCAAGTGAAGAATCCAGTCTGGGACTATAATCAACCTTTGGAACATAGGTTTTGCTATGTGAAATCTACTGAAACAGGTATTCCAATAAAATAAAAGTACAGTTCAAGAAAGGTGAAGTCCTGAGGCACAACACACAGGTGTACAACACAGAAAATCTTACTGGGCCTCCAGCCTGAGGAGCAACAAATGACTAATTGAAGCAGGAAAATGGGAAGTTCATCATGGAAACAGAGGGAAGGAATGATGGGGTCAATCACTTGGTGACACCTTGCTGCTCAGAAAGGAGTGTTGATAAGAGTGTGGCGGATCCTGTGGCACATTTAGAAAATTTATTAAAACTTGATGTATTGGCATAAATGTCACTTAAAATAGTTTAAAAACCAGAATACACTGAAAAAATTGATTACTCATGGGAAGAATGCATGAGAGACTGATGAATTAGTTTAACAGCTTTTCAGTATTTTATTATGTTAGTAAGTATATCATTTATTTTGATTAAAAATTAAAATCAAAGGAAAATTAAACCTGTTCAATGTAAGATATATCATTTAAATGTGTTGTCAATAGGGAAAACTTGATGTGGTATAATATTGAAATTTTCTTCACAGTTTTACTATAACCCCTAAACTTTTGTGAAAAACACAATTGTTTTAAAAGTCTTTATAGCCAGGCGTGGTGGTGCAGGCCTTTAATCCTAGCACTTGGGAGGCAGAGGCAGGTAGATCTCTGTGACTTCAAGGTCAGCCTGGTCTACAGAGCAAGTCCCAGGCCAGCTGGGGCTACAGGGAGACCCTGTCTCAAAAAGATTAAAAAAAAGTCATTAGAGAAACAAGAAAATGATAGACTATGATATGTGCAGAATACAGTACATTAAATATATTGTAATAAATTTAAGACCTATCAAAATATCACATCATTGTATAAGTATTATCTGTACAACAGGAAGAAATAACAAAAATCAGAACAGAAATCAATGAAATAGAAACCAAGAAAACAATACAAAGAATCAACAAATCCAAAAGCTGGTTCTTTGAAAAGATAAACAAAATAGACAGACCTCTAGCCCAGTTAACCAAAAGAAAGAGCAACTCCAAATCAATAGTATTCTTGATGAAAGGGGAAACATCACAACAGACAAAGAAAACACCCAGACAATCATATGAAAATATTTCAAAAACCTATACTCTACTAAACCTAAGAGAAATGGATGGATAGCTGAAATCCTGGGAACCAACAAAGCTTAACCAAGAAGAGACTGGCATAAACAGACTCATAATATTTGAGGAAATAGTAAAAAAAAAAAACCAAAAAAAAAAAACCTCCCAACTAAAAAAAGCCTGGGCCCAGATGGTTTCACAGCAGAATTCTATAAAATATTTAAAGAGGTCTTACAACCATTACTACTCAAACTGCTCAAAAGGATACAAGCAGAGAGAATTCTCCCATGTTAACGTCAGGTCTTCGGCAGCAGGGTCTTATCGCCTCTCCTCCTGCAGGTATCCCAAAAATTTGTTGTAGAGATCTTTGGTATCTTTTGTTAGGTTTGTTCCAGGTTTTTTTTTGAGGCTATTGTGAGTGGGAAGGTCTTCTTATAGTCCTTCTCCATTTGTATATTGTTGGTGTAAAGAAAGGCTACTGATTTTTCTAGGTTAATTTTGTATCCAACCACTTTACTGAAACTCTTAATCATTTCTAGGAGTTTTCTGGTGGAGATTTTAGCATCCCTTAGGTAAACTATGTCATCTGCAAAAAAATGATGGTTTGACTTCCTCTTTTCCAATTACTACTCCTCTGATTTCCTTCTCTTGTCTTATTGCCCTAGCAAGCATTTCAACCACTATGTTGAAGAGGCATGGCAATAGGGAGCAGCCTTGCCAGGTTCCCACCTTTAAGGGAAATGGTTCCAATTTTTCTCCATTTAGGATGATGTTGGCAGTGGGTTTGTTACATATGGCTTTGATCATGATGAAGAATTTTCCCTTCAGTCCAATTCTGTCTAGGACTTTAAACATGAAGGGATGCTGGATCTTGTCAAAGGCTTTTTCTGCATCAATTGAGATGATCATGTGGCTTTTGTCTTTCAGTCCATTTATGTGTTTTATGATATTTATTAATTTACATATGTTGAACCATCCCTCCATCTGGTATGAATCCAACTTGGTCATGATGGATGATCTTTTTGATATGGGTCTGTATGTGATTTGCAAGTATTTTGTTGAGAATTTTTGCATCTATGTTCATTAATTTTTATTGATGCTTTGTGCATTTCATACATCATTTTCCAATTCAGATCAGGCATATTTCCATTTCCCTTCCCCCCCCCACCCCCACCCCATCCCAGATCATGCATTCTGCCATAACTGTCCTGCATCTTTCTCTCAGTTTTTTTTTTCATTTTTTAGCTATAAGTGATAATCCATGAGTACAAGCATCCTTCGTGCAAAACCAATCTGCTGGCTGTTGTGCCCAAACCCCCACAGCCCCACCATCCAGTGGGGGGTGACAGGTTGTTTGTTCAATCAAGTTGATCAAATGAGTGTCCAGACTACATTGCTGTAGTTTCACCATTCACCCCAATCACAGCCTTTACATTCTACCATGCCCCCTCTTCTGCAGATTGTTCCCTAGGCTTAGAAAAGGGGCACAGGTGGATGAGAAGTAAAGCAGTCCACTCTCTCTGGAGCTGTTGACTTGGACTCTGGTCAATTCTGGCTGTTTCCTTTCATGGGCTGACAGTTTGTCCAGGAGTAACCTTTCGATCCTACTAATGAAGCACAAGCAATTAGATATATAGGTATTTAAGCAGCACTAATAGTTATGGTAGGTTACTTTGGCATAGACACATATGTTTGGATGATATGTTAATCCATGAATTACATTTTCCCCCCTGTTAAATATGACAGGGTCTTACTGTGGCTTATAACATCTCCTAACCTGTAGAGGATGTAAGCTTGTGGCATCAGCCATGGGTTATTCCTCCAAGGAGAGAGCCAATAGCCAATTAGATTTGGGATATACAGGCACATGGCTGCCTGGGCTGCACAGTATTTCCAGGCAGGTGAGGTGTAGCTGGTGCTGACGGTGGAGTCTTGCTTGACTCAGGGAGACCCGTATTTGCTTTATTGGTTTAGCAGCCTTTGGTAACACTCTCTGGCATTCCAGAGGTCATCTGTACACTTGCATGTGTGGTCTCAATACATCATGTTGAAGCTTTCCCTTCAGTCCAATTCTGTCTAGGACTTTAAACATGAAAGGATGCTGAATCTTGTCAAAGGCTTTTTCTGCATCAATTGAGATGATCATGTGGCTTTTGTCTTTCAGTCCATTTATGTGTTTTATGATATTTATTGATTTACATATGTTGAACCATCCCTCCATCTGGTATGAATCCAACTTGGTCATGATGGATGATCTTTTTGATATGGGTCTGTATATGATTTGCAAGTATTTTGTTGAGAATTTTTGCATCTATGTTCATTAATGAGATGGGCCTATAGTTTTCTTTTTTGGTTGTATGTTTGCCTGGTTTTGGTATTTGAGTGATAGAAGGAATTTGGGAGTTCAGTGATAAAGAAAGATGACATCATAAACTTTGCAGGATAGAACTCGAAGCCATTATGCTAAGTGAAGTAACACAAACCCAGAAAAACAAATGGCAAATGGTTTCCCTCATTTGTAGATGCAAACACCAAATCCCCAGTTGAAAGGCAAGCTGAAAAACATTATTGTTATATTTCTTTTTATTTGAAAACAACTGTGTTGTTATAATGTAAATCTCTTAACGGGCTCTAGAATCGACCTAACACTTATTTTCAGACTCTGTAGTTACTGTATATGAGTGGAAGGTATGTATTCATATTTTAAAGTAATATAAAATTAAAGGTGAAAAAATGTGAATTCCTAAACATATTTTGGAATTCACATACAGTTTATTCTCAGAAGTCATAATTTTGATGCATATGTGATGATTATATAGGCATTTGTTGGAGCAATACAAAAGGGAGGGAAAAACAACAACATAAAGACTGAGTTAAAGAACTGGATGATACAGTTAAACTCTGCCCAAAACAATAAGTCTCTGCAGGGAAAAACTTTGGAAAGACTGAGAGAAAGATGCAAGACATGTATGGCAGAAGGCATGAACAAGGGTGGGATAGGGGGCAGGGAGAGGGGAATGTGTCTAAATTGGACTGAAAGATAATGAATGAAATACAGAATTCATCAATAAAAGTATTTAAAAAGTATTGTCTGCACATAATGTATTTCAAAGTATTCAATATTTATTAAATTTTATTCTTTTTCACAGAAGTGTATGATTTTAAAAATAATATATATACTTAAGTGGTTGGCAAATATATTTTCCCATTAGTGGGTTAATATAACATTGGGTTGTAACCATTCATCTTCTCCTCCTCACTCGTTTACAAGTATTGTAAGCTCCATTAGTGGTTTTGCAGGACTGGTTGGGGAGGCCATGGTCAATAGGCTTGTAAAGGGCTTGGCCATATCTCAAAATGTTGCAATCTGTGGAACATTATTGCTCCCTGTTTCTCTTCAGCATCGTAGCTTAATAGTAGTCCAGTTTCAAAGATATTCAGTGATTACCTGACTGCTAATGATAGAGGCAGGGCTTAGAGGTCAAGACGTCTGATCCCAAGAAGAGGAGTATAACTTTGTCTTGAGGGTTCAAAGAAATGCAATGCCTCTTGTTGCTGTCACAGCACAGGTTCTAAAAGAGAGCTCCACAAGATGACACTGACCTTGAAACCAAACCGTGGAGAACACGCAGCTCTTAGAGTGGGCTTTTGAGTACTTTTCAAAACAGTTTTACTTATTTCTTATTATTTTCTATAATTAAACCCCATTTATCTTTTGTTTTAAAGGACTGGACATTTCAGGAAACTCCTTGCAATACCTAAATATCTAAGCTTTCAGAACATATTTTAAAAGCCTTAATTGGCATAATAACCTATCATTTACTTTGCTTTTTTGGCATCACCCATTTTGTATCTTATACTTCCAGTTTCCCTCAATCACATAATTACCAGATATTCTTGCAGATTTTAAAAGGTGGTTTTAATGTCATATTTTTCAATTAATTGACCATTTTGCTTCCATTAAGTGTAATCTCTCCTGCTGATGGGCCATAGTTTAATTCAGTGTCCCCTGTGAGGGTGGTACCGAGGGTGTTCTTTTCATCGTTTGTTAAGATTAAGTTTCCATTTCTGGGTGAAAAACTGATTGACCATCTTTGGTTTTGTTGATTTTCACTCAATAAATAATGGCCAAATAAACATTTCTTTGGTGTTACATTGAAGAAAGAAAGAAAGAAAGAAAGAAAGAAAGAAAGAAAGAAAGAAAGAAAGAAAGGAAGGAAGGAAGGAAGGAAGGAAGGAAGGAAAGAAGGAAGGAAGGAAGGGTCATTCATACTCCACACCAGGGGTTTGTGTTGAGCAGGCCTTCCTTAGATGAATAATTGGATTTTGTGGAGTTATCTGATGAGTTCAGATAGCCTGTGCTGTGAGCAAGCACTTTACCAACGCTGTGACTGGCCAGAACCAGGCTGGCAGGGATGGTCATGGTCAGATCTGCACTATTCCTATTCCAAAGCCATGGGCAGTCGGAGAGGTTTCTCAAGTGTAACGAAGGACAAAGGACGCTAGGTGCAACCAGGGAGCCCTGACACTCCTCTCTTGGGCCACTAGAGAAAATGCCTCCTGTGTTCCAGTCTAGACCTGGGAAGTGCTTCTGAACAGGTTGGAGAGTGAGGGCAGCTGAGCATCTGTGTGCTGGACACAGGTGTACACGGTAACCTCACGCAGACATGAAAACAGCTTTTTCTAGGGCCACTGGGGATGATTTATCAGAAAGCCAGCGGAGTGAGACAGTGACTGCTAGTTCCATGCAAAATGTGGCCCACATGTTCTGTATCTGAACTCTTGGTCCCTTTGTAGCACTGTTAAGATAGATTGTGGGACCTTTAGGAGGTGGGGTGTTGTAGGGATGAGGCTTTGTCTGGCTAGAGCAGGGCCCACAGCCATTGTCCTGACAACTCTTTTGGAGCCAGGATATGCGGTGTTCCAGTTTACCCAAAACAAAGTCCCATTCCCAAGGGTTTCCTTTTGATGTATGGAGCATATATCACACCTCCAATTTACTGTACACACACCTGCACTTCCCTTCTCCTCATTCACACCCTCCTGCTTCCACCTCCCTGTCAGGAGCACAGAAGCTTTAGTATATATTTGCTTGTTGTCAATAAACTAAGTCTTTTCCCCATGGAACTCCTAGGTTTCGTTCTTGAGTCTGTCCTTTCCTTGTTCTTCCTTCCTTCCTTCCTTCCTTCCTTCCTTCCTTCCTTCCTTTCTTTCTTTCTTTCTAGTTGGGCTTGCACTTCCTCTCCCCTCCCCCTCTCCGCCAGGGCTGGACAACTGGCTGGAGTGGTCAGGGAGCTTACAGTCCTGGGAAACTGCGAGCTCTGGTCAAAGGGAGGAAGAATATTGGAAAGGCTACAGGGCGTGGCAGGAGGAACTGGGTTACTAGAGGTGGGCCTTGCGGTTTCTGGCCCAGCCCTGCTTCCTGCTTTCTCCACTTTTTGGCCCATCTGGATGAGAACAGGGAGCCTCACGCTCTTGCTTCCACAGCCACACTTGTTCCCACCACTTACGTCCCCTCAAATCAGGAGCCGAAAGAAACCCTCCCCACTGAAGTTGCTTCTTGACAAACGTGTGGTAAGGGCAAGAAGACAAACAAGGAAAAGCAAAAGCTCAAACTGACACAGAGGAAAAGCAGGCATGCCCTGTCTTGTTTTAAGGTGCCTAATTTCCTGCCACCTTAAATCAACACTGTGCAGGTCCCCCAAGTGTCAACATCCCAGGCCTGGTGACCTCCACCAGCCATGAAGACCAGCTCAGAGGAGACTTTCTGCTGCAAAGGCTAGGGATGATGGACTTGGGTGGACACCTCAGACTCCCAGAGCCAGGGGTGGGCAGCACACAGAGGGCCTTTCTAGACATTGGAGCTGGAAACAGAAAGACCTTCCCCAGCAGGCCTCCCTGTCTCCCCAACAGGCTCCAATTCAGCCCTGGTCTTGCCCAACAGCTCTGTCTCAGTGGGTGCCATTGTACAATGCTTTGTCAGGGAAGCTACCAATCACCGGGATTCTGGAAAGAGCTGACCTGACACAGCTGAGGAGACCCTAAACTGTAGTCTGCCCTGCACAGGTGCCCCACCCCACCCACCTGGGATGCTCAGAGACCAGTGAGGGTATTCAGGGAGACTGGAAGAAGAACCTGCTAAGAGGGTCACTCTGGCCTTAGACTCTTCTGCAAGAAGCTGTGTGCCAAGTCCCTGCCAACACTGGAATGCTCCACGCAGATGGAATCCCCACAAAGCACACCCCTGGGAGAGTCTGCTGCATTCCAAGGGTGCCATTGCTCACAAAACCCTGCCTGGACACTCCTTCCATTCTTAGAACTCCAAGGCCCCTTGTGCAGCTCCCACACCATCCTGCCTGCCCTGCCTTCACCTGACGGCACCCCCTCTGTTGGAGTCCTGTGGCCTCACCCAAACTTCAGCTCCAAGCCCCACTTTCCAGCAGAGCTCTGCTGTTCTCCAGGACGATCACTTGCTCAGCTGCCGGCTGCCCTTCCTGACAACCCCATCTGACTTCCCATCTGGGGCTTCAGGAGCAGCCTCTGCCTGTACACTGGAGGCTCACAGGTTGTCAAGCAGAGCACCTCTCTGGTGAGGTGATGAATGGTGGGAGGTTCAGAGTTCAATTCCTGGTGTAGTGAGCCTGAGCAAGTCACATGGCCTCACACCGCACCCTGGCACAGAAAGTAGTTGGCCTGCAGCATCATGCAGGTGCCTCATGATTAGGTGCCATCTACCAAAACCACCAGAGAAAGTACCTAGAACGGAATGAGGGTGTTCAGTGAATGACAAGGGTTGACTCACTGTAAGCTCTGAGTGTCTGGAGGGAGAACCCATGAGGGACCTTTGGTCCAGACTCATCTGCCTCACCTGGCCAGGGCCAGACTTTGGCCTCCAGTCTTCAGCCTATGCAATCTTTTTTTTAAGATTTATTTTTATTTTTATTCACATGTATCTGTGAGTATATGCAATGTGAGGGGGAGCACAGACCCCCAAAAAGGTGTCAGATTCCCTCAATTGGAATTATAGGCCACTGTGAGTTACGTGACATGGATGCTTGGAACCAAACTGGGTTTTCTTGGAAGAGTGGCAAGCACCCTTTTTTTTTTTTTTTTGAGACAGGGTCTCCCTGTAGCCCCAGCTGTCCCAGAACTCACTATGTAGACCAAGCTGGCCTTGAACTCACAGATGTCCACCTGCCTCTGCCTCCCAAGTGCTGGGATTACAGGAGTGTGCCACCACGCCCAGCCTCAGCAAGCACTCATAACCACTGAGCCATCTCTCCCAACTGATACAAACTTTGAAAAGGGTGGCCTGGAGCAGGAACTACACATGTGCACCTTTTCTTGTTTTTCAGAATTTCACTTTCGGGGGTCTATTTGACAGAAATACCTTGATTGGGACATAAAGATGTTTGTAAACAATAGACAAGTTCTAATAACAGAAAGTCAAAGGCAACTCCAAA
Organism: Rhizomys pruinosus; assembly: GCA_009823505.1. Lineage (NCBI taxonomy): Eukaryota > Metazoa > Chordata > Mammalia > Rodentia > Spalacidae > Rhizomys > Rhizomys pruinosus. The sequence continues at coordinate 1,203,311 of VZQC01015508.1, forward strand.
GTGGCCATCACGGGGGACTTGTGAAGCCCTGGCTTCACAGGAACCATTGGTTTCTAGAGGTGTTGGCATCACAGATCTACAACACAGGTGGACTTTAGCCTCAAGGCACAGATCCTCTGATTAAAGATGCTCTGGTGGAAGTGTGTGAGGGGTACAAAGACAAAAATGTTTGGAACTAAGCCCCAGTTTGCCTCAGTCCTTTGTCACCACCCCCTGCCCCTGGAGCAGGAAGAACTAGGGTGTGATGGCTAACCTTGGCTGTCAACTTGACACACCTGGGAGAAGAGTCCTGACAGTTGAAAAACTGGCCCAGGCAATGCTCAGTCAGAGTGGTCCCAGGCTACCGAAAGAGGGAACCCTGTGTATAATTTTCTCATGGGGTCATGGACCACAGGAGGCTGACGCAGCCCTCAGGGTTTGTCCATTCCCCTACGGAGGTGCCAACTGGGCTTGCGGATCCGGTGAGAAAGATGCATGCACTGGAAGGAGGCAGCTTGTCTTTAATGAAGGAGGTATGATTGCAAAAGCTAGCATCCTGATGGAGCCCTGGAGCTGGGCAGTCCGGAAGTCATCTCACACCTGGGCAAAGCCCACATCTGACACTCCAGATTCCGATGCCCTTTGCTCCACAGTGGACCGGGAGTTCATAGGAGCTGAAGTCCAAATGTCCCAGCTGAGCAGCCGCCCCTCCCCCACAGCCGGCAGGGCTTTCATTTACTAATAATGGTCTTTAGCACAGGCCCAGGTCCTCTGAAGTAGTTGGAGAGATGGACCTGTGGGATGCATAGAAAGATGAGGTCCCCAAAGCTTGGACCTCCCAGGTCTCTTTGCACCAGCACCTGGTGGCCAGCAGGTGGCCAACTCTCCATACAGATCTGAATCCAGCACCCTGGACAGCACCAAGGGCCTCACAGATGTGTCTGTCTAAGGCTGCAGTCCACAAGCCTTCTGTCCTGAAACCCTCCAGGTTACAGACAACAGGGTGAAACACACGCCTAAGGCTACAAAACAGGCCTATGGCAGAATGGGACCCAGCTCCAGATTCCGAGTCTGCAGCTATGTCGCACCAAGCTCTGCGCCAATCTATCTGCTGAGGTAGATGCACCAGATACTGAGGGCCAGCAGCCCCCAGCTGGCTTGGCGGCTCACTGCGCTGTTGCAGAGGTCTGTGTTGCAGCAGGAGACCTTGGAGTTGGGCAGGCTCTGGTGGGCATCAGGGCAGTTATATGCGCATGCTTTTATCAGAATCTTTTCATAGCCTAAGGGTGCTGGAAACAGGGAAGAAAAACAAACATTCAATGAGACGTGTGATATCCATTCCTACCCCTCTCAGAAAACTCAGGCTACCCAAAACCTCCAGCTCACAGGGACACACAGCAAAAGGTTAGTGGGGTCAGGGTTCAGAGGGTGAGCAGGATCAGTATGTGACAAGGATCAGGGCAAGTATGGGACCCAGGATCAGGACTCAGGAGTATGACCACGCAGGGCCTTTACCCACTCCTCTACAGCTGACACTCTTGAAAACAGTTCACACCGCAAACTTTATGTGCTCACACTGTGTAGAGCAGCTTCTGTGGGATAGCACACCTGCCCACTCTTCCTAAGGGCCTTAGAGAGGAGTCAACAGTGCTGGCTCTGTTTTGAAGGGAGGACACGGGGTCAGGGCACTTACAAAATTTGCCTGAACAATTGCTGGTGAATCTCCAGGAACATTCTGGTAGGAGGTGGTCCTTCCAGCTCCTCTGATCCCACCCAGCAAGCCCTGCCCTCCGGTGATGGCCCCAGATGCAGGTTTCACCCTACCCTGCACCCACCAGCCCCCAGAGGCACTTACTGTGCCAGGTGGTCATGCAGTAGCGGCTGGAGCTGCTGCAAGGGGTGGGGTGGTAGCAGTTCTCTACTGCTCTGCACTCGTGACACTTCAGCGCCTGCACTGAAAGGACAGAGCTGGAGTCAGATACCAAGGCCTGGGCTTACCCTGGCCTCCCACTCCACAACCACACTAGTGTGAGACCCAGCTCTGCGGAAAGCACCACTCACCATGCACACATACCACACCATCTTCCACCCACCCTCGTGGACGCCCACTTCACAACCACACTAACATAGGACCTAGCTCTGTGGCAAGCACCAGTCATCAAGCACACCATACCGTCTTCCACCCACCCTCGTGGATAGCCTCTTGACAACCACACTGAGACACTGGGGCACAAGGCCCCATCTCCACAGCAGGAAACCAAGAAGTCCACACTACTAGTGAAACCAGGCCCTTGGCCCTACCCCCAGGTGCCACAGTAGAAGCCTGCCAGGCAGATGGGGGTACCTCCCAGGGCTTAGAGCAACAGCAAGTGAGGAGTGTAACCCTTAATCCCAGCATTTAGAGGGCAGACGTATGTGGGTCTCTGTAAGATAGAACCAGCCTGGTCTACATAAAAAATAATCTAAAAAGTTTTTTTGAGTGAAAGCAGCTCTGAGTCCAGATGGTGGTCCTGCCCCAGGCTCCCACAGCCCAGCCACAAGGCCTCCAGTGGTCCTGGCCCCATGCCAACACCTCCTCTGGGCAGCAGACTACACCATCTGGAGGCCTGTCAGCCAGATCCTCCCAGCCCTCCCGGATCCCGTCCTTGGAGGCTACCTGCTGGCTCACCTGGCAACCCCAGCAGAGTCAGGGGCAGCAGCCAAAGCAGGTGAGTCCTCATCGCAGGCATCGGCGGGGACAGGTGGGGCACTGTGTCTGGCTGGCCCTGGGCCTACATTTATGATCTTTATGGTCCCTCCTGCTGTGGTGGGCGGAGTCTTGGATCTCTTTCTCACCCCTGACTACTGGTATGTGTCATATCTGGGGGTGTGGTTGGAAATAAATGCCTCTGCTACCCCTTGCCTGGTGCTCGGGGCCTCCACCCCATGCCCACCAGGACCCACCTCCTCCACCCCAGCTATGCCGCTCTGATTTCAGCAGAGCCATCACCCAGGGACCATCGTGTGCCCAGTGCAAACCTTAAGAAGTGTCCTTGGATGTAACACAGTGCTGAGTGTGGGAGTCAGATCACAGTGCCCAACGGGCAGCCTCTTCCTCCCATGTCTTGACATGGCAGCACCTCTGTGAGAGTCTGTGTCCCATCTCTTCTTATAAGGACAGTCACATTGGACCAGGCTACCTTTGAGCCTTTACTGCACCCTCAATGGCCTCCTCAAAGAGCCTGCCTTCGAATAGGTCCCACTCTGAGGGACTGGTGCCTTGAGGTTTCAATAAATAAATTTGAGGGGATATAATTCAGCCCAGGACACTGAAGGAGGTAAAAATTAGCCCACATGTTTGAGCACCAGGGGGCAGGAGGCAGCCACAGCCATGGAACTCTGTGGGGCAGGTAGATGGTGTTGGGCCCCATGGCCCCCAAGGCAAGAGCCAGTAGGAACAACCTTGGGACGGGGGCGAGAAAACAACTGGAGAGGCTCAGCAGGTGTCACCCCCACATTGCCATGGTCTACAAGATGTTCCCATTTTGTGACTCACTAAGAATGAAGAAAGACAATTCACTGAGCCCTGGGCAGGTGTGAAACTTGCCCCAGTTTCAAAGACAGGAAAACACAGGAGGCTTGAATGCTGAGTGTGAATGTCCTTTAGAAAAGCAGAATGGAGGGCAGAGCTAAGGAGAGGACTCTCCTAACATGGGGTGGGGGTGAGGGAGACAAGACAGGGACCACACAGAGTCCTCAGCTAAACATATTCACTACCTCACAGCTGGCAGAGCTTGGATGTGCAGGCTTCAAGGGGAGGGGCCTGAATGGTGAGTTATCCCCAAGGGCACCAGGATGTTGTACAGGGCACACCTTCCATCACCCAAGTGGTCAGACCCCCGTTACCTTATGGAAGCCTGGGCACTGTAGGGTGCTTGCTGGCTATTGTATATAAGCAGGCTACCACCCTCCCCTACCAGAGCCCAGGAGGCCCGCAGGGCCATCTCCCTGAGCCCAGATGTGTAGGGGGCTTCTGTGCCTCACCAGCTCCACAGAAGGCATCTGCAGAGAATGAGTTGCCCTTCCTGCTCCAGTCCTCTGGGTGGCCTTCAGTACCTCCCAGCCCTGCATCTGGCCCAAGAGCCTCTCAAGGCTGGCCAGGGTGGAGAACTCACACTTTAACTCGAGCCCCCTGCCTTTAGAAATGCTGGGCCTGGCTGACTGTTGCTTTCTTCCTGCCCTCCCACCCGCCTCCACCCAGCTACCACTCTGCCCACCCCTCCTAGGGGCTGCCCTACCCCTCTGCAGGCTCTGGGTCCTATATCTCTACCAAATACTCCTCTATGGACTGTGGTCCCAGGAGCCAAGGTGCAGCATGGGCCATATTGTGTAAATAAATACAGATTTACACAATAGGGAACTGGCAGAGGGATGGGGAACCCAAATCCTCAGGGCCCCTCAGCTCCTCCAATAAGGCCAACCAAGGGTACAGAAGAATCCAAGGTCCCGTCACCTCCTCAAGAGGAAAGGAAAGCAGAACAAATGGAGAACAGTGGACCCGGAACACTAGGGTCAGTGGGAAAGGAGTGCTGGGGGGCAGCAGGCTGGGAACACTAGGGTCAGTGGGAAAGGGGTGCTGGGGGCAGCAGGCTGAGAACACTAGGGTCAGTGGGAAAGGGGTGCTGGGGGGCAGCAGGCTGGGAACACTAGGGTCAGTGGGAAAGGGGTGCTGGGGGGCAGCAGGCTGGGAACACTAGGGTCAGTGGGCTAAGGACATTCAGGTCAGCTGTTTGGTGACCATCCATCGAATGAGCAGGACTACCTGTTAACAAATACTCAAGGATGTTCAGTATGGAAACTGGCTTTTCTTCCCGACTTTCAGGACAGTATCTGTGGTTTGGGTTTATGTTATAGCAACAAAAAAAGCCCAAAGGGAGAAGGGAGCAGCCAGGTCACATAGGGCTGAGGTCTTCCCTTTACCTGGAGGGAGACTGCCTCTTCCTACTGGTGAGGGGCTTTCTCTGATAGACTCAAGGCCCCCAGGACAAGGACACCTTCCCTCTGTTCCACAGGCTCATGTCTGGCTCCCCTGTGCACAGATTTACCCTCCTGGGGACCCAGACACACTGAGGCATGCTGGTGACCTTGCCCATCCCAACCTGCCACAGGCAGAGGTATTGGTCAGGCCTCTGGAAACGCAAGTGACAAGGCCACAGCCCACCTGGACCTTGGCCAGCAGCCAGGCACAGCAGGCTCCTCCAGCAGATGGGAGGGGCAGCCATGCTCTGAATACTTTCCAGACACATCCCAGTGCACCCAGGAGAGTGACTGACCTCACACTTCCAGCCACTCTGTGTCATGTCTATGGTCTCTGGGGGTCAGGGGTCAGCCCTGTGACATAGCACATTCCTGATAAGAGACTTGGGCAACACCTTGACAAGTCACAGTGGCCAGTGTTTGTTGTCCTGTCCTGTGTCTAAGCCTGGTTCTCTAGGCAACCTGTACAAGGTGTCAGTCATCAGGTCCACAAACCACCCAGAGTTATCTGAATTGCAAGCCCAGGAAGGGATTGTACACTGTCTCACTCAACAGAGACTTCACAGATGGGGCTAAAATGAAGTTCTGGACATGAGAGATGACACTAGGTAAATGTCACCGTGGACCCTGCACATAAAGCTAACCACATTGACATGAACCTGTAATCCCAGCACTAAGGAGTTGGAGACAGGTGGATCCCTGGGGCTTGCTGGGCAGCCAGTCTCGTCTACCCGGTAAGCTCCAGGCCATTGGGAGACCCTGTCTCAAAAACAAAACAAAAGAACACACACACACACACACACACACGTGTGCGCACACACACAGATGCACAGGCACACACAAACGTGCACACTCACAAACACAGGCACACACACGTGCGCACACACAGGCACACACACGCACGTGTGCACACACACGCACACACATGTGCACACACACACACGCACGTGCGCACACACACAAAAGCACACAAACATGAGTGAGGTGAGTGAGGCGAGGTGGGGTATGAAGACAAGGCTGGCCAGGTGATGACAGAAGCCCGGAAGGGGACAGACACATCAGGGGGTTCTAGAAGCTGGAGGGAGCAGAGACGTGGTACTGCTCACCAGCCCGCAGGGGCCGTCCAGCTCTGCTGCCAAGGTCATTCCGCCCACAAGACCCATCTGACCCCAGAAGTGTAAGAAATCAGTGTGTTACACAGTTTCAAGCAGTTGGGCTGTGGTCATTTCCTGCAGCAGCACAGGTGGCTAAAGCATCAGGTGTCCGCTTGGCTAAACGGAGCAGAGAGAAGGGAGCTCAGCTCCAAGGTTCTGTCCTGAAGGGACTCAGCTGGCCACCCTAATGACAGAAGCAGGGCTCCTCACGGGGTTCTATCCCTAGCACAGAATGGATGACAGAGGCTCCAGCTGCTGCCCTCACTCCCGGGGGTCCATGCCAGGCCTGGACCCTCCCAAGTATCACAGCATCACAGCGGGACATGATGTAAGTGGCCTATTGTGTTCAGCAGCCATCTCCAGATCCTCAGTGCAGTAGCAGCTGCCCATCCCTCCTGACCCATGATCTCTGGACTCCAGGTCACCATGGACAACCAAGGTGTTTGTTTTCTGGAGGAGTCTTTGTTTTGATTCTAGTTTCACATAGCCCAGGCTGGCCTTGACGCTCACCCGTACACCTCTGAAGTGCTGACTTCACAGATGTGAAGCACCATACCCAGCTTAGTGTGTTGGTTTTAATAAAACTTTACCATGGCGATGAAACACTTACATTAATGTTGCTCAACCACCAGCATTATCCACCCACAGAACTTTCTCATCTCTCCAAATTGAAAGTCTGTCTCCATTAAGCACTGGGACCCCTCAAGTCCTAGACCTTGGGACCTGCTGCCCTACTTCCTGTCATCATGGATCTGACTCCTCCAGGACCTCTCATGCAACCCAGGCTGACCTCGACCTCGCTGTGAAGCTGAGGATGCTCTTGAATTTCTGACCCTCCTGCTGGTACTAGGAATCTAGGAAAACACCATCATGCCCAGTTCGTAGAGAACAGGGCATGGAACCCAAGGCCTTCTCCATGCCAGGAATGCACTCTACCAACTGAGATAAATCCCTGGTTCAGTTTTTCTCTTTTGCAAAAATGGTAACTTTCTTTTGGTTTGTGCTTTTTCTGCACCACTGGGGAATTGAACCCAGGGCCTTGCACGTGATAAGCAAGTGCTCTACCACTGAGCCACCCTCAGCCCAGTTTTTGTCTTTTTGTCACCTGGCTTATTTTATTCACTTGGCAAAATTTCTTCATGACCCATCCATGTGGCAGCTTATGAGAAAATACTCCCCTTTATGGTTTTTGTTCTTTGGGGGGGATTCGTTGTTTGTTTTTGTTTTGTTTTTATTTTTGTTTTTTGGTCTTTTTGAGACAGGGTCTCACTTTAGGCCCAGCTGGCCTGGAGCTCGCTATGTAGACCAGGCTGGTCTTGATCCCTCTGGGGATACCTCAGAGGTGCACAACCATTAACTGACAGGCCGGAAAGTGAGGAGGGGGCAAGAGCTGGGCATCAAAACAAAGTGGGAGACCATCTGCACATCCTCTTGACTTATAGTCTCCACCCAGAAGGATCTCGGAACCTGGAACAGAAGTGGGGTTCCACCTGGCATCCTCACCAGGGCAGAGCGCTGGCCCAACCTGACCAGAGGCTGCATGCTAGCACCATGCTGCAGGGAGGACCCTCCCCTGGTGCTCTGCAGGGAGGACCCTCCCATGGTGCTCTGAATGCTAGCACCATGCTGCAGGGAGGACCCTCCCTGGTGCTCTGCAGGGAGGACCCTCCCCTGGTGCTCTGCAGGCAATACCAACATGCTCTAGAAAGCACATTGTTCCAGGAAGCACAGAGACTCTAAGACCTTTCCTGTGGCCTAATGCTGCTCCATCCCACAGACCCTGCTCAGAGCTGCTCACATGGTGCAGCAGAAGCAGCATCTCCACCTCTGCCAGGCACCAAAGGCCACGTGCTGGAAAGTTCTTCTCCTGTCTATCCAGCGCTGGGGATTGTAGGCTCAGGCCTCAGGAACACTGCAGGGTTTCAGCCCATCGAATACAAATTAAACATAACCAGTGTCTGCGGGCAGATAACAAGAGAAGTGTCAGGACCCCCTTGGGGTGATGCAGAACAGAAGTGATGGGTGGGTGTGTCAGGCTCACTCACCCCAGCAGGGATGTGGTAGTTCTGGAGTACCAAGTCAGAGCTTAGGATTCTCTCTAAAGTGCTTCCAACAGGATAGAGCCTGGGGTGGGAAACCAGCAGGGAGGGGCTCAGCACTGACAGGGCTCCTCCTGTCCACACCGGCACCTGACTCCTCAGGTCCCCAGCGAACCGGCTGCCCTGGTCTTGAGAGTGTGGTTCCCAGCACATCCTGAGCCCAGGTCAGGGACAAGCCAGGATGGCCACAGGACATGAAGGGAGTCCCAGAGGGACAGCAATTCCCAGCCAGGGGAAGAAGAGCTGAGGGGCAGTGTGTTCCTGGCAGAGGGGCTCCTGACCCCATGGCTGGCCTCAGGACAGCCAGGGAGGGACAGCCAGCACCCACCTCAAAGTCTCTTTGAGGGCAGCCCGCAGCAGGGGCAGATCCGAGGTGACCCTCTGGGGATTCGCAGAGATGCTGGCCTCAGCTGCCAGGCTCTCCTGCCGAAGGGCCAGCTGCACATCAGGGTTCCGAGCCAGCTCAAAGAGGGTCAATAGCAAGGGAATAGATGTCTGTAGCAGCAATGGAGCAAGGATCAGACATGGGCCCTGACACTCCAGAAAGGACACCCCTTCCCTGAAGGTGCCCTCCATGGGAGAAGTGCATGCCCAGGAAGCCCTGACCTGGGAAGGTCCCAGACCTCCCAGTGCTGGCCACCACCTCAGCACGTTCAGGGTCTGCGCTCACAGCCTGCTGTGGTGGCTATTGGAGACCCTCGGCTTCACTCATGGACCCTGCAGCTGCTCCCAGTGCCCTGTGTCTCTTTGCCCTTGGCCATCCCCAGGCCTCACTGCAGGAATCTCACAGCCTTACCAGACATGGATCCCAGATGCCTCCGCGAGCCTCCAAGGGGGGAGCCATGAGTCTCTCTCCAGAATGCCTCATTCCAAGGCCCAACATTCTAGTGTCCAGAGCCACAATAACACCTTCGTAGGTCCCTCCCTGATGCCACTTGCCCCCCCCCATGCTCCAGTGGGCATGCTGACCTGGTGTTTTGCTTGATGCTTGGCATTAGGCCTTCTAGAAAGCCCTTCCTGGTGTGGTGTGACCCCTGTGCTGGCTTCATCTGCTTCCATGCCCCACCTCAGTCAGCTGGGAACCTCCCCATGCCCTGGGGTGTATCGCGAACACGTCTCTGCCCTCCCAGGCTCCCCTCTCATGGCTCATCATCAGGCGAAGGTCTCCCTCCCCGTAGGAACCTCTCTGGGCATAGCTTTCATTTCAGGACAACAGGCTTCTGGCTGACCCAGCCTAGGAATGTGCCCAAGTCTATCATGCTCTAGACACAGACAGGGAGTCCCAGGGAATTCACAGGTGTTCTGACCGTGTCCACACTCCCAGCAGTGAGTTCCATAGCGTTGGCCTTGATAGAATCCAGCGGCAAATCCCCCTGAGACATCAGCTCTGCCACAATGCCACTGTAGTGCTGTTGGGTGCCAAGTCTGAGCTCCTGGTGAACCTTCCCAATGCGACTGCTGGCTGCAGATGTGGGGAGGAAGCTTCAGACATGGCAGCTCTTCCTGGTTGGCCTCTTACACACCAGACCCCAGGACCTGCAACTGTCTCTGCTCCTTTCCTCCTATATTTGGGCTGACCCAGCCGTAGCCTCACTGTGAACATGTCAGAAAAACCATAAGCCATGATCACAGGGCTTTGACATGGACCTGGAGTTACCACGAGTAAAGGTGAGTGGGAATCAGGCTGCCACTGTGCCCGAGCCATGGCTCAGCCAGGGTCCTCGACCCTCACCATACTCGACAATGTCATCCCAGGCTTCAAAGTGCTCCTTCCACACTTGGGTGCTTGTCCAGTGGGTCAGCCTTCTGGGCAGGAACATGAGTTGTGGGGTGGACTTGAACATGGACTTCAAGGCACGGATGAACTTCAGGCTGCCAGGACTTATGTCACGCCCAAGTAGGCCCAGGCGCTCCCCAAAAAGAGCAAGGTTGCTGGCTGCAAGGCAATGGGGTCCCTGAGCCAAGGAGAGGGCTCCTCCTCCTCCTCCTCCTCCTCCTCCTCCTCTTCCTCCTCCTCCTCTTTCCTGCCCCGCTCTGCACCCTCTGACTGCCTCAGGCCTGGTCCTTCTGGACACACACCTTCTATGGTGTAGTTGAAGACGCTGGGCTGAATGTCCAGGGTGAGGCTCCCACGGGTGCTCTGCAGCACCTTCTTCTTTAGGGCCTCCAAGAAGTCCCTTGCCACCATGTCCACCATGGGGACAAACTTCTCAACGGCCTTTGGTGACAGTGACTTTGGGTTCAGCCTCAGTGGCTCTGAGCGCCATTCCAGCCCATTTCTGTTGGGCAGAGAGCAGAGCTACAGAGCTCCCAGAAAAGGCCTGGCCCAGGCCTGGGCCCCCATCTCTCTGTCCATTAGGGAGAGGGGATGCAGGTCCTAGCCTCCCTTCTTCCAGAGCAGCCCTCACTTGCTGTGGTCTAAATCGGGCACGCTGAGCCTATGGCCTGGCAGGTCCACACCCAGGGAGGAAGGAAACTTTCCTATCAAACTCTGCCTGCTTGGCCCATACCATGCCCCCAGGGACAAGGCCCAGCTGAGCTCACCCTCCCCGTCCATCCTGTACAGTGTGTGGCTTCTGTAGGATCTGCCTGTCTCAGGGAAGGCACCCCATCTTCCTCAAGGCAGGAAGCACCCAGAAAACCACTCACAACCTCCACAAACCACAGTCCAGGGCATAGGGGATCTCATGGAGATTCTCTGGTGAATGAAGGGCTGGGCCTGCACACTGCGCCCCACAGGGTGCTATCCCTTTCTAGGCTAAAGCCACAGACATCAACAGTGGTCACACCACATGTACATGTGCAGTGTGCTCACAAACCTGAAATTGACATGTGTAAACACTCTGTCCATATAGATGATTGATGATAGAAATAGATGATTGACAGATAGATAGATGGATAGATAGATAGAGATAGATAGATAGATAGATAGATAGATAGATAGATAGATAGATATAGATGGAGCTACCAGACAGATACAGTGAGTTTCTCACAGAGTGCATTTTTGGATCATATCTTTGTAAAATAAATTCTATCTCTGTCTCTTTTTTGGCATGTATGTGGTATACATGTGTGTACATGTGTATTCTTGACTATGGTTGAGTGTACATGCATATGTGCAGGTCTTCCTTAATCATGATCCACCTTCTTCACTGGGGCAGGTCTCTCAGTGGAATCCAGAGCTCACTGATACCATTACTCTGGCTAGTTTGTTCCAGAGATCCCCTGCCTCTGCCTTCTAAGCACTGGAATTGCAAGTGGACTGCCAGACTCACCCCATATTTCCAGGGTGCTAGAGATCTGAACTCAGCCTTCACCTTCTACTGAGCCACCCTCCCAGTCCAGTCTTCATCAACTGGGGAGTCTATGTACCTTTAGAGTGATAGGGAGTTAGCTATACGGACTTGGTTGATAATGGCATCTAGTACTACTGAACTTACCTTGGTCATTTTGCTGCTTGCTTTCTAAGTCTCTTCTGACTTTTGTCTCTCATTTCCTGTATTACCGTCTCCTTTTCGCTTGATTGATTTTTACGATACTCATTTCCCTTTAAGCAGATTCTGTAGCAATTTTGTGTTCATTATGGGGGTTACAATAAACATTCTGAAGTTGTAACACCTCACGTTAATTAGGTTTATACAAGCTTAGCTTTGATAGTGTACAAAAGCTCTGCTTCTTCAGGGCTGTGTCCTCAGCCCATTTCAGTTATTGCATTTTATCCGTCCTGTGTCAAAAACCGTAAATCAACCATTGGCTTTTCTAATTCAACTTTTTCATTATGTTGAAAACAAAATGGATTTCCAAAGCAAATTACAATAGTAGCTTTAGACTCATAATTTTCTTCAAACACACTAGTCTCATAAATTATATAGAAAACAAAAGTTGGAGTTATGTCCCATCATTAATATTATTTCCTAATTGCCCCCACACTTCCAGGTCTAGTGATGAACAAACTTCTTTGGCTTTTGCTGGTTTGGTTTGGTTTGGTTTGGTTTGGTTGTTTTGAGACACTGTCTCACTTTGTAGCCCTGGCTAGCCTGGAACTCACTACGTAGACCAGGCTGGCTTTGAACTTACAGAGCTTCACCAGCCTCTCCCTACCAAGTACTGAGATTAAAGGTGTTTGCCACCACACCAACCTCTTCCTCCACTTTTATTTATTGTTGAATGTCTCAACTTCACTCATATTTTTAAAGAACAGCTTTCTGAGTATAAGCTTTTTTTATTGACAGCCGTTTTCCTTTCAGCACTTTAACAATCTATAACCTACTGCCTTCTGCCTCCGAGGGTTCTGATGGGAAATTTGCTGAGAGTCGGTTGAGGATGCCTCGTGTGTCGGGACTCATTTCTCTCTTGCTACTTTTGAATTTTTATCTTCCAAAGGTTTGATTGTAGTATCTCAGTGTGGATCTATGAACCATTCTAGAACTCTCTGAACTTCTTGGATGTTGATATTCATCCTTCATCAAGTTGGGGTATTTTCAGGTATTTGTCTCCGAACACCCCCTCTAGCCATCCCTGCAGCTCTTTCCCTTCCTGGATCCCCACATGTTGATCTGTCTGCTGGCACCCTCAGTCCCTTAAGCTGTGCTCATCTTAATCTCTTTTCATTCTGTTGCTCAAAATCAGTAACTGGAATCCTTCTGTCTCCAGAGTCTGTATTCTTCTACTTAAATCTGCCTTATGTACTGGGGTCATTTCACCAGAGAAGACCACCACCCAGGCACAAAATGAAGCCAATAGAAAATTTTTAGTCAGCTGACAACTGCACACTGGACATTCAGTCAAAGCTGTATAGTAAAGAGCTATAGTTGGATGATGTTTTATATAGGAAAAAAACATACCCAGGGGTGAAAAAGTTTACGCTCCCAAGATTAGGGGTGGTAAGCCCGATAGCTATTTCTATTCTCTAAAATCAAGCCAAGCATAAAGTACAGAAGCCATGTAGAATGAGTTAGTTTCTAAGCAACCAGGTACACACTGACCTGTTCTCAAACTCCTGCCCCAGTTCAGTTGACTTAAACTTTTTTTTGAGACAGGGTCTCCCTGTAGTCCAGCTGGCCTGGAACTCACTCTGTAGACCAGGCTGGCCTTGAACTCACAGAGATCCTACTGACTTTGCCTCCAGCATGCTGGGATTAAAGCCCTGTGTGTGTTACCACATTCAGCCCTTATGATTATTTATGTGTATAAGTGTATTGTCTGCATGCGTGTAGGTGCACCCATGTCGTGCAATCCTGTGGAAGACCAGAAGAAGGTGTGGATTCCCTCAGAACTAGAGTCACTGATCATTGTTAGCTGTCATGTGGGTGCTGGGAATTGAATCCAGGTCATCTGTTGGAGTAGCCAATGCTCTTAATTGCTGAGCCCAACCTTATGATTTGTCAATTGACTCTAATAAAACAGTAATTCTGGAAATCATATTTCCCCTTCTCTGGGGTTTACTTATTTTTATTTTTGGATGATGACTATCTCTGTATTAAAGATCAGCCTAAGATGTAAATTTAAAGTCTTCTTGGATTACTGTCTGTGTACATATATTCGTGTGCATGCAGATTCCATAAACATGTGTGCACATGTATGTGGAGGCCAGAGACCAATGCTGAGTGTCTTCCTCAGTTGCTCTGCCTGAGACAGTGTCTGTCACTGAACCTGAAACTCACTGACTGGCGCAGGACTGGCGCTGGACTGGCTAGCCAATGAGTGTCCATCACTGAGTCCCCATGTTCCCTGTCCCTTCACCTCCACCCCCATGCTAGAGGTACAGATGCACACCACTGCACCTGGCTTGTCACGTAGTGCCAAATCTCCAAACTCAAATCTGGTACTTACACAGCAAAGCACTTACCCAAGGATCTGCCTCCCTTGCTGGTCCCCTCAACCTTTTTTTTTTATGTGCATTTCTCCTTGGGTGTACACAGTACATTTTTTGTCTTTTCTGGACAGGGTCTCCCTGAGGCCCAGCTGTCCTGGAACTCGTTCTGTAGACCAGGCTGGCCTTGAACTCATAAAGATCCACCTACCTCTGTGTGCACCACCGTGCCTGGCATACACAGTAAATTTTTAAATATTCCTGTTTATGCGGTTGCCTTGAAATGTCCAAGACAGAGTGACTGGCCCAGAGGATGGAAGGAGAGTAGAAGAGCCAAGAGCAATGACCTTTAGGAAGATCTTCAAATGAGAGGGGCCCATCTGTGTCACCAGGTCCAAGCTGAGAAAGACCAGTCCACCCATCAGAAGACAGAGCCCCAAGTTTTGAAGAAGAGTCCTACTGCCCATCCTGAACCCTAAAGCCACACATAAGCCATTCCAGGTCCTTCTGATTGATTGTGTGCCCCAGGACTGGGCACTGGGCACAAGTGACTGCTTCTGTGCTAAAAGCTGAAATGGACCAAAATTACCCATCTAAGCTGTGCCTTAGACCTGGCAAGGCTGCCCCTGACCACAGTTCCAGAATGGTTGTGTCAGGCAGATTCCACTAGTGCAACTGTTGTTCAGGAAAGGTGACAGATTTCTGGTGTTTTCAACTCTTCCAACTTCTTAGAACAAGGTTTTAGCATTGGAAGGATGTGTGCAATTTAACTAAATGGAAGGGAAGGGGAAGAAACTCCAAGGAAAGGAAACACTTCAACTTAGAGGTAGCCACAGACATTGTGAGCATAAACCATACTGTCAGCACAATAGCACATTTACTTCTGATAACAGCTCTGAGAAATGTGTGTGTGTGTGTGTGTGTGTGTGTGTGTTTGCTGGCTCTATTTAATGTATCAAAATTTCACTGAGTGGTTGCTAGCACCTGTATTATTTCATTACTCCCTCTTTGCCCAGAGGTAGCAATGAAATAATACTATTGATTATGGTGATATAGTAAAGTGGGGATGGTGGTGATAATAGTGTAGTAATGATGGTGATGGAGAGGGACATGGAGATGGAAATGGAGGTGATGTGGTGGTAGTGATGGTGGTGGTGATAGTGATGGTGGTCATGGTGATAGTAGTGATGATGGTGATGGTGATGGTGATGGTGGTCATGGTGGTCATGGTGATGGTGGTGGTGGTGATAGAGATGGTGGTAGTGGTGGTGGTGATAGTGATGGTGGTCATGGTGGTCATGGTGGTGGTAATGGTGGTGGTGGTGATGGTGGTGATCATGGTGTAGTAATGATGGTGATGGTGGTGGTGGTGATCATGGTGGTGATGATGATGGTGGTGATAGTGGTGGTGGGGATGGGGATGGGGATGGTGTTAGTGACAATGTAGATGATAGTGATGGTATTAGTAGTGGGATGAAGCTTGAGACAGTGGTGATGGTTTTTCTAGTTAAGAGATGGTGAAGTAAGTGGAGGAATTAGCATGAGTCAGTATGAAGTGGCAGTTAAGTCTTAACCTTCAGGAACCTGAGCACATATTCTATTCATAGCATGATGACACCCATGTTAATCACTTACCAATCTTATCGGTGTGATGTGGTCATCATCGGACAAGAGTGTTAGAATGAGTTTAATCAGGAAGTTGCCTATGTCTCACCAAGAACACTGGGTTTCCGGGGCCATCCCATACCTCTGTTCCTGCTGGCTCTATTTAATGTATCAAAACTGCACTGAGTGTGGTGCTAGCATTTGTAAGCTCAGCACTTAAGAGACCTTACAGCAGACCTTGCCTACCCATCCCATCTCCTCACCCACTTCTTTGCTGTGGACACTGACTCTAAGCCATGGACTCTCAAACCTTCCCTGGTACCCATTTCCCACCAGATCAAGTCCACCCCGGTCATGTTACTGGCTGGGAGACCTCCTTTCTTTTTGTTGACCGATGGAAAGCCTGGAGAAGGAAATAGAGTCCTGAATACAGACAGCCTACTTCTACTCTAGTTTTGTCCCATGCCTGGTTGTGCCTTTAGGCAGGGTATTTGGCTGCTCTGCTTGTCTGGTTCTTAGGTTTAATAACAGTACCCATTTCCTAAGGCTTCTTAGGTTTAATAACTGTACCCGATTCCTAAGGCTTCTTATGTTTAATAACAGTACCCACTTCCTAAGGCTTCTTAGGTTTAATAACAGTACCCGTTTCCTAAGGCTTCTTAGGTTTAATAAGAGTACCCGCTTCCTAAGGCTTCTTAGGTTTAATAACAGTACCAGATTCCTAAGGCTTCTTAGGTTTAATAACAGTACCAGATTCCTAAGGCTTCTTAGGTTTAATAACAGTACCAGATTCCTAAGGCTTCTTAGGTTTAATAACAGTACCCATTTCCTAAGGCTTCTTAGGTTTAATAACAGTACCTGCTTCCTAAGGCTTAGGAGAGAATCCGTGAGTTTATTATGCATTTCTCCTTTTTTTTTTTTAAGCCATTTTTTTTGTATTTTTGAGACAGAGTCTCTCTGGAACTCTGGCTGTCCTGGAACTCACTCTGTAGACCAGGCTGGCCTTGAACTCACAGAGATCCTCCTACCTCTGCCTCCCTAGTGCTAGGATTAAAGGCGAGTGCCACCACGCCCAGCTTCAAAGCCAATTTTTTATTGAAGCTTTGTGCATTTCATACGACATTTCCCAATCAAATCTAGACCCACCCCCACCCCCCGCAGAGCTCATGCAGTCTGCCATACATGTTTTCATCTTTTTCTCTAGCTAGTCTCTTTTAAAATTTTTGATACAGTTCACCATTTTACGCAGAAGTTGTTCACCATTTCAGGCAGAAGTTGTTCACCATTTCAGGCAGAAGTTCACCATTTCAGGCAGAAGTTCACTATTTCAGGCAGAAGTTCACCATTTCAGTCAGTTCTTTGACCCAGTCTTTTTTTGTTGTTGTTGTTGTTCCAACTTGCATCACTCCAAAATATGCATATGCATGCCACATATACCAAGATTATGACATCATAGGTTTTAGCATGTTCAGCTTATGATTTCTTTTTATTATTGTTGTTGATTTTTTCTTTATTAGGCTGAAAAATGTCATGATTTCCTTAAGGAATTGTTTAAAGGCTCCTGCATTTCTCCTTTAAAGGTGTTGTTTGCACCTTTAGATATTGTTTCCTATCTTGATAACCACAACACTCCGCCACCCAAGCTCTCCATCTTCCTCAAAGGCCCAGACCTCACTGACCCCTCTTGACAGAAGCTGAAAAGGTCGCCTGGATCTCCTTTCCTCTGTCATGCCCTGAGCACTGGCTTTAGAGAAAGATGCCACAGACTATGATGGGGTGAGGTTAGTCTGCCCCCTACCCTGGACCACAGGCTCTAGAGCAGCCCTGCTGAGGCTCCCGGGATCAGAACAAGCCCCAGTCCGGTACAGGATGTATTCTTTCAGCATGATGCACACTGCCAGCCACTGGGAAGGAAGCTGGAGGCTGCCAGGAGTGAGGCCCATCTGTTTGGCAGTGGTGGTAAAGTGCAGCCATGACCTTGAATCACTGCATTGTCCCAGTGAGTCACAGCACCCCACAGCTCCACACAGGACTTGGGAAGTCAGTCACACATGGCCCCAGTTGGACTCTTCCCTATCTCTCTGGATCCTGTCCAGGCTGTCTATATGAGCACACACCTAGAGGACTCTGGACCCTGACAATGCCATGGGAGACGTGGGACACCTGCATCTGCTGAGGAGAAAACAATGAGTCTATCTGCAAGGTTGACATCAGCCTGTCACCCTGAGGACAACTCCCACCAGGCCATGAAGCCGTACCCACCGCACTTGCCAGAAGCACAGTCCCCACCCCACCCCTGCCTTGCTCTTAAATGTTGCTGCCCACGGTCCCCTCTGCCTTCAGCTCCCATCCAGATGTCTGTCACCTGCCTAGGAGAGGCTCATTCAGAGGCTAGCCAATGCCCCAGCCCAGACTGGACACCTGTACCCTAGGTGTCTCACAGCTACCTCTCATCTATAATACTGGCAATAGACAACACCTACTGGAGACCATACTTTAGAAAGCATGGTGGCCAAGCTAGACACATTCATACTGTTGTCAGTGTCAAGCAGCCAAGAGCTGCCCCTTCCTCTGAAGTCCCCACCTTCTTCTGTCTCCACCCTCCTGGTGGCCTCTCCTCCTCTCTTCTCACCCTCCCTGCTGGGCTTGGCCAGGCAGCTCCACTAATGGCTCCCACCCTGCAGACCCTTCTCACCCCTCTCCTCATCCTCCCCTTCCCTCTGTCTTCCCATGTTGTTCCATGACCAGTCCTTCCTGCCTATTCCTTAATCATCTTCAGCCAAACCACTTACATGTTTCATCTGCTCCAAGCTGGCTTCTCCCAGGTCCTCCCTGGATCAGGAATCTGGATTGGCACAGGACCGCTACAGAGACCAGGAGCGGTCTCTGCCACCCTCAGCAAACCTCCCCACCTGCCCTTCTGTTCATCCGACTTGCCTCTGCTGACTCAGGGTCCTCCAGTGCTGCCCAGACCAGTACCCAATCTACCTCTACCTCCCCCAGTCCTAGGTTGCAAGGACCTGCCCAGCTATGCCACTCTGCTCAAATTCTTCATCTTTTCTTCTGTTGATGGAAAAATTGGATTAATTCCAAACTGTGTATAGACATGCTTAGAAAAGTGTTTTGAGGGCCCTTACTTTCATTTCTCCTGGCTGCAAACATCTAGGAGTGAAGTGCAAGGGTATAGAGGTTAATATTAACAATACATCTAGCTTTCTGTTACTGTACCAAAATACCCAGCACAATCAACTTGTAAAAAGGAAAGGTATGTTCTGACTCAGTTTCAGAGGTGTCAGTCCATGGTCACATGACTTGCTTGCCCACCGGCCTGTGGTAAGGCAGTACACCATGCCACGGCAGCCTGGCACATCTGGGAAGGGGAAAAAGGAAGACCAGAAAACTGGCTCCCAAAATTCCCTTCAAGGAAATGCCCTTGATAACCTAAAACTTCTCACTACACCCACCTCTTAAAGGCCCCCTCAAATACTACTCCTGGGACCAAGCCTTTAACATGCACCTTTGGGGACCATTCAGATCCAACCATGACACTGAGCTTTGGTGAACCCAGCTGAAAGGCCTCTGCAAGGATTCCCCCAGCACTCCAGTGGCTCCTCGATGCTCCTGTGGAAAGCAATGCTCACTTCAGCTCTGCCAGGCATCCTGCCTTCTTGATGGGTAGGGCCTGGGCCACTGTCAGGTACCAAGAGCATGGAGATGGGGTGATCTGATTATTTGATTCTTTGAAGCAAGAAGACCCACTCTAAAGATGTAGGTGACATCTATGGTGGCAGACCATGCACAAGGACACGGCAGAAGGCAGCTTTTGCTTTTTGCCTGTTCACCTTCTCCCTCACTGGTGAGTTTATCTATCTTATTGTCATGACATTCATTTGCCACTGTTAGAACCAACTTCTCCAGGCTCCAACGTAGACAGGAGACCAGCATCAATCCAGGAATCCTCCAGGCCTTCAGCACCAGACTGGGACTGCTGAAACACCAGCCTCATGGACAGAGCAACTACCAGCTTCTCATTCTCTCCAGTGTGAAACAGGCATTGCTGGGCCGCCCAGACCCTATGCTCCCCTTATTATATCTCTTTTAACAGATCTGTTCCTTTAGAGAACACTGACAAATACAGGGCCTTAGCAAAAGTAAGAAATCACAGGATGCCCCATAAATTTTAAGTTGTCTCAAATATGGCATGAAAAGTGCATATACAAAAAACTATCCACCACTTTTTCTGAGATTAAGATCTGATTGGCACCCTGATAAGAGTGTTGTGAAAGGGTCCATGAGGAGGATATGAGGGGGATATGTGAGAGGGGTGCCCTGGCATGAGTGGGGGTTACCTCCAGACTGACAGGCAGATTCCAATTGGACAGAGACATCTAGATTGCAGGATTACAGCACAGTCCTGCAACTCGTCCATCCCATAAAGCTGTCCCCTTGGGCCACGTGATCAAAGCCCTCTCCACTTCAGTGATCCCACGAGATTGAGGGACCCAGCATTGCTCCAGTCAGTACAGTCCTCTCCTGGCAGCCGTGTCACCCTGGCCTGAGTTGCCAGGCCATAGGGTGACACGATGCAGGCAGAATTTGTAAGTGAAAAACAAACAAAGAAACAAACATCAGCAGCTGCAGCACTGTGGAGAAGCCTCTTCTGCTTTATGTTCTTGATGTTCTAGGAACTGCCACTGAGGGGGTCCGTTTGGCCAAAGCACTTGGGAAGTCAGCTGACACCCCCAGCCCTCAGGCCGGAGTCCTGCTGATTTCCAGCTCACTTTAGAAACCTGCTTGGCACCAGTGTCTTTGATGCTTTGGGCAAAAAATGGTCACATTCCTGTAGTGATCTGTAGAATATGGTGTAAAATCCTGTATGCCCCAACCCCCAGTTGCACCTCAAGGTCCAGTATAAGTACCCTGGATTGTAAAAGCAAAGTTGAGTTATTCCTCCATGGAATTTCTCCAGGCCTCATTCTTGAGTCCGTCCTTTCCTTGTTCTTTCATTTCTTTCTCCTCAGGCTTTCTAGTGCCTCTCCTTCCCCCTCCCTTCCAGGGCTAAGACCGGGTCACTGACCTGCTGGCCGGAGTGAGACCAGGGCACCTGGAGTCCCAGGAAACTGCGGGCTCTAGTCAAAGGAAGGAAGAACATCAAAAGGCTACAACCTGGTGGCCTTGAACTGAAATTGTTTAATAATAAAATATTTTTATTGATGTTTTGTGTATTTCATACATCATTTCTCAGTCCAGTTTAGACACGTTCCTTTTTCCATGTCCCCTGCCCCCATGTCTTGCATCCTTTTCTCCATCTTTTTAAAGTTTTTCTCTGCCGAGGTTTATTGTTTGGGCAGAAGTTAACTGTTTCAGTCAGTTCTTTGACCCAGTCCTTTTGTCATTGTTGCTCCCTCCCATTTGTATTGCGCTAAAATATGCCTATATATACATCACATATATCCAAAATTATGACCTCTGAAAATAAACTATGTTAATTCCAAAACGTGTTTAGGAGTTCACATTTTTCCCTTTAATTTTATATTACTCTAAAATATGAATACATACCTTCCACCCATATGCCACAATTACAAAGTCTGAAAATTGGTAGTAAGTTAATTCTAAAGCCCGTTAAGGGATTCACATTATAACAGCACAATTGTTTGTTTTTGTTTGTTTTTGTTTTGTTTTGTTTTTCTTGTTTTTTTTTTTTGTTGTTGTTGTTGTTTTGTCTTTTTGAGACAGGGTTTCCTTGTAGCCCCAGCTGTCCTGGAACTCACTCTGTAGACCAGGCTGGCCTTGAACTCACAAAGATCTGCCTGCCTCTGCCTCCCGAGTGCTAGAATTAAAGGCGTGCGCCACCACGCCCAGAAACAGCACAGTTGTTTTAAGAAAAAAGAAATATAACATTAACTTTTCTCAGCTTGCCTTTCACCTATGGATTTGGTGCTACATCCACAAATGAGAGACACCATTCATCATTTGTTTTTCTGGGACTGTGTTACCTCACTTAGCATAATGGCTTTGAATTCCATCCATTTACCTGCAAAGTTCATGATGTCTTCATAGAATTCTATTGTGTAAATGTACCACATTTTCTCTATCCACTCATCAGTTGAGGGACACTTGGGGTGCTTCCAGCTCTACGCTATTGTGAAGAGAGCCACAATAAACATAGACGTGCATGTATCTCTGAGATAGGATGAGTCTTGTGGGTATATACCCAGTAGTGGTATGGCTGGGTCAGGTAGAGGCTCATTTTCAGTTTCTTAAGAGCTCTCCACACTGCATTCCCAAGAGGGCATTGGATCCCTTTGTACTGAAGTTGTGAGCCACTCTGTGGGAACTGAGAACCAAACTCAGGTCCTCTGGAAGAGTGGTACAAGCTCTTAACCACTGAACCATATAAGACTTAACCAGCTTGTCTTTTCAGTTGCAGAGAAACTGTCCTCTAACTACTGGCCACTATCAATCTGGACCAAAAACACCAGGCACCCAGAGAAGCCAAGATGGGAGACTAGATTCTAACCCTCCAGCCTGACACCCATTCCCCTGAGACTTCGTCCCCACTCAGCTCTGAAGCAGATACAGAGAGAGAACAATGCCCCATTCCCTTAAAATAATCAAAAGGCTGGAATGTTAGGTCTGGGTTTCCTAGAATTCTAAGGGACACACAGTTGTCTACTTCCTCCAGAGGCTACCAATCTTATGACATTTTCCCCTTCACCTGAGGTCTCACGCAGAACCTTTAAAAGAGTGTACCTCAGTCACCATCATGCTGGCTGCCCTGCCAAGTACCACAAGGCAGCTGGTCCTGGCAATTTCTGAAGTAAATATGTTCCCAGAGTGACTAAGCCTCATGTACCTGTCTTTTATCGGGGTTAGTGAGTTTTTACAATCTAACATATAATCCAATGTCCTCTTCTGGCCTCCAAAGTTTCTTATACTAATATACATGTACCCACACACATACAAATAATTATTAAATACTTTTTTAAAGATTAAAAAAAAACAAGTAATAAAATGGGGCTGGAGAGATGGTAGAGCAGTTAAGAGCATTCACTGCATTTGCAGAGAATCTGGGTTTGATTCCCAGCATCCACATGATGGCTACCAACCTTCTGTAACTCCAGTTTTAGGGGACTCAGTGCCCTCTTCTGACCTCCTCAGGCATTGCATGCATGACACCAGTACACTTTACATACACACAGGCAAAACATTCATACACATAAAATTAAAATATTAATAAATTGAGGAGATCTCCTGAGCCCAGCGGCAGGAAGAGGGGGAGACAGGTAGGAACTGGGTGTCTTGGCGAGCTGATTGTTGATCCTTTGGTCCTGCTGTCTTTGGTTTGATTGGCCTTTGTGGCTGTGAGGTTGGAGTTATCCTCCCAGCTGGGATTAAAGGTGTGGTCTTTGGCTTGATTAGATCTAGTGGCTGTGGGGGCGGAGTTATCCTCCCAGCTGGTATTAAAGGCACGCTTGTGTGACTCTTGAGATTTGAGATCTCCTGAGCCCAGCGGCAGGAAGAGGGG